>OW386288.2:91482613-92082613 GCA_936432065.2 Rutpela maculata | reverse complement strand
GACATGTCCACAAGGAGAGTCGCGCCTTGTGGATTACCTTTTCCAGATGGGAGTTCCAGTTGAGTGATTTATCTAGTGTAACCCCTAGATATTTCACTTCCCCCGCAAATGGAATAGTTTCACCTGCTAAGGAGGGCGGCACTAAATTGTTCAGCCTCCTTTTTCTGGTGAACGGTACTATTACAGTTTTGTGGGGGTTCACAGTCATCTGCTCCCTCTCACACCAAATATGGACTGTATTTAGCACCTCTTGAAGGGTATTAGAGAGTACCTCTTCAGATTTTCCTCTAACCATAATGACTAGATCGTCCGCATATGCTTGAATCTCGGCTTCCCACAGAGAGAGAATGGCCAGCAGATCATCCACAAGCAGTGACCATAAAAGGGGGGAAAGTACCCCGCTTTGTGGACACCCGCTTGCGGCCCTGAATCTGACCGTTTCTCCCTGTAGAGAAGTCGTTATGATTCTGTTTTCAAGCATAGCTTGAATCCAGCCAGTTATAGTTAGCTCAACCCCTCTAGCAGCCGCAGCTGTATATAGGGAGTTGGGCAATGCATTGTTGAATGCTCCTTCGATGTCAAGGAATGCTGCCACCGCAATCTCTTTTTCCTCAAGAGATTGTGTGATTTTCCCGACCAGGTTATTTAGTGCTAGTTCTGTTGATTTGCCGGGTTGATAGGCATACTGGTGAACATTCAGAGGATAGGTGCTCAGGATGTTTCCCCTGATATGTCCATCCAGAACCTTTTCTAGGCCTTTCAACAGAAATGATGTCAGGCTGATGGGTCTTAGCGATTTGGGGTCTGGTTCTGTCCGACCCACTTTTGGTATATATACCACTTTTACCGCCGCCCAACTGGATGGGATATAGTTCCATACCAGACCAGCTCTGTATAGTCTGATGAGGAAAGGTAGCAGTATTTCCAGTCCGTTTTGTAGCAGCGCTGGAAAAATGCCATCCTCACCAGGCGATTTGAATGGTTGAAAAGATTTGATCGCCCATTCAATCGCTGGTGCTGTGATAACCTTTTTGGCCACCAGCCAGTCGTCTTTGTGAGGTCGTTTGGTTCGGCCTCCCGATGGTGGTGGTTGTTGGTTATCCAGGATCGAACTCCCTGGGAAGTGGTTCAGTGTAAGGAGTTCAAGGGTTTCCTTTCCAGATTCAGCAAATGAGCCATCTGGACGTTTTACCATACCAAATTCTCTTGCCGGCTCTCTGGAAATGATCTTGTGGATTCTAGTGCTGCTAGGTAAGTCAGTAATACTCTCGCAGAACCTCCTCCAAGATTCCCTTTTTGCCCTTCTGATTTCTTTATTATAGTCCGTTAGCGCAGATCTATATTGTTCCCAGTTGCCCGAATCTTTAGCTCGATTACAGAGGCGTCGAACTTCTTTTCTCATTTTATCTAATTTTTTGTTCCACCAAGATGCCCCTCTGTTGTCTTTTTTCGTTTTTAGTGGAGAGTTTTCATGATATGCTGAAATAATTGCGCTCCGGGTCTGTTCCGCCGCAATTTCTATTTCATCACGATAGATATGGTAACTAAAATTATCTTACCAAAAATATAAATAACTTTTATACACAGAAATAATACTTTCTAGAGATCCATGGGTTTTTAAATTTTTTCAATTTGGGAATAAAAAAACGTTTATTTTGTTCAGAAACAAATATTTTTGTACCCCTTTATAGCTTAGAGCAAATTAAAAAAGGTATTTGTTTAAGGTATTTATTTAACAGGACACGAACATTCCTTAACGTAACTAGTTGCCCTTAATCCACTATTTGTCACTGCTGCTGGCCTTATATAGTAAAAGTAAAAAAAAAATTAGAAGACGATTTTTATTTGGGGGGGGGGCTAAAAAGCAGAAAATAAAAGAATAATAATGACACGGGTCAACTTTTAGTTTAAAAAAATACACAGGACTCTACCTAGGTACCCAGGGGTTTTTGGGGTCGCTGATTCCGATGCCGAGGTCGGTTAAGCTCTATCACGTCAGGTTCAAGGACATCTGAAGGTCAAACTAAGAAAAGGTGGTTGAAAAAGTCTGAGAAAATTTACACATAGGTTTTTGGGATCGCTGAGTCCGAATTCGGTCTTCGCTTACCCTTAAAAGGCATCCGGAGGTCATTTCAAGGTTAATTTCAGAAAAACAGAGGAAGCTGTTAAAAAATCTGAAAAAATTTACATAGAGGGTCGCTGAGTCTGTATCCGATGCCGGTTGACCTCTATCACGTCAGTTTCAAGGTCACTTGAAGGTCAAACTAATAAAAGGTGATTGAAAAAATCTGAAAAAATTCTCGCATAGGTTTTTGGGATCGGTGAGTCCGAATCCGGTGTTCGTTTACCCTTAAAACGCATCCGGAGATCATTTCAAGGTCAATTTGAGAAAAACAGAGGAGAAGCTGTCAAAAAATCTGAAAAAACTTATATATAGGTTTTTTGAGTCGCTGAGTCTGCATTCGATGTCGGTTGACCTCCACCACGTCAGTTTCAAGGTCATTTGAAGGTTAAAGTAAGAAAAGGTGGTTGAAAGAATCTGAAAAAATTCACACAGGTTTTTCGGGTCGCTGAGTATGAATCCATTGTTCGCTTACCCTTAAAAAAAAGAGGCATCCAGAGGTCATTTCAAGGTCATTCAGAGGTCATTTCAAGCCGGCATTCGTCCGCCAGCTTTAGCTGCACATGAAGATTCTTCAGCTATCTCAGTGCAAATATATTTAACTCAATGAATCACCTACCTATTTTCTTCTGTGAAAGGATGGCCTTTAGGTATAGTTGCAGAAGCAGAGCGAACATGCAAGTAAAGAGTACCACGGGCGTTGGCTTCACTCACTTGGAGCTCAATCAGTGCTGGTTTTGCCTATAAGCTGAGTAAACGCCAGCTTAGGGTTTCGCATTTAGGGGGCCTCAGAACTCAGATTTCATACGCAGATATGCACGTTTATTTTATTAGAAGAGGAAGCTTCAACGAAAAACATACCTAGAGCTTAGGGCCTGCGGTTACCTAAAACCGGCCCTGAGCTCAATCCTGTCAGGGTCAAAGTAATTTAATGGTTTCCTGAGTCAGACAAACTGACAAGGAGGCAGACAGACTGTCAGATAGAAACATTTAGTCATTCAGTCAGACAGAAATACTGACAGAAAGGCAGGATGTCAAATAGATGGACAGAGAGGAAATGCAGGCGGATGATAAATATAGACTAACAAGCAAACAAACAGGTGTGCAGGTATAAGGGCAGACAGATAAACAGACAATAAGTAGGCAGGTGAGCATTCGTATAAATTTTTTATAATTTTTTTCACCTCCTATTCTTACTTTAACCTTCAAATGACCTTGAACATGAGGTGATAAAGGTCAACCGACATCGGATTCGGACTCAGAGACCCCCCAAGAGCCTATGTGTGAATTTTTTTAGATTTTTTCAAAAACCTTTTCTTAGGTTGACCTTCAAATGACCTTGAACCTGACGTGATAGAGCTTAACCGACCTCGGCAACGGAATCAGCGACCCCAAAACCCCTGGGTACCTAGGTAGAGTCCGGTGTATTTTTTCAAACTGAATGTTGACCAGTGTAATCTTCCACCTTCCAAAGATATTTTAAAAACCTAGACTATTCTGGAGCAAAAATGTAAATATTTCCCTCTAGCAAGAAATAAAAATGTTTTAAAAAGCATTCGAGACCAAAACTCTAGAATATATTTGTTGGTTAATCATAAATTTTGCTATACTAATTAATGATAGTTTGTTGGAGTCATCTCGAATGCTTTTCAAAAATTTTTAAACAATTCAAAAATTTTTCTCTTGCATTTTTGCTCCAAAATGATTAAGTTTTGAACATTTTACTTCTTTAAGTATATCATCTCTTTGAAATATTTTATATTATTTTCTGCTTTTCTGCATTCCGTTGGTTCCAAGTTTTCTCCTCGTCAAACATGAATTTGGAGAAATACTCTGTAAGAATGTTGACGTAATGCCTCAGATATTGCTGGCAGTCTTCGTAGAATCCCGGTAGTACTAGATTGGCGGACTAACTTATTGAAGATAATGAATCTTTAATGATTCAAAGATGTAATTTCTTTTTTCGTTGAGCTACGGTTGTTGAATATACGGACAACCTCTTCGAGATCTTTTCTTTTATTGACGCATTCCACCGTTTGCACTTTTCCTTTACCAAAGAAAGCTGAAGTGTTATCGCATCCACTGAACGTGTGGCCATACAGCTTTTTAAAACTTCCGAGGACTGCAAGTCACGAGAACTGTAATCTTTATTTTTTATTTATCTCTGAGCCTCTCTTAAGAAACGAATATCTTTATCTTCAGGTGCGAGAGCGATAATCAATGCGAGAAGATCAATATCTTGTCCGAGGATGACCACTGTATCGTTTCCATGAGATTCGTTTAAGGCGGTTTGAACTATGAGTACGTCAACGTCGTCTACAGCAGTAATTGTTTTGATTCCCTCGTTTTTAAATCTCTCCACCAATTGCGAAATAAACCGTTCCTTTTTGTGAGATTGTTTATCATTTTATTTTGCGTTTCAGTCAGTGGCGTGTTCTCATGAAAAACAATTCCCGGTGAAATGCGTTTCAAAAGACGATGCTGTCTTTCGATGCTCTTCATACTGCAGTCAGCATATCCGTCAAACACTACAGTCACTTTTGGCCGTAATGTTTACGAATAAAGCTGCTTCGGCCATACTACACGATGAATCAAATTGCCGCCATCAACAATGAACTGGCAATCGGAAAAATCTATTGGACTCTTCTTTTGTGTGAACAGTGCAGATTATCCTCTAATATAATTGCAAAGAAGGGGAAAATACATAAACTACTTGCGACAAAACCCTCTATATATGCATCTAATAGAGAAAATTCTGCTCAATAAATTCATTCCTGAGCATTTTTCTCGTTAAAGTAACCGGTTTTAAGATATTCGGAGTCAAACTTGGAATAGGATGGATTTTTACCTCTGCGCCCCAAACTACGCCTCTGTTCGGACGCTGTTAGCGTGAAATAGGTGAGGATAAGCTACAAGGTTAATAGCACATTTTTTTTGCAGAATTTAACATGACGATTTTTTTATTTCCTATACTTTTTTCTCTTTCGACGAACGGTTTACAAGATAAAAGTGAAAAACCAGCGTTAAGTCCCCGTAATATGGCCGAAGCAGCTCTATTCATAATCATTACGGACGTTTCACCCCTAAATTGTGGGGAACTATTCGGGTATCTATTTCGAACCCTATCTAGATTACGCATCCCAAATATTATTACTTTATAAATTATTTCTTCTAAAATATCTAATTTACGTGGACTAATATGTAACAATTGTGTTACAAAATTGAACTGATTCAGTGATGTCTTTTGAAAAGCATTTTAAATAGTAATAATAATTCCCTTAAGAACATATTTTGAATTCATTATTCTACAATAGATATTTAGCGTGAACGGTTCATTTTAAAACAGATAATCGCACATTATCGGGTAAAACACCAATGTAATCTGATAGAGTATAACTTACACAATATGAATCATCATAATAACAAACGCACACGATTGCATAGCGCAACTAATTGCGCAAGCGCTAGAGCATTTTACACTATAGAAGTCTGGCAACCTCGAAGGAGGCAAAGTCTACCGTTATATATAATAGTTTTAAATACATTGAGTCAGAGAGGTACTATTTATATAACGAGGTGTAAACATACCAATCGTATGAACAAAAAAGTGTATGTAAAAAAAGATAAAAATCCTTTCCCCTCTCCGCGTGCCCTTGGTAAGTGAAATTTGGCGGTTATGTATATGTAAACAGAACTAATCTATCTATATTATTTCTAGTGGAGGTGCGGGCGCCACAAATTTGTAAGGAGGCGGACACGATATATATATATATATATATATATATATATATATATATATATATGCATTTGTATCGTGTCCGCCTCCTTACAAATTTGTGGCGCCCGCACCTCCACTAGAAATAATATAGATAGATTAGTTCTGTTTACATATACATAACCGCCAAATTTCACTTACCAAGGGCACACATACACTTTTTTGTTCATACGATTGGTATGTTTACACCTCGTTATATAAATAGTACCTCTCTGACTCAATGTATTTAAAACTGTTATATATAACGGTAGACTTTGCCTCCTTCGAGGTTGACAGACTTCTATAGTGTAAAATGCTCTAGCGCTTGCGCAATTAGTTGCGCTATGCAATCGTGTGCGTTTGTTATGATGATTCATATTGTGTAAGTTATACTCTATCAGATTACATTGGTGTTTTACCCGATAATGTGCGATTATCTGTTTTAAAATGAACCGTTCACGCTAAATATCTATTGTAGAATAATGTATGTAATTCAAAATATGTTCTTAAGGGAATTATTATTACTATTTAAAATGCTTTTCAAAAGATATCACTGAATCAGTTCAATTTTGTAACACAATTGTTACATATTAGTCAACGTAAATTAGATATTTTAGAAGAGATAATTTATAAAGTAATAATATTTGGGATGCGTAATCTAGATAGGGTTCGAAAGAGATAACCGAATAGTTCCCCACAATTTAGGGGTGAAACGTCCGTAATGATTATGAATAGAGCTGCTTCGGCCATATTACGGGGACTTAACGCTGGTTTTTCACTTTTATCTTGTAAACCGTTCGTCGAAAGAGAAAAAAGTATAGGAAATAAAAAAATCGTCATGTTAAATTCTGCATAAAAAATGTACTATTAACTTTGTAGCTTATCCTCACCTATTTCGCGCTAACAGCGTCCGAACAGAGGCGTAGTTTGGGGCGCAGAGGTAAAAATCCATCCTATTCCAAGTTTGACTCCGAATATCTTAAAACCGGTTACTTTAACGAGAAAAATGCTCAGGAATGAATTTATTGAGCAGAATTTTCTCTATTAGATGCATATATAGAGGGTTTTGTCGTAAGTAGTTTATGTATTTTCCCCTTCTTTGCAATTATATTAGAGGATAATCTGTACTGTTCACACAAAAGAAGATTTGGAGTCATATTTCAACTCTGAGCTTGCTTCAATTCCACTTCTTCTCTTCAATAAGAAAGGGTTAATGAGGAAAATTAAGAAATCGTCTGTATGATATTTTCAATGCTGTACGAGAGAGGCCAATAGATTTTTCCGATTGCCAGTTCATTGTTGATGGCGGCAATTTGATTCATCGTGTAGCATGGCCGAAGCAACTTTATTCGTAAACATTACGGCCAAAAAGTGACTGTAGTGTTTGACGGATATGCTGACTGCAGTATGAAGAGCATCGAAAGACAGCAGCGTCTTTTGAAATGCATTTCACCGGAAATTGTTTTTCATGAGAACACGCCACTGACTGAAACACAAAATAAAATGATAAACAATCTCACAAAAAGGAACGGTTTATTTCGCAATTGGTGGAGAGAATTAAAAACGAAGGAATCAAAACAATTACTGCTGTAGACGACGTTGACGTACTCATAGTTCAAACCGCCCTAAACGAATCTCATGGAAACGATACAGTGGTCATCCTCGGACAAGATATTGATCTTCTCGCATTGATTATCGCTCTCGCACCTGAAGATAAATATATCCGTTTCTTAAGAGAGGCTCAGAGATAAATAAAAAATAAGGATTACAGTTCTCGTGACTTGCAGTCCTCGGAAGTTTTAAAAAGCTGTATGGCCACACGTTCAATGGATGCGATAACACTTCAGCTTTCTTTGGTAAAGGAAAAGTGCAAATGGTGGAATGCGTCAATAAAAGAAAAGATCTCGAAGAGGTTGTCCGTATATTCAACAACCGTAGCTCAACGAAAAAAGAAATTACATCTTTGAATCATCAAAGATTCATTATCTTCAATAAGTTAGTCCGCCAATCTAGTACTACTGGGATTCTACGAAGACTGCCAGCAACATCCGAGGCATTACGTCAACATTCTTACAGAGTATTTCTCCAAATTCATGTTTGACGAGGAGAAAACTTGGAACCAACGGAATGCAGAAAAGCAGAAAATAATATAAAATATTTCAAAGAGATGATATACTTAAAGAAGTAAAATGTTCAAAACTTAATCATTTTGGAGCAAAAATGTAAATATTTCCCTCCAGCAAGAGAAAAATTTTTGACTTGTTTAAAAATTTTTGAAAAACATTTAAGATGACTCCAACAAACTATCATTAATTAGTATAGCAAAATTTATGATTAACCAACAAATATATTCTAGAGTTTTGGTCTCGAATGCTTTTTAAAACATTTTTATTTCTTGCTAGAGGGAAATATTTACATTTTTGCTCCAGAATAATCTAGGTTTTTAAAATATCTTTGGAAGGTGGAAGATTACACTGGTCAACATTCAGTTTGAAAAAATACACCGGACTCCACCTAGGTACCCAGGGGTTTTGAGGTCGCTGATTCCGTTGCCGAGGTCGGTTAAGCTCTATCACGTCAGGTTCAAGGTCATTTGTAGGTCAACCTAAGAAAAGGTTTTTGAAAAAATCTAAAAAAATTCACACATAGGCTCTTGGGGGGTCTCTGAGTCCGAATCCGATGTCGGTTGACCTTTATCACCTCATGTTCAAGGTCATTTGAAGGTTAAAGTAAGAATAGGAGGTGAAAAAAATTAGAAAAAATTTATACGAATGCTCACCTGCCTACTTATTGTCTGTTTATCTGTCTGCCCTTATACCTGCACACCTGTTTGTTTGCTTGTTAGTCTGTATTTATCATCCGCCTGCATTTTCTCTCTGTCCATCTATTTGACATCCTGCCTTTCTGTCAGTAATTCTGTCTGACTGAGTGACTAAATGTTTCTATCTGACAGTCTGTCTGCCTCCTTGTCAGTTTGTCTGACTCAGGAAACCATTAAATTACTTTGACCCTGACAGGATTGAGCTCAGGGCCGGTTTTAGGTAACCGGAGCCCCTAGGCTCTAGGTATGTTTTTTGTTGAAGCTTTCTCTTCTAATAAAATAAACGTGCATATCTGCGTATGAAATCTGAGTTCTGAGGCCCCCTAAATGCGAGGCTCTAAGCTGGCGTTTACTCAGCTTATAGGCAAAACCAGCACTGATTGAGCTCCAAGTGAGTGAAGCCAACGCCCGTGGTACTCTTTACTTGCATGTTCGCTCTGCTTCTGCAACTATACCTAAAGGCCATCCTTTCACAGAAGAAAATAGGCAGGTGATTCATTGAGTTAAATGTATTTGCACTGAGATAGCCGAAGAATCTTCATGTGCAGCTAAAGCTGGCGGATGAATGCCGGCTTGAAATGACCTCAGAATGACCTTGAAATGACCTCTGGATGCCTCTTTTTTTTAAGGGTAAGCGAACAATGGATTCGGACTCAGCGACCCGAAAAACCTGTGTGAATTTTTTCAGATTCTTTCAACCACCTTTTCTTACTTTAACCTTCAAATGACCTTGAAACTGACGTGATAGAGGTCAACCGACATCGAATGCAGACTCAGCGACTCAAAAAACCTATATATAAGTTTTTTCAGATTTTTTGACAGCTTCTCCTCTGTTTTCTCAAATTAACCTTGAAATGATCTCCGGATGCCTTTTAAGGGTAAACGAACACCGGATTCGGACTCACCGATCCCAAAAACCTATACGTGAATTTTTTCAGATTTTTTCAATCACCTTTTCTTAGTTTGACCTTCAAGTGACCTTGAAACTGACGTGATAGAGGTCAACCGGCATCGGATACAGACTCAGCGACCCAAAAACCCTATATGTAAATTTTTTTAGATTTTTTAGCAGCTTCCTCTCCGTTTTTCTCAAATTAACCTTGAAATGACCTCCGGATGCCTTTTAAGGGTAAGCGAACACCGAATTCGGACTCAGCGACCCCAAAAACCTATGTGTAAATTTTCTCAACCACCTTTTCTTAGTTTGACCTTCAGATGTCCTTGAACCTGACGTGATAGAGCTTAACCGACCTCGGCATCGGAATCACCAAAAACCCCTGGGTACCTAGGTAGAGTCCTGTGTATTTTTTTAAACTAAATGTTGACCTGTGTTATTATTATTCTTTTATTTTCTGCTTTTTAGCCCCCCCCCCAATAAAAATCGTCTACTAATTTTTTTTTCACTTTTACTATATAAGGCCAGCAGCAGTGACAAATAGTGGATTAAGGGCAACTAGTTACGTTAAGGAATGTTCGTGTCCTGTTAAATAAATACCTTAAACAAATACCTTTTTTAATTTGCTCTAAGCTATAAAGGGGTACAAAAATATTTGTTTCTGAACAAAATAAACGTTTTTTTATTCCCAAATTGAAAAAATTTAAAGACCCATTGATCTCTAGAAAGTATTATTTCTGTGTATAAAAGTTATTTATATTTTTAGTAAGATAATTTTAGTTACCATATCTATAGATGTGTTTAGGAATAGTATGCCTCTTTACAATGTTGCCAAGTTTAGGAGGCGATATCGCTACTTTATTGTAAGGAAGCATTTAATACCCATATACATCAAGTGTTTAAAACAGCAGCGCCACCTGGTAAAAAATGTAGTAGACTATGGTGTATGTTTACATATGTTTATAGGTATTTTCCGCCTCCAAAAAAAGTGTTGTTAAATGCTTCTATCTCTCTATTTCTTCCCTTTTTGTCATAATCTTATATGCGCACCAATAAAGCTGATCATTATTGATAATAATGAGTCATGAATTTACTAATTATCAAGATATTCGCGATGAAAACAACACAAAACGTCTCCGCCTCCGAAATCGGAGGCGAACGCGAGATAAGATACTAGCCCTTATAAGAAGATTTTTAAAAACAATTTTCGTTACACACAAAATGAATTAAATTTTATTATTGCATGTTGCTCTTACAACGAATAAAATGTAACTGAATAAAAAACATTGGTAATAAAATTGTGTTAACATGTCCTTATCTAAGCGTCGGTGTCCGGTTTCTTGCAGATGTCAGCGAGGTGGCTGACATAACTCCTCCATCCCTTGTGAGAACTATGGGGTTGTACCAGAGTTCGATAATTGTAGGTTGCTGGGGCCCTGGACTCGTAGCTCTGCTGCAGGGTGGTTCGTAGGCTCATTGGATCGGATCTTCCGGAAATATTTGCGATATACTATATAGAGAGTTGTAATGATTAATGAGACATAATAGAATCGTATAAAAACTGGTTTTGTGAAAATGTATTGGTGATTCGTTGTCTGTAGTCATTTTTATTTTTTGATCGTTTAAAGCACTATACACTCTTTTTATATCGTCTAAATCAATCGTTCTGATCTCTAAGGGTTTTAGATCGAGATTACTGTCTCTCACAAGGTCTTTAGAAACTTGTATGTTTGGCAATTTGATATGTTTAAAATTAGGTTATAAGTTTTGAAAAGTTTTTATTATCGTGTCTTGTATTTGCACTTCGCACTGGTTGTTAAGTTCAATCACGTAACTCCCGTTGAGTGGAATATTGTCTTTGTTATTTTCGCATGTTTGGTGGGCTACTACACTTCTGGGGGTAACGATAATCCATTTATTTTCTTCTATCTTCTGGATTTTGGTGTTGGTTAATGTTACTGGCGTATATTGGCATTTCATCGCATCTTTAGAATATCTTAGAAGTTGGACCTCGCATGGGACATCATCTTGAATTTTTGCGATGTTACCCTCTTCACAAAGGAATTCTTCGGGCGTGACTTCTTGGCATTTGACATCAGAGAATGCGTAAGTTTGCTCATTGAGTAGGAGGTATTTGGAGTGAGGTATTATTACTTTGAATGAATGTGATGCTGGGATAGGTAGGGAATATAAGTGGTAATAATTGTAATTTTCAACGTCCGCGATGGGGATTTCTAGAATGAATACTATTTGGCTCTCTTTGTTATAACTTTTGATGTTCATCGTTTTTTCGAATAATAAAATGTTTTCTAAAATAGGTTCGAACGGTAATTTGTTTTTGTTCAGATTTTCTTTAATCGTTAAAATTTCTGAAAGTAAATCATTTGGTTCTGTTATCGAATTATGAAAGGTATTTAATTTCGAAAAAGTGATTGCTACCTCTATTCTCTCTAATATATCGTATGTTATTTGAAAGGTGGTAATAAATTGGGACATGAAACTTTGAAGTAATATATAATCGTGAGTTTCTATATTTAAGTGTTGCGTGGCTCGTGATGCTCGTTCTAATTGGGTTTTGTGAGATCTTAAGATTTGTTGATTTCGGCCAAGAAGTTCAGTACTCTGTTTGAATTTTAAAATTGATGTTTGGAGCAAAGTGATTTGTTCTTTTATTAAGGATTTTGTTTTTATTTGGTTATTTGACAATGTTTTTATAGCTCGATCGTATCGTTCTGCATCGTTTTGATCTAAATTGCCACTGATGGCTTTTACTATTGAACCGAGACCATTTATTAAGCCTCTTTTAGTTCTCTTTGAGAATAATGGGTTTAATTGTTTGATTTGAGTTAATATTTTGTTTTCAAGTGTGTCAATGAGATGATAGGAGTTATAATACCCTCTCATGTAGCTAGTATTATTGGTCGATATTTTGATTATGTTTTTAATTCTCATGTATTCATTTTGAATTAATTCAAATTCTTTCGTAATATTAGATATGTCGTATATTTGTATGAATGTCCAGTGGTCGATTTTATTTTGAGCGTTACCTAATTTCACAGGTAGTAGGCCTGGGTTGTCGATTAGGTGATGGAATTTAGGATTATTTGTTATTGTTGCGGCGGCGCCGAGGATGACTCTGTAACAACAGGAGGTTTTTTAAGTTCTTTCAAATGTATTACCTCAGTTTTATTGTTTTTACAATTTTTTATCTTGACTTTATTATTTTCTAGGAACTCTATTAATTTTGTAAGGACCTTTAAATTTGTTTTCCTTTTTATTTCGTTTTTTACAAGATTTAAATACTGTTTGATTGAGTTTAAAGTTATATTGCTCGGGACCCTCCGCATTTCTCGTTTCGATAACCTTCCTTTTTGATTTAATTGATTTATCGAATATATCTTTATAAACTGAATTTAACTTTTCGTTATGGTTATATAGGTAGTCCGAATAAAATGTTCTATTTAATAATTCAGAAGGGTCACGGGAATGCGTATAATGCTAGTTCGTATGGTGTAAAATCTGTTGCTGAGTAAATTGAACTGTTACAAGCGATAATGGCATATTTTATTAAATGGGGGTCGTCTTTATGTTTGTTTCTTAAGAGTCTCAGGTGTTCAAGAAGAGTAGAGTGAAGGCGTTCAATTGGAAAGAAATTCTTTATAAATTTTTCCTACTAGGCTGTAGTACTTAAAATGTAATATTATTTAAAGTAATTTGTTGATATTTTTGCAACTTTTGCAGTACTTACTGTTTACACATGTTTAAGAAATTTATGAATCATTGTATAGAATTATTGTAGTAAAAGCAACAACAAACTGTTAGGAAATATATACTACTGTTATTAAATGAGTGTACTGTAAAACACTGTACAAAAAAAATACAAGTAATTGAACATAAAAATTACACAAAATGTTTAGAAAAACAATGTTTGATTGTTACACTAATATAAATATTTCGGTGTATTTTTCGGTTTTTAATAAATAATTTAATAAGGTATGATAAAATCTAATAGTTTTATTTAACAATCTGCAGCTACTGAAAGTAAAAATTAGATTATTATATATTAACAATTACAATAAAATTCTTTGACATAACCAAATAATACTTTTATAGATTTGATAACAACATTTAATAATTCGTAGTATTTATTCTAAATTTTTACTTAAAAATTTGGTTAATACTAAAACAAGTTGTTCTTGTCCCCATTTGAACAATTTACGTCACTTTCTTTTACAATTATGAAACTATTTAAAACAATTTTTTTTCTGTGTGATCGGAGCTTTGCATTCGCAAGAAGTGGTGAAATGAATTTATATTTTATGTGATTTCAAAAGTTCTCTGATGGATTCGTTATTGAATTCGGTTCCTGGGTCCATGGCAATTTGGGTTGGTATTCCGTAATAGCTGAAAAATTCCGCCAGCGCATTACAAGTTTCGATAACTGATGTACCTTTAATTTGAATGGCTTGACCTAACTTCGAAAATTTGACTAATATTTTTAAGTAGATTTGGTTGTTGAATTTAAAAGTGTCTACATGGATTATTTCAAAGAGTTTTGTGGGCGTTTCTGTAATAACTAGGGGTACATAAGCTGGGTGTCGCGAATATTTCGCTGTTTGACATGTTTTAAAGTCATTAATGTAGTCAGTTTTCATGTTGGGCCAATAATAGCTTCGTTTCGATTTTTCTAACGTTTCTTGAATTCCTCTGTGATTATTTTCACTCTCATGCTACTGTATGATTAGCATTAGGCTTTCGTCTTTATCTCGTATTGAATTTATCAATTGATTACATTTGAAGAGTTTTAAGCCATTTGAATAAAATTTATCCATATATACTTTGTTAAAGATTGAATAGTGCGCGTCGAGACAAAAATATAAATAAAATGGTTTTTCCGAAGTAGTATAATCTTTGAGAAATTGAAATACAAGTTGTTCATTTGACTTTGGAATTTTTACTTTTAATATTTTTAGGTTGTTAAAGTCGTTGTTGAGAACTTCTAGTCGGTTATGAACGTTCAGTTTAATTATTATAATTTGGTTATGGTTGTTATTAATAATTTCGTCTAGGAGTGGAATAACTTTATTTACGGTTTCGTTGCTACAAGACCGTGGTGTATTTAAAGTTTCGTTGTCCGGTGGCCATAATTGTATATCTTGAATGATTTGGGGTGCATCGGATTTTGAATTTTGGTTTGGTTGGTTTTTAACGGGGTCTTCAACAATTGACCTAAAGTATTCGAGAATGTCGTCGTTAACTTCGCCAGGGTTATTTATTACGGATTCATTTTCCGATGCATTAATCGTCACACGTGAAAGAGCGTCTTTCTCTTCCACATTACAATGGTCTAGCTTAATGTTTTTGAGATTTCGTTTTAAAGTGTTTTCTTTTTGTTGATCAAGAGGATTGTCAACATCAATTTTTCCGATAAGGTTAATTTCTAGTAAATTTAGAGGTTCGATGTCAAATTGTTTGGATATTTCTAAGTTTACCGGAATTTCGTTACTATTTGAGATTGTTGTTAAGGCGAAATTATCTATTACCTTTACTAATGCCTTCGGGATCTCGCCTCCGTTAACAAATTTTGTATATAGTTCAAAATTCCTATATCGTTTTTTTCTTTCGCTGGTAGTTTAACTACTTGCTCGGCTCGGGGTTGTATAATAGTATGGTAAATCGGGACATTGTTAATTTTTTGTGTATTTTCTTCGGGTTCAAAAATTATTGAAATGGTTGCATTCGGTGTTGTCAGAAGTCGAGTTGTGACATTTATATTAGCATTTAATTGTTTCAGTAAATCGATTCATATTAGTCCGTCATATTTTTGACTGAATTTGAAAAGATAAAATTTATGTGATTCTTTTACGTTGAAAATTTTAAAAACTGGTATAGTTATTACCTCGTCGTGATAGCTAATGTCATGAGCTGTTTGAATATTGAATTTTTCTTTATAAATAAATTTCCTGAAAAATTTGTATGCTATATCCGGGTCTATTAAACTTTTGGTACTACCTGTGTCGATAAGAAAATTTGCATTTAGTTGGGGAATAAAAATATATGGTAAATTGCCTTGCTTGGTAAAATTTAGTTGTATTGTGTCTGGTTGTGTACTCGTATTTTGTTTAAAATTTGCATCGCAAGAGTTTTGAGCTTCGATTTGACTTGAATTTTGCTCGAATGACGTATAGTCAGGTTCTTGACCATCAAAATTACCGAATTGTTCTCCGTATGGATATTCATTGCAAGCAGCTCCCATTGGGTATTGTGGATTTCCAGCAGAGTAGTCTGAATAGCCCGTGTTCAAAGGAACTTGGGGATTCTCATAGTAATGGTCATCGACGAAATTTGCATGATATTCAAAAGAGTTTTCGAATTGGTCACCCTCGTTTATTTTTTGTGTAAAAAGTGCATTGTGAGAAAAATTTGGGTTTGGAGGGATTCGAGAATTGCCGGATGAAGTGTCCATCGGTTCTGGTTTAAAATTGTTATTGATTCTTTGAGATGGGGCATTAAATGGTCGATTTAAATTTCGATTAAAATTTTGATTAAAGTTTTGATTAAAATTTTGAGGTCTTTGATTTGGGGCGAATTGGCTTGGTCTTTGTAGTAAGAATGGTTGCCTTTGTATTGAAAAATTATTGTTTGGGCGCCAATTTGGTTGGGCGTAGAAATTGCTAGTGAAATTTTGTTGAGGGTGCATAAAATTTGGTCGAGGAGCTTGCAATTGTGGAAAACTGGGCGTTGGTTGGAAGTTATACGTGCCAAAATTTAAAGGAGGTCTGTGCTGATTTTGAAAAGTATTGTTTGGTCGAAAAGGAGCTAAACGCTCTAAAGGCCTAAATGAATTTTGAGTATTTAGTGTGTTTGATCTTTGTTGCGAATATAGAAAATTTTCTTCTTCAATTACAAAGCCCATAGCTTTTTCTAAATTATCCGGACAGCGTAAACGTACGTTACTTTGAACTTGACCGGAGAGGCCCTTAATAAAAGTTCTTAATGCTAATTCATCGTAATTTTTTAATCTAACAGTTTTTTAGGTTGTTGTCATTACTAGACTATTTAATTTTGAAATAATTAAACTCCTAGCATCTTGACATCTCATACCAAAGTTGTAAGGTGTTTCATTTTTTTGTGGACGCAAAACGATCAGATCCTGAACTAAACAATCAATGTCGCGTCGCGTTGGTCTCCAAAACTACGAGTTAAAGCAGTTTTTATTTCTGTCCATGACCTTAATTCAGTTCGAGACCCTATTAAACTAAGAGCTCTACCCGTTAGTTTGCCAATAATAGCTCGCAAAACGAAATTGTTAATAGGTTGGTTATTAGGATCGAAAAAGGTAGTAAGCAAATTTTCGCAATTATCAATAAATATTCCCAACGTGTGTGGGTTGCCGTCGTAATTTGGAACAGTGTCTACATAGAGTTTTAAGAGTTGATAATTTACTGGTAATGGTGCCGCCGGTATAGGTACCTGTATAGGTACCGGCATAGGTGCTTGTCCCGGTGCTTCTTCACGAACCGGCATTATAGAATTAATTTGACTTTGTGCTGTATTACTGCCTACACTTAAATTATTTATTTGATTCACTAAATCGCAAATATCTAAATCGGACATAAATTATTAGAACTTATGTATATGTCGAAAATTACAACTACACGCACTGTACTATAATAATATTTTATGAATGCAAAGAAAAATGGGAATTAAAGGAAAATGAGCACTTACATTAATCCTGTGATGGCGTGAAGCATCTTTTTCTTATAAAATAATTTCTTAACACTACTGCCTTTAGGTTCCAAAGATTCGTTCTTCCCCCAGGACTTACAGCTGGTTTTGGCGATGATTGTCCTCTACCAGTGGTGTATAACTACTTGTTTCCTTCTTCGGGCTTGGGAGGTTGTTGGTTCAAATTGGTGAATTTCCTGTAGAAACAGATGGGGCTCCTAGGGACGATTTTTGTTCACTAGTACACGTTTGATATTCACTTAAACTACCCTTCAAATTCACCATCCACGAGACTGCGCCAGATAAGATACTAGCCCTTATAAGAAGATTTTTAAAAACAATTTTCGTTACACACAAAATGAATTAAATTTTATTATTGCATGTTGCTCTTACAACGAATAAAATGTAACTGAATAAAAAACATTGGTAATAAAATTGTGTTAACATGTCCTTATCTAAGCGTCGGTGTCCGGTTTCTTGCAGATGTCAGCGAGGTGGCTGACATAACTCGCGCAAAATCGGAGGCAAACACCACCTAACCATATAACATTCGGAGGTGTATGAGTACTAAATGCATGTATATATATATATATATATATATATATATATATATATATATATATATATATATATATATATATTTATATATATTGTGCTATAAGGTCCGGTGGACCAGTGCAATTAGATGGTTTCCCATGTAATCATTTGCATTAATTTCCCGGTAATCGAAAAAATCAGTTTTCGATGCCATTCGATTTTGTTAAGTTATCTAGCAAGTATTATGTATAGTACCTAGTTATAAAAGTAAATAATAATATATCGTGATAGTAACTGTCTCCTGTTAATTAATTAAGTTGTTAATATAAATAAAAAAATAGAGCTTAATTAAAACAGAGTCACAGAAGATTTAACTCGATGGGAACAGTACTTGCGAGTAGTTTTAATCAATTAGAAAAAAACTGTTGAAATTTCAAGGATAATGTTCTGGAACTTTTACCGCTTACATAGTGAAAATCAAAATAGATGCGACAAAAATGTTTTTGTGTAGAGTACTGAATTTTATACAAAAAAGTCCGCGAGAGCATATTACTTCCACATCCAGTGGATGTATAGTAACGCAAAATAGGCTTAGAATGTCATGAAATGTTGAGATTTTAAGTTTGAGTAAAAGAAAATTTGTCGCGTCGCACAGTTGGGCGGGAATTAAAAAACGTGGCATTTAATCGTAAAATGAAACGAGCCTAATGACTATATGTTATTGACATATGGAAAGAGAACATATCAGTGCATTATTTACGCCACTATCTAACTTTATTCGAAGTCGTCTCGCATACTACTATCTCCATGAAACTGGCGTATGCTCTACGCGCTAAATTTGACAGAACTTTTAAGTGGAAAATCTCATTTATATTTGTAGCTTTTGACTTAATTAAGTATGGATCCAATACAGTCAGGTATGTACTAAACATATTACGTTATTTTACTATAATTGTTTTAAGTTTTATAGTAATTATGACTTCAAAAACAAACCCATGCAAATATATCAATAAACAATATATTTTTTAAATATAGGAAGGATTATGTGAGATCTTTACATAGAGGCTTTTATCGGAGGTCATCAAGATGTTTTTGAAACTAATAAATACAGACTTGCCCGTATTTAATAAGAGTCTATTATTAGTTAACCAAATGTAAATACTTTCTAATTCTTCATTACTCATCTGTACAACGCTATTTAAGTTTACTTTCTCACACATCCACATCGTGAATTTGGTATATTATTATAGATGAACTATTCTAGTCTAAAAAAACCGCTGCCCAAGGAATCACTACTTCCACATCCAGATTCTCTATCCAAGTCACTCACAACGAAAAAAACTTTGTATGTGTAAATAACTGTTTATGGAACTTTAATAATATAATATTTGAAATCCTCTACCCCAAAAACCCATAAAACGATACCCCACATCGGTAGTGGGGTGGGGGGTGATGATAGGGGGGTGGTAGTGGAGGTGGATGAAGTAAACAAATATTTTGAGGTTTCTGGTTTCTGTAAATCACAGTTTTTTTTCATCCCCTTTAATAAGGAGGTGGGGGTGGTAATGGGGGTGGCTAATGCCAAAAATTTTTTGAGATCTTAGCTTCTCTTGTATATACTAAATACCAATTTTATGGACTATTACCTGCTTGATTGACCTATTTACCCCAAATTTACCCCTGTTTACCCCCCAACCCTTCGACAGAACAAGATGAAAATATAATCTAGTTCTAGATCTCGTTATATGTGTATCAAATTTCAAGTCAATATCTTAAACGGTTCCACAGTAAACGTGCACACAAAAAAAAAGTTACAGACAGACAGACCGACAGACAGAAATTTTTTTCGCTCAAACTTAAAATCTCGACGTTTCATGACATTTTAAGCCTATTTGGACAATAAAAATTTTTAAAAATTTGTTTGTCGTTACTATACTTCCACTGGACGTGGAAGTAATTAAAGTTAAACTGGTACTCATGTGTACTCATTCAAATTTTATTGCGATTTTAACAAAAAAATTTGACATATGCAGTTTGAATTTAACAAATGCAAAGCCAGCGAAACCAGTGTGCTCACTTATTTCCGCTAAAACTCATCAATAAATGAAAGTACCGCTTACAAGCTTTAAAACAAGTATTTATCAAAATTAGGAAAACATTATATGTAACACGTTAGTGAAATGCACTCTCGTTATAAGAATGTAGCTGAAGTTGGATTTTGAAATTTACTTTTTTACAGCGGACCAGATAAATATCGCATTCACTTTAACAGAGAGCTAATAATTGTAGATAATAGCAAAATTCGTATGTTTCGCCAATATTCTTGGCTATAGATGTCGGTCTCGGATGACTGGAGTCGGGCAGGACTATTGCCCTTTACCCCAATACATCGCTGTAGACCGGGGACCAGCCTCGTGCAGGGCGGGCGAACTTACTTTACGTCGGCCCCACTCACAAATGTGAGCGGTGCAGACGATTTCGGCTCACCTCCCTGGGTCCTGGCTCGTTGGACCTTGCTGGCTAAGGCCTCTTCTGGCGTGCTTCTGTCTTGATCTTCTTTCTTCGCCAGCTTGTAACTGTCATCTGTCAGTTGGGTGTTTTTGGGTTTTTGGCAGGAGTGACTGCCGGTACACAGAATGCCAATTGACATCCTGTCATCCGGATCATCGGTAGGGTAAGGATGAGCTGTGTAGCTCGAGGAAGGGTAGACCTAACTGCTTTGGTAGCATTTTCGGTCTGCCCGGAGCTAAGGGGACTACAGGTACTGGACGGTTGTTTGTCCGGTACCCGTAGGGTCTTGGGTGGGTGGTTGAGTGATATTCTGGCGTGCTTCTGTCTTGATCTTCTTTCTTCGCCAGCTTGTCCCCCCCTGGGGGGTGTCATCTGTCAGTTGGGTGTTTTTGGGTTTTTGGCAAGAGTGACTGCCGGTACACAGAATGCCAATTGACATCCTGTCATCCGGATCATCGGTAGGGTGATGAGCTGTGTAGCTCGAGGAAGGGCAGACCTAACTGCTTTGGTAGCATTTTCGGTCTGCCCGGAGCTAGAGGGATTACAGTTACTGGACGGTTGTTTGTCCGGTACCCGCAGGGTCTTGGGTGGGTGGTTGGGTGATCGTCCTGTCTCTTCCGTGGGGTGTCTTCATCTGACGGTGGTATGTTTTATACTCACCCGTTATCCAGTAGCTGCATCTTCGGCCGCTTGTGCCTCGGAGCATCTGCTGGGTCATAGTCAGTAGCCTCCCTGACTAGTGGGTTCCCATGCTCCTCAGCAAGGGCATACATCTTCCTGGCTCTCTCCTTGATGATGTCAGTGACCGGGGTGTAGTCCAGGTCCCTGAAGATGTCCTCGTTGCGCACGAACCAGGGTGCGTTGACTGCTATCCGGAGGGCGACGTTCTCCACTCTCTGGATCTGTTGGAGGTAGCTCTGTGCTTGGTAGCCCCAAGCTACCGAAGCATACGTCAGCTGAGGCCGGATGAGGGACCTGATAAGCGTGAGCTTGTTCCTCAGGTTGAGTCTGCTCTGTCTACCCGTCATCGGGTAGATTAGGGCTCTCGTCCTCCTGGCCTTTTTGACGATGGCCTCCGTGTTCTGTCTCCATGTTAGGCCTTTGTCCATGACCACGCCAAGGTAGTTGACGGAGTCGTGCCATTGGATGTCTTTGCCAAACATGGAAACGTGGCCTGTGGGGTTCTGCTTCCTTTTCTTGAAGAGGACCGCGTTGCTCTTCTCAGCATTGACGGCTACCTTCCATCGGTTGCACCAGTCCTCTAGGAGGGTGGCCGCCTCCTGGAGGTTTCTGGTGGCTAGCCTTTCATTCCAGGATCTGGCTGTAAGCGCTGTGTCATCGGCGTAGAGGGCCATGGAGGTCCTCTCCGTCCGGGGTAGATCGGATGTGAAGATGGAGAACAAGTGCGGGGAGAGCACAGAGCCTTGGGGGACTCCTGCCTCCATTGTTCTGTACGTGGACACCCTGTCCACGATCTTCACCCTCATCTGTCTCCTGATCTCACTAGCTTGACGAGTGCAATGGGGTAACCCATACTCATCATTTTGGCTAGGAGACCATCGTGCCAGACTCTGTCGAAGGCTTTGGCGACGTCCAGGAACAGCGCTGCCGTGACCTGTCTCTGATTGAACCTCTGAAGTGATCTCCTCGGTGAGGCGAAGCACTTGGAGTTCGGTAGAGTGTCCGGTCCTGTAGGCAAACTGTTCGTCCGGGAGGATGTCCAGTTCATCTGTCTTCTCGGCTATCCTCCTGAGGATGACCCTTTCGGCTACCTTGCTCATGGCTGGGAGGAGACTGATTGGCCTGTAAGAAGAGGGAAAGGTTAGATTCGGGATGACTATGACGTCGGCCTTCTTCCACCTGGTGGGGAAATGTCTCAATCTCAACATTGCGTTCATGATGTTGACCATCGCTGCTACTCCTTTCCTGGGTAGCTTCTTGAGGGCGATGTTCCCAATGCCATCACATCCTGGAGCCTTCCTGGGTTTTAGGCTTCTTAGGATCTCCTTGACCTCCTCGGGGGTGGTCGGAAGGATGTAGTCGTCATCTGGCAGGCGGTTCATCCGACATACCCTGCGCTCCACGTCGTCCACCCAGTCCTCGTCCTCATCATCGAGCTGGTTTTCCCTACACTGCAGTTCCAAGCTGTCGTCAAATGCATCGGCTTTTTCCTGGCGAGTGTAGACAATACCATTATCTCCGTGGATCGGGGGCATGGGTGTCCTCCGGTTTCGCAGGGCCCGTTGGGTGGCCCAGAAGCTTCTGTCCTGTGTGTCCAGTGACTCCAGGTGGCGCTGCCAGCCTTCTTGCCTATGTTCCTGGAGGGCTCGTATGTTTCGGCGATTTACAGTAGCAAATAACGAATTAGGGAACGACTTACCACCACACCACGCAGGGGAAAGGGGTGAAATAAAAATTGAGGTGCCCTCTATTGGAATTTAAAAAATTGTATTTGATGTACATTGTTGAATTAGGTTATTAACAAAATACTGAAAAATTATATAAGGAATATGAAAATAACTCGACTTGTCCTATTCACTATGGGTAAGTAGTACCCCCCTTATTTCAAATAGCAAAAATAAACCATAGAAAATCACTTCAATATTGTACAAATAAATCTGTCATAAAATAGCCAGGCAATACATCCTAGGAGAGCAACAGAATAGGTGTGATTCCTGAGATAAGACCGTGGGGTGACAATTACCCCATATATCACAAATAATAAATAATTTGTGGAAAATAACGCCGACGTTGTACAAATAAATCGGACATAAAATAGTAAGGCAGTGCATCCTGGCCGTGCAACAAAATGGGTCCGACTCCTTAAATAAGACCGTGAGGGTGGGAAACGCCCTTATATCGCAAATAATAAATAATAATAATAATAATAATAATAATAATAATAATAATATTTATTGGTCCATTTGATCATTACATAATAATATAGGACAAGTCAAGAATTAAGTATAAAATGAATAAGGAATAAAATATGTATATATATACATATATATATATATATATATATATATATATATATATATATATATATATATATATATATGGGTAATATCCTTCAGAATGACTATTTAAATAACAAAGCTGAGTTTCTCTGTAAACAAAGTATTTTATTGATTATTTTAATAATCATTAACAAACTTATTACCTAACTTAATGCTAATTGTAACAATCTTACCTGTAAACAAAGAAACGACATTTAAAGTTATTCGATTTCAGTCATTCCTTTCTTACAGTATTTAATTCTTTCTTACACTAATGTAAAATGTCTTTCTGCATTGCTGTCTGTCTTCAAACTGACAACTCCCGTCGTTTATGACAACGTGTCAATTATTCGAAATTACTTCACAATTCAAATAGCCTTGTCTAGTCACCTGGCCAGTGACCGCGCGAGCGGGATGCAGAATCAGCAAAGTAATGCATGTGTTACTTTACATCTCCCTCCCTCGGAAAAAAATTTGATTTATAAAATTTTATAACATGAAATCTTAAAACTAGTATTAATTATTAAAATTTGAGTTATCAGCTGTATCTGGTGCTGGAATAAGTTTCGTGATATGAAATAGATTCGATTCGGCTTTTTTATATCCTGTATCTACTTTGTAAATAGAGTTTGAAATCTTTTCTATAATCTGAAAGGGACCTATTCTTATTTCATCTAATTTTTTCCTATTTAAGCGATTTCCATTTTCTACATATACCATATCTCCACTGTTGAATTTTATTTCTTTTCTATTTTTATCAAATAGTGTTTTATTGTAGTTGTGTGATTTTTTTGTGTTTTTCAGTGCTAGTTTTCTATCTTGAGATAAATTATTGATATTTTGTTTTTGATTCAATTCTCTTGGTAAAGTTGTAATATTTGTTCCTTGTAATAGGTATATTGGTGAGAAGCCAGTCACAGTATGTTCAGTTTCATTATATTTTCGTATGCATTCATGTGCTATTGTTGTCCAAGCTGTTTTATTTCCATATTCATTGATTTTGCATCTTATTTTGTTAACTATAGTTTGATTTAATCTTTCATTCAGACCATTAGAAAATGGTGTATTGACTGAAGTAAATATTAATGTAATGTGTTTTTCATTTAAAAAATTTTTGAATTCTTTTGAATTTATTCCTGGGTACTGGTCTGACAATATCATACCAATTCTGTTTGTCTCGGTAGCGTTTTTCAACAGTTTTACAAAATCGCTTGCATTTTGAGTTTTTGAAGTTGATATGAATGCGTACCTTGTAAAATGATCGACTAAAAGGTGTAAGTATGTCTTCGTCGACCTAGAACCCCCAAATCCACCAATTGTATCAATTGACATTATTTCAAATGGTTCTGTTGCCGGTCCTAAATGTGACATTAGTCCGAATTTATTTTGACCTCTCGTTTTATTTTTGATGCAGATTGCGCAGTTCTTGCAAGTTTTCTTCATGTTTTCTATTAAATTCTTTGCCGTGTAAAATGGCATTATTTTGCTCTGTAATTGTTTCATTCCTATATGGCAATAATCTTCATGTATTTCTTTTATAATTTTTTTACTTAAGTTTTCTGATAATACAATTTTCTCCTTAGATTTCATCTTTTTATAGTATATTTTATTTCTTAATATCATTCTATTTCTTTTTTCTTGTAAATATTTATTATTTTGTTGATCTTTAATAATTTCATCTAGTTTTATTAGATTGACAATCTTTAATTGTTCTTCTTCGTTTTCGAAAGCTTCTAGTACAGGATTTCTACTCAAACAATCAGCTTCTAAGTTATCTTTACCTGGGGAATATTTTATTGTGAAGTTATATTGTGAAAGATAATATGTAAGATCACCTAGTTCTTCATCTGTTCTAGATTTTATGTTCAAATTCTCTAATGGTTTATGATCTGAAAAGACTATGAATGTTTTTCCAATAAGCCAATATTGCCAATATTTTATTGCTTCTTTTATGGCTAGGCACTCTAAGTATATCGCTTTTTTCTTTTTTTGGCTATCATTTAATTTTTTTGAAAAGTATGCTACTGGTTTTTCTTCACCGTTCAATTGTTTTTGTTTTAATACAGCTCCTGTACCTTGTAAGCTTGCGTCTGTATAAATATATATTGGTAAATCTGGATCATATATTTCTAATACTGGTTGCGAACATAGCATTTCTTTCATTTTCTCAAATGATTCTTGGCATTCTTTTGTCCAAAGAAATTTTTGTCCTTTTCTTAATAAATTGTGTAATGGATCTAAAGTTATAGCTGTGTTTGGTATATATTTGTTATAAAAATTTATTTTTCCCAAGAATTGTCTAACATTTTTTTGAGTTTTTGGGATCGGAAAATTCTTAATTGAAATTAAGTTGTCTTTTAACGGACATATAGAATTATTGCTTATTATATGACCTAGATATTTTACTGAACTTTCAGCAAATTTGCATTTCGTAAATTTTAATCTGAAACCTTCTTTTTGTATTGCTTCTAATAATTGTGTTAAATGTTCTATATGTTCATTAAAGGATTTTGAAAATATCAATATATCGTCTATATAATTTACTGCAAAATCTGATAATTTATGCTTTCTAATTATATTACTTAAAATTCTCTGGAAAATTGCCGGAGATGTTTTTAATCCAAACGGGAGACAGGTCCATTGAAAATGGCCTTCTTGTGTGACAAAAGCTGTTTTCTTTTTATCTTCTACTCTTAAAGGGATTGCCCAAAATGCAGAATTTATATCCAATGTTGAAAAATATTTACAGTTCCTTGTTTTAGTCATTAAATCTTCTATCAGCGGAAATGGCTGTGATTGCGGTATTACTAATTTATTTAAATCTCTAAAATCGATACACAATCTTGTTTTTTTATTTTCCTCTTTCTTATATACCAGTGTCACTGGCGCCGCGAATGGGCTGTATGATTCCTCAATGAGGTTTTTCTCAAGTAATTTAGCGATTTGCGCTTCTATCTCTTTTTTGTCTTCCATATTACATCTATATGGTCTTTTGCTACAGTATTTGTCAACTAGAAGGTCAACACGTGCTTCATAATCTTTTACTGTCCCTATATCATATTTATCTTTTGCAAAAATTGCACTATATTTTTCTATCAATCTGTCTATCTCAAATTTTTCTTGATAGTTTAAGTGATTTACAGAAATATCAAAATCTGATTCATCTATATGTTCATTGAAATTTATGGAATATTTATTTAAAGTGTCTCTCTTTTCTGTAATATCATTTTCTTTCTGTCTAATATTTAAATTTTCATCTTGGATAAGTTTAAATTCTTTTATCATGTCTAATCCGATCAGAAAATCATATTGAATATTATTTCTATCTACTACAAAGACGTTCATAATTTTTTCAATATTGAATATTTTTATTTTTATGGATACCATTCCCTTGGTTTTCTTCGCACCATTAACCGTTTCGAAATTTGTTTTCCATATATTTTCTAATTTCTCATTTTTTATGTTCAATAATTTTGAATTTATTAATGATATATTGGCACCTGAATCGTATAATCCGAAAATTTCAATTGTATCTTCAAGTATTACTCTAATTTTGATTAATGGTGGAGTTACAAGTTTTTTGGAATGGATTCAAATAATTCTGTTTCTATTTCCGCGTTATTAACAAATTTGATTTGATTCTTATCTTTCGCGCCTTTCTCATTTATTTTATACCAACATGTAGATTCGGGGTGGTAGCGGTTTGGCTTACCTTTTTTTTCGCAGATTTTACATGGCTGTTTTTGTTGTTTCTTTTCTGGATTATCTTGTGTATTTCTGCTCGTACTTTTTTTCTTCATCAGATGTTCTAGGCTTCCTAATTCAGTAAATAGATCTTTGGACGTGTTCAATTTTTTTCTGTTAATTTTATCCGTTATAAATTCTGGTAAACCTACTGCAATGAGATTAATTATGGTGCAATCGTCGATTGTCTTATTCATTTCTAATAGAATTCTTTCTTTTTTTAAAGCATAATCCAGCAACGAACCACTTATATACTTATATAGGATTGCATACCTGATTAAAGACCAACCTTTGTTAGCATATGTTTCACAAAAATTTTCTTTCCATATGTTCCACTCTGATGTCAAGGTATTTCTTATAAGCATTGAATTATACCAATCTATAACTGAGCCTTCTAAAAATAATCTCAAAACCTCGATTCTTTCTATATCTTTGTGGATTTCTAAACGAGTGCATTCATTTTCAAAAGTATCTAGCCATTGGGTTGCATTAGAGTTTTTACCTGTAAATTTTTCAATGACGAACTTCTCTGTTAATTTTTTTAAATTTTTGCCCTTGTTTTCTCCATTTGTAGGTGTTATTTGTTGTTCT
This sequence comes from Rutpela maculata, assembly GCA_936432065.2. Taxonomy (NCBI): domain Eukaryota; kingdom Metazoa; phylum Arthropoda; class Insecta; order Coleoptera; family Cerambycidae; genus Rutpela; species Rutpela maculata. The sequence continues at coordinate 92,054,911 of OW386288.2, read as the reverse complement.
ATAACTTCTGCTGGATAGTGATCATTTATGACTACTAAATGTCGTTTTATAATGGGTAATATCCTTCAGAATGACTATTTAAATAACAAAGCTGAGTTTCTCTGTAAACAAAGTATTTTATTGATTATTTTAATAATCATTAACAAACTTATTACCTAACTTAATGCTAATTGTAACAATCTTACCTGTAAACAAAGAAACGACATTTAAAGTTATTCGATTTCAGTCATTCCTTTCTTACAGTATTTAATTCTTTCTTACACTAATGTAAAATGTCTTTCTGCATTGCTGTCTGTCTTCAAACTGACAACTCCCGTCGTTTATGACAACGTGTCAATTATTCGAAATTACTTCACAATTCAAATAGCCTTGTCTAGTCACCTGGCCAGTGACCGCGCGAGCGGAATGCAGAATCAGCAAAGTAATGCATGTGTTACTTTACATATATATATATATATATATATATATATATATATATATATATATATATATATATATATACACACATATATATACACACATATACACACATACATACACACAGACATACACGCATAACTAAATAGGTACAACTAACACTTTAAACATGAAACTAATGTACATTAAAATGTAAAAATAATAAGAACATATATAATATAAATATATATTTACACATCTGATTAAATATTTACGTTCATACATAGTATAATGTATACATCATAATATTCAATATTAAGTAAATACAAAAAACGTATTGTATGAGTAATTGAAATTTAAAATACGTGAGGTTAAAACAATATAAAAAATAAAATAAAACTACAGCCTGTCATTAAGGAACTCGCTAACTGAGTAATACGCTTTACCAATGAGCAGTTCCTTGATACGTTTTTTAAAAAGATTTGAACTTAACAATTTGATTTCAACAGGTAGTTTATTGTAGGCCTTAATTGCTAAATACTTTGGACAGTGTTCATAAAGCGTTGTTTTATGTTGAGGTATTTCTGAAATATCGTTATTTCTTGTATTATACCGATGAAATTCGTTGAGAGTTTGAAAGTTTTCATTTTTAGCATATAAGAGAATACTCATAATAAATGTGCAGGGCAGCGTAAGAATATTTAAATTTCTAAAATACTCTTTGCAACTATCTCTTGATTTTATACCACACATATACCTAACTGCTTTTTTCTGTAGTTTGAAAATTCTCAAGCTCTCATTTGAAAAACCCCAAGCAGTAATTCCATACGAAAGAATTGAATGAAAATTCGCGAAATAGTATATTTTCAAGACATCAAGGTTTACAGTATCTCTTAATTGCTTGATACAATAACAAACAGGTGCCAGTTTTTTACAGATCTGGTCAATATGTGTCCCCCACCTACAATCTTCAGAAATGTATAAACCTAAAAACTTAGTTGAATCGGCTTGTATAAGTGTCTTATGTGAGATCTTTACATAGAGGCTTTTATCGGAGGTCATCAAGATGTTTTTGAAACTAATAAATACAGACTTGTTAACCAAATGTAAATACTTTCTAATTCTTCATTACTCATCTGTACAACGCTATTTAAGTTTTTATCCGCTACTACCATTGAAGTGTCATCAGCAAATAAAAATATGTTCGGGGCATTTAAGTCATTTATATAAATTATAAATAGCAAGGGTCCTAGAATAGACCCTTGTGGGATACCAATTGTAGTGTGTAGCGTTTCCGACTGATGGGAATCGATGCTAACTAGATGTGGTCTATTTTCTAAATAGCTATAAAACCAGTTTAGAGCTAGCCCTCTAACCCCGTATTTAGTCATCTTATCAAAAATAATTTATGAGAGACTAGATCAAACGCCTTACTAAGATCTAGAAAAATACCAATAGTTTTCTCGCCGTTATCCAGTTTATCATGAAGTAAGTTTAAGAATTTGTTAATACAATTAAGTGTTGACCGTCCTTTTCGAAAACCAAACTGGTTTTTATTAAAAAGGCTATATTTTTCGAAGAATGCCATGATTTTATTTGATGCATATTTTTCAAAGACTTTTGCAAAAGTATTTAAAATTGCTATTGGCCTATAATTATTGATGTCATCGGCATATCCAGATTTAAATATGGGTACTATTTTCGCAATTTTTAACTTATCTGGGAAAACTCCAACACTGAGAGAAAAGTTAATGAAATAAGTTAGTGGTTTAGTAATAAAATCTTTACATCTCTTTAATACATTTGAACTTATTTCATCTATTCCAGCGGAATTGGAATTTTTCAAATTAAGTAAAATATCAAAAATTTCATGTTCAGTTGCAGGTTCAAAGAAGAACGTATGCAGATTATTATTAATATTATTCGATGGGTCAGAGTTGCCAAGTGGGATGTTTTCCAGTAATTTAGTAGGAACTTTATTAAAGTGCGAATTAAACGTATTACCTAGTTCGACTGGATCATCTATTAATTTATCGTCAATATTTAATTTTAAATTGTTTACTTTATTTTTATTATTAGGTTTAATAATGTTCCACGCCGCTTTGGATTTGTTTCTAGCGTTTGTTAAAATGCAGCTATTATAGTTTTTCTTAGCTTTTCGAAGAAGTTGTCTATAGATGCATTTATACTTTTTATAATATGAGATTAAGTTAACGTCCGTTGAGGCCAATGTCAGTAAATAAAGATCCTTCAGTTTTTTCGACGATACACGCAAACCTTTCGTTAGCCATGGGGTATTTTTTTGATGCTTTTTAGTATTTTTTGTTTTTACAGGAAAAGCTAGATTGAAGTAAAATAAAAACGTATCACAGAAAATTTTAAACTTAGCATCAATATTATAATTATTATTATACATATCTTCCCAATTTTCAACAAAGTGAACAAAAATAGTCAATGTTATTTTTATTATTCAATGCTCTGCATATTACTTTTTTATTCTTTTCGGTTGTGTTTTGCACCTCCAAAGACAGCATCTGACCATGATGATCAGATAGAGCATTCATTATAACTTTGCTTTCGTAATGTTCACAATTTACATTTACACAGGTATTATCAATACAATTTTGAAGGCTTGTTGGTTCATTTATGGTCGGTATAATACAATACGAGCTTAAGAAATCCAAGAGATCTGAACGTTGCTTACTATTATTTGATTGATTTACCAGCGTGCGGTAGGCATTGCTGCCACTCCCAGAGTTATACAGCTGGGACTGCTACGTCCACGCTGGGTTGGACTAAGGTCATGCTTGTTGCCAGCAGCGAGTGCCACATGGCGCATGGTAAAGGAATATGGGATGGGAGGTGTAGGTATTTGTGAGATGCGTTACCGCATTGTGTCGTGAGGGAGCGTTTAAGCTCCCTTTTTTGTGCTTTTGGTTCTGGGTATCTGACTCTTCTGAATCTTCGTGTGAAATATGTGTTGTGTCTTAATGTGGAGTGTTTATTACTGTTTATGCTCCTCTTTTTTTGTTTCTGCTTCTTCGAATCTTCTTTTTCTGAGTCTTCTGATTCCTTGATTTCCAATGCTGGGTTGGATTTGAGTCATGCTTGTTGTCAGCAGCGAGAGCCACATGACGCATGGTTTTTTTTCATTTTTCCCCTCGCTTTTCTTTCCCAGTTTGTTTATGATCCTCTCGATTGTTGTTTTCCATGTGTAACATGGTCTCCCTATTTTTAGTTTGGTGCTGTTCAGTGTTAGCGTTTTCTTCAGTAGATTTTCTGCTGTCCTTTTTGCTTTATTCTTCTTGATCCTTCCCCTTATCTCTCTGCTTACCAGAATATGGTCCATTTGTATGACTGAGCTTCCATTACTCCAGGTGTCAATGCATGTTTGACTTTTACTTCATGTATTTCTTATTGTTAAGTCAAACATGTGTGCTAGGTTTTTCAGCGGGTTCCATTTTCGTTAGACCATGTGTGGAGTATATGTGCATTAAAGTCTCCAGGTACACGATTTCACTATACTATGTATATGCTATGATTTACTGCGTTAGAGGGAAACACTGTGGAAAGTTTGGGTTTGTGTACCTAATTAAACACTAACTAATATTCCTTATCAAGCTGAAAATATTCCGAGGTATAAATTATTTTACAAACACGTTCACTTATACAAACTTAAATATAACTTCTATACGTTGTCACTTTGTATTTAACTTTTTCAAGCTTTTATGGGTATCCATTGGTGACAAAACACTATAAGTCATCTCCCTGCCTACCAGAATATGATCTATTTATTGACTTGAGTTTCCGCTGCTCTAGATATCAAGATTGCTCTTTTCTGTGCGTATTTTCTTGGAAACCATTTTCCTGAGAGAAACCTGTATCACGTATACATACATGAGGTGCCATAAGAATTCAGTCTGGACGCTACACACCGACAGTGCCCCAGTGATTATTTCTGACCTAATCCAAGTTAAACTCGTTTGAATATTTTTAGCAATTATGAGAACCTCACTTGAAAGGTATACTTTAAGAGTAGTGCGCCATCATTACGTGTTCAATTTTGATTGAATTTGTTTGAATATTTTTAGTAATTATGAGAAAACACACTTGAAGGTTCACACAGAAAATCTGTATAATCACACTTTAATTTAGCGATGCATTATTGATTATTTCGGGTTATTATTATCACCATTATTATATCACGCGTAATTCTCTTGATTGGCTGAAAGAAATTCGGTTTGGGCTATTTTTATTATTTGTATTTTTGTAATAGTTTGGTTTGTATATTTTTTGCTGAAAGAAAAACATTTAGTGCCCTTATTTTAATTTATTGTCTAGGAACTATCAAGCATTTAAAGCATATAGGTATAAATTTAAGTAAAGTGGTATAGTCGTGTTGACTTATCTTTGTGTTGATTGATTTATGGTTTCCTAGAGGCTCTCGGGTTATTCTCCACTTTTCACTTGTTATGCACTGAGATATTCTAATCACCCACATTAATTAAATATTAGCTAAATAACTTAACTATTATATATATATATTTTATATATCACTTTGCGTGTAATTTTTCACTTATCACATCAGCGTAATTTCGTCCTATTGTGCCGGCTTTTAATCGGGATTTAAGCCAGATTACTGGCACCGAACTTAAACGCGTCCGATGTCTTTGAGATCACTAGACGAATCCCCTGAACGTTGCTTACTATTATTTGTTAAAAAATTTATATTAAAATCCCCACATAACACGATTTTAGAGTTTTTGTATTTACTTACTATCGAGTCAAGTGCAATGGTAAAATTATCATAAAAAATATTTAAGTCGCTATCAGGGCTTCTGTATATTACAATTACAATCACAAAGTCATTTATTTCCGGTAACATAACATTTTAGTGCGGCACATTCAAAATGTTTTTCAATGGCAAGAGAGTTGATATATTCAAGTTTTTCACACTTGATGTTATTTTTTAGAAAAATTGCAACACCACCATTCTTTAGAATATTTCTACAATAATACGTACCAACACAATAATCATTTAAAATTAATGAAGGGAATTGAGTATTGGTTGCCCAATGTTCGGTTACACAGAAAATATCACAGTCAATATCAGATAAGAATATGTCTAAGTCTAACAATTTATTTCTCTGCATTGTACATTCTGGTGGACTATGTGTAGTTTTTTATAATTTGGTTCTTTACTAAAAAATGTTTTTCTTTATTATTTTCACAAGACTTGGTGTTGTCAGTAGTAATAATTTCAGGTGACATTGAAGGAACACCTTCCGCTGAACATACAGAGTTGACCAACTTATCAAGTGTCAATTTAATATCGGTGTTTAAATTTGTTTGCAATTTTTTATCATTTTTTATTTCTACATCCGTTTTACTGGTAACTTCCACAAAGTTTAGTCTAGATATTTTATACTTAAAAATATATTTTAAAATTTTGTATTTAGCTAACCTACTTAAAATGGATTTATTAAAAATACTATGATCAGTTAGTAATGAGTTACTGTCCAAATAACACAATGAATTTTTTCCAATACTTTCAATAATATTTTTAATACTTTTGTTATGTTCATAAATAAAATTATTTAGAATATATCTGTTGTGGTGATAAGAGGCTCCTATAACCACAACATTTGTTTCTTTTAGTCTCATATACTCTAAAAAGTTTGTTAACAATTCTGTATTTATTTTGAGACCTTTTTGTGCATTTATAGAGGTGGTAAATATTATAGCTATATCGCTTTTATTAAAATTTTTGAACAGAGATTTATAATCACCAATGATATTCTCCAACAAAGAGTTCGGTTTAAAGATACAACTAACCTCAAAACTATCACCGTTATCATTTTCCATAATTGATCTTAATATTCTAGCGCTATTTCTGCCGTTGTTGTCTGCAAGTATTAAGATATTCCTTTGTTTTGTCCTTTCTTCTTCTTCTTGTGGGAAATTTATAATTTCATTTTTTTTTTTTTTTATTTTTAGTATCGTTTATAGCTTTAGTTGAAACCTTTTTGGTACCAATCTGCGGTGAAATGCTAATGATCTCCTTTTTGTTCGGAGAGTGAGTTTGAGTCTCGACATTCTTTGAAGTATTGGTATTCCTGTTTGTTTGCGTTTTAGTATTTTTTCTGATAATTGTTGTCTGAGTTCCAGCGCTTGTTGTAGTGTGTCTGATTTCACATGTTTGAGTTTCAGCATTTGTAAAGTTAAGATGATTAATAGTTTGGCATTCGGCGTTAATAAGAATTTTTTTTCTATTCATGGTTTCAATCGTGTCGGTTAGTTGTTTAATAAATTCGTTTTTGTGTCTAATTTCTAAGGTCAGTTCTTCATTTAACTTATTTTTTGTTTTTAAGAAGCTTTCTAATTCATCATTTTTTGATAATTCGTGTGCTAATTTATTTTTTAAATCATTTAAAATATTTTCTGGAGTATCCTTATTTTTGTCCCCATCCTCTTCAAAAATAATGCTAACATAGCTTGTGTTACACATATTCTTTTGCTCCTTAATTTTAATTGCTTTAGCAGTAGAATTTGTAAGAGTTCTACCAAGCGCCCTGTCATTTCCATTTCCTTTAGATTGCAATCTAGTTGTCATCTTTGTGGTCATATTACTAATTGTGCACACCTAGTATACACATTAACACAGAAATTTCTTTAAGCCAGAATTCAGATAAACTTATTGTTCGGTTCACTTTTTCTAGTGGCCACATAGATTAATTAAACAAAGCAGTCACTTCTTAATACAATGTTTATCTACTTATATATCAAACTTCCACTTTTTGCTTCTTCATAAACACCATATCAACTTTTTCCACAATTGACAATTAACATTTAGACAATAATAAAATTAAATTTTACCACAAAAACTATGAAAAATCCAACAATAATAAAAGGCACCACTACACCGGCTACGTGCACGGCTCATTTATGAAATGAAATAATTCGTAGAAAATAACTCCGACGTTGTACAAATAAATCTGTCATAAAATAGCCAGACAAAACATCCTAGGAGAGCAACAGAATAGGTGTGATTCCTGAAATAAGACCGTGGGAGGTGACAAATGCCCCAAATATCGCAAATAATAAATAATTCGTAGAAAATAACTCCGACGTTGTACAAATAAATCTGTCATAAAATAGCCAGCTGATACATCTTAGGAGAACAACTGAATAGTGTGATTCCTGAAATAGGACCGTGGGGGTGACAAATACCCCATATGTCACAAATAATAAATAACGCCGACGTTGTACAAATAAATCTGTCATAAAATAGTAAGGCAGTACATCCTGGCAGTGCAACAAAATGGGTCAGACTTCTTAAATAAGACCGTGAGGGTGGGAAACACCCTTATATCGCAAATAATAAATAATTCGTAAAAAATAACTCCGACGTTGTACAAGTAAATCTGTCACAAAATAACCAGCCGATACATCCTAGGAGAGCAACTGAATAGGTATGATGCCTGAAATAAGATGCCCGAAATAATTCGTGGAAAATAACGCCGACGTTTTACAAATAAATCTGCCACAAAATGGTAAGGCAGTACATCCTGGTAGTGCAACAAAATGTGTCCGACTCCTTAAATAAGACCGTGATTGTGGGAAACACCCTTATATCGCAAATAATAAATAACACAGCAACACAAAAAATAAAGTTCAGACCAGCGAACCAGACCCATGTATCCCTATGTATTTTCGGTCGCACTCCCAAAATCATTAGCTAGAGCCAAAAGACACCCCTGGAATGGGGTAAAAAGAATATTAAGCTGCGAGAATAGTTACATCTTAATCAATCGAATTATACAAATTAAGGTTAAACAGCAGAATACATACACTATCTATGAAACACACCTCTAGGGAGGGGCAAAAACTAGCCCCCATATAAAAAAAGATCGATCCAAAACAACAATGACTGCTGAAAAAGCTTGAAATTCCTAAGTTTTGTTAAAGTGATAAGAAACTGCATCAGGTCCGACGTAATCTTCATAAACCGTCCCTATAGGGTTGAGAACAACCACCGTTAAGTTTAAAGGACACAAAACAAGAAACAACGTAAAATCCAACATGATTTCTATTTTGCGTAGTACTCTAAAATATAACTAGAAACTTGCTTACCATCAACGTCCTACAGTGTCAACCCTCAGAGGGTGTGAAAACATTCCCCTATGTAAGATTTAACCATAAAATGTTACGGTGACTTCTATAAAAATTCGAAACACCTGCGCTGTGTGGAAGTGAGAAGAAACTAGACTAAGTTCGACGCTGTGCTTGAAAACCACCCCCACGGGGTTGTGAGATGCCACTTCTATAGACTGGAAATTTGCAACACGATTTTTGCCAATTTCCAGACAGCACTCGATAGCCTTAGGACAACCACTGGCCATCCTTGGAGGATAAGCGGGACGTCTTGGGGAGGTCCTAAACTGGGTTAATCCCGATTTCGGACCTCCTGTGGATATACTTTTGGTGCAAATCGGGTTTGCCCATGGATGTCTTCAATGGGATAGCCCATGGTCGCCCAGGAAGAAAAAAGAACCAATTTGGGTTAAAATCTGGACAACCTACAGACATCCACAATGGGATAGCCCATGGTTGTCAATAGGAAGAAAAAGGGACCAATTTAGGTTAAAATATGGACAACCTACAGACACCCACAATGGGATAGCCCATGGTTGTCCCCATAGTAAGGAAAATTGACCAATTTAGGTTAAAATCCAGACATCCAGAAAAGTTGCATCCGGTTATCTTTCTAAAATATTGTGATTGCTGTAGACTGTAGACAACAATTTGAAATTCTGGGTATACTCACTCACCCTCCCTTGCTTGGGTAATAAATAAATCTCATATAGGCGTCTGAATTTAAGATTCCAGCGCCAAAGTGGAGAACTCGTGAACTAATTATAGGCTTTTTGTTTGTTTGTGCGGTGAATACTTATATTGATATTTTTCTGTTTACTGTTATTTTTGGCGTTAAAAATAATAACATTAATAATATATGACCTAAAGGTTTGCAAGATTTTGTTGTAAGTGATTTGCAAGATGTTAATGGCATTATTCAGCAAAATTCATATTTTTATAGATTATCTAGTTTTTACCTTGAAAAGTACAGTTTCTTCGACATAAACGGTGTCTGGCTAGTTAAATATTAATAAACTTAAATATTTCTTTAAATTTATGTACAGTTGTAGTTTAAATCACTTTGCTTTCAGGAAACATGAGGGACATTTTTAGATTAAGCATATTGCAATGTATGAAACATTTGGGAAGCATTAAAAATGTAAAACTTCTAAGTGTGTGTATGAAGGGGAATATGTTTTAAATGCAGGACATATTATTTTATGTGGTACAACCCATATTCAACAAAGAACTTAACAGATGTGTATGCTCTATGTTTACAAACAAGTGTGTCAGATTCAAATACCCACGAAATTAGTGGTACATTTAATATAACTGAAAATATATTTATTAATTCTTTAAGTAAAATAAATGAAACAGAATTTTGTAAAATATGATATAGAAACATTCAGGGGTAAAACATAATAGTGCATGGTGCAATAGTATATATTACTTTTAAATATACTGGAATTACATATATTTACTTATTTCAAAAATTTCACTTACAATGTGTGATTGTCTAAGACATTATTATTGCTACTCGGGCCACGGTTATTTGCACCAGCTTTTTCCCTCTCAATGCCTGGTAAAAGGTGTCTACATCAAAGAGGGTATGCTTTGAACATTGCCGTGCCAACTCAACTTTCACGAGTTGTCCCTGCAATCTACAAAGGATACCGACTAGGTTGGCTCCAGCAAATTGTAGCCACTTTAAACGCTATCATATTTTTAATAACTTAGCACCTCAGTTTATCATTTACTTATTGTTGATATCATCGTACACTAAAGAGACAATGACAGAAAAGCCCATAATTAGTTTGACTATAGACCACTAGGTGGCGTACTCCTTATTTTCAGACGCCTATTGCAAAAAAATAATAAACAATAAAATATACATTTGCAATATGTGCATTTCTTGTGTAGTGGGTAGACTACACTTTAGTTTCTGACTTTTTGGCAGTAAACACTGCTGACTAGGTGAATATCGCAACAGAAGTAATTTGCAAATTGCAAGGAGAGCCATCTACCATGACTTATTGAAACTAGCTCTATAATGTAAATAAAAACTAAATAAAAAATTTCTTATTTGTACCTTATGTGAACTATGAATTATCATGTATTTGGAACCTACATTAGCCCAACAGGTTGACCTATGGATGGCCCGTGGGATAGCCTTAGGTTATCCCTATATAGGTTTTATATAGGACATCATCAACCCTAAAGGTTATCCTATAGATATCCGCATAGGTTATCCAATGGATATCCCTATTCTGGCTGTTATTAGGACCGAAGGATAACCATTGAACTTCCTATCGGCATCCCCAATGAACAATCCATTTATCAGATATACGGGATCATTTTAGGATATCCCGGGGTCATCCTGTGCTGTGTGGGTTATAGCATCCATAAAAATGTAAATCCGGTTAGTTTCTCTATATTTTTCCAGCATCCTACGGATATAGGGATGGCATCCCACAACCCCGTGGGGGGTGGTTTTCAAGCACAGCATCATAGTCTACCATACCATACCGTCATAGTCTAACATAGTCTAGTTTCTTCTCACTTCCACACACCGCAGGTGTTTCGAATTTTTATAGAAGTCACTGTAACTTTTTATGGTTAAATCTAACATAGGGGATAGTTTTCACACCTTATGAGGTTTGACACAGTAGGACGTTGATGGTACGCAAGTTTCTAGTTATATTTTAGAGTACTACGCAAAATAGAAATCCTGCTGTATTTTACGTTTTTTCTTGTTTTGTGGCATTTAAACTTAAAGGTGGATGTTCTCAACTCTAAAGGGGCAGTTTATGAAGATTACTTGGGACTTGATGCAGTTTCTTATCACTTTAACAAAACTTAGACATTTCGAGCTTTTTCAGCAGTCATTGCTGTTTTGGATCGATTTTTTATATGTGGGAGCTAGTTTTCGCCTCTCCCTAGGAGTGAATTTCATATCTATTGTATGTACGCTGCTGTTTAACCTTAATTTGCATAATTTGATTGATTAAGACGTAACAATTATTCTCGTAGCTTAACATTCTCTTTACCCCATTCCAGGGTTCTTTTTTGGCTCTAGCTAATGATTTTGGTGGTGTATTTTTTTTTTAAATCGGATTCGGATTCAACGACCGAAAATACATTAGGGATACATTAGTCTGGTTCGCTGGTCTGAACTTTATTTTTGTGGGACTGTGTTATATATTATTTGCGACATGAGGGTGTTTCCCACCCTCATGGTCTTATTTAAGCAGTCAGACCCATTTTGTTGCACTGCCAGGATGTACTATCTTACTATTTTATGACAGATTTATTTGTACAACGTCGGCGTGATTTTCCACGAATTATTTATTATTTGTGACATATGGGGTATTTGTCACCCCCACGGTCTTATTTCAGGAATCACACCTATTCAGTTGCTCTCCTAAGATGTATCGGCTGGCTATTTTATGACAGATTTATTTGTACAACGTCGGAGTTATTTTCTACGAATTATTTATTATTTGCCATATTTAGGGCATTTGTCACTACCACGGTTTTATTTCAGGAATAACACCTATTCTGTTGCTCCCCTAAGATGTTTTGTCTGGCTATTTTATGACAGATTTATTTGTACAACGTCGGAGTTACTTTCTACGAATTGTTTATTATTATTTGAGATGTAAGGGTGTTTTCCACCCTCACGGTCTTATTTAAGGAGTCGGACCCATTTTGCTGCATTGCCAGGATGTACTGCCTTACTATTTTAGGACAGATTTATTTGAACAACATCGACGTTATTTTCCACGAATTATTTATTATTTGCGATATACGGGGTATTTGTCACCCCCACGGTCTTATTTCAGGAATCATACCTATTCAGTTGCTCTCCTAGGATGTATCGGCTGGCTATTTTGTGACAGATTTCTTTGTACAACGTCGGAGTTATTTTCTACGAATTATTTATTATTTGCGATATAAGGGTGTTTCCCACCCTCGCGGTCTTATTTGAGCAGTCGGACCCATTTTGTTGCACTGCCAGGATGTACTATCTTACTATTTTGTGACAGATTTATTTGTACAACGTCGGCGTTATTTTCCACGAATTATTTATTATTTGTGACATATGGGGTATTTGTCACCCCCACGGTCTTATTTCAGGAATCACACCTATTCAGTTGCTCTCCTAAGATGTATCGGCTGGCTATTTTATGACAGATTTATTTGTACAACGTCAGAGTTATTTTATACGAATTATTTAATATTTGCGATATAAGAGAGTTTCCCACCCTCACGGTCTTATTTAAGGAGTCGGACCCATTTTGTTACACTGCCAGGATGTACTGACTTACTATTTTATGACAGATTTATTTGTACAACGTCGGCGTTATTTACCACGAATTATTTATTATTTGTGATATATGAGGTATTTGTCACCCCCACGGTGTTATTTCAGGAATCACACCTATTCAGTTGCTCTCCTAGGATGTATCGGCTGGCTGTTTTGTGACAGATTTATTTGTACAACGTCGAGTTATTTTTTACGAATTATTTATTATTTGCGATATAAGCGTGTTTCCCACCCTCACGGTCTTATTTAAGAAGTCGGATCCATTTTGTTGTACTGCCAGGATGTACTGCCTTACTATTTTATGACAGATTTATTTGTACAACGTCGGCGTTATTTTCCACGAATTATTTACTATTTGTTACATATGAGGTATTTGTCACCCCCACGGTCTTATTTCCGGAATCGCACCTATTCTGTTGCTCTCCTAGGATGTATCGGCTGGCTATTTGATGACAGATTTATTTGTACCACGTCGGAGTTATTTTCTACGAATTATTTATTATTTGCGATATTTGGGGCATTTGTCACCCCCACGGTCTTATTTCAGGAAAAACACCTATTCTGTTGCTCTCCTAGGATGTTTTGTCTGGCTATTTTATGACAGATTTATTTGTACAACGTCGGAGTTATTTTCTACGAATTGTTTATTATTATTTGAGATGTAAGGGTGTTTTCCACCCTCACGGTCTTATTTAAGGAGTCGGACCCAGTTTGCTGCTTTGCTAGGATGTACTGCCTTACTATTTTAGGACAGACTTATTTGAACAACATCGACGTTATTTTCCACGAATTATTTATTATTTGCGATATATGGGGTATTTGTCACCCCCACGGTCTTATTTCAGGAATCATACCTATTCAGTTGCTCTCCTAGGATGTATCGGCTGGCTATTTTGTGACAGATTTATTTGTACAACGTCGGAGTTATTTTCTACGAATTATTTATTATTTGCGATATCAGGATGTTTCCCACCCTCGCGGTCTTATTTGAGCAGTCGGGCCCATTTTGTTGCACTGCCAGGATGTACTATCTTACTATTTTGTGACAGATTTATTTGTACAACGTCGCGTCGGCGTTATTTTCCACGAATTATTTATTATTTGTGACATGTGGGGTATTTGTCACCCCCACGGTCTTATTTCAGGAATCACACCTATTCAGTTACTCTCCTAGGATGTATCAGCTGGCTATTTTATGACGGATTTATTTGTACAACGTCAGAGTTATTTTATACGAATTATTTAATATTTGCGATATAAGAGTGTTTCCCACCCTCACGGTCTTATTTAAGGAGTCGGACCCATTTTGTTGCACTGCCAGGATGCACTACCTTACTATTTTATGACAGATTTATATGTACAACGTCGGCGTTATTTTCCACAAATTATTTATTATTTGTGATATATGGGGTATTGTCACCCCCACGGTATTATTTCAGGAATCACACCTATTCTGTTGCTCTCTTAGGATGTATTGGCTGGCTATTTTATGACAGATTTATTTGTACAATATTGAAGTTATTTTCTATGGTTTATTTTTGCTATTTGAAATAATGGGGGTACTACCCTTAATGAATAGGACAAGTCGGGTTATTTTCATATTCCTTCCCGGCAAACATCGTTATATATTTAAAATATTTTTGTTATATAACCCTACCAACTTTAAATGTAACGAGTTATGTAACACGTACAAAATAATAGTATAACGCTAATGTTGCTATTTCCCACTCAGACTAACTGAGACATTATATAACATTAATATAACTAGTTATAATAACAGTTATGTTTCATCATTATAATATTTATACTTTTATAATGTAATTATTATATAAGAAATATAACCATTTTCTGTGAATGTTATATAATGATTTTATCAGAATGTTATATAACATTGCTATAACTGTACGTACTTCCGTTACCAAATATACAGTGTGTCGCACTTAAGAGTGTAACACCCTTATGATTTCTTTCCTCCCGATTTGAGCAAAGTTTTACTCAAAATCAAGATCCACTCATGGCAAAAAAAAACATTCGATGTTGCCTTTGCATTTATTTGTAGGGGACGAATGTTTTTTTAGCCTTAAGTAGATCCTAATTTGTTCTAATGCGAGCAAAAAATTTGTTTCAAATCGAAAAAAAAGTTATAATTAAAGGTGTTTGCTACACTCAAGTGCGATACTCTATATACCTAGTTTTAAATAAACAAATTTAATTTAAAATACTGCAAACACATTTGTACATGATTTTTGGCATATCTGAATATTACTTCAACTCCATAAACACACACACAAATTTTCATGTTATTTCAAATTAACAATTTAAATTTATTTACAATAGTGAATAAAACATTCCGGTTGACACATGGTATAGTAGCATCCCAGCAAACCAATCATTTTAACATCATAATGATGTGATTTTTGCAACAGTGACGTCGTCATTCTTGTTTGCAACCACGTGGAAATGCCGTCACAGTGACGCTAAACGGCCGCACTCAGCCACGTCGTCAAAAGTGACTTACTTATTTTCCACTTTTCAGCCACATCAGTACCGCTCATTTGTGATATAGATATGATCATATTATGTACAAAAAATATATATTATAACAATTTGAATGTTACCGCCCGATTACTTTTAAAATAAATAAGAAGAATCTATATTGCAACAAATAAATCTACTTTTATATTACGAAAAAATAGCTCCATTGAAACTTAAAAATCACTGATTAAAGATTAATATTTTATATCCGGCTCCAAAAAATGATGAATTTTTGAATAAATTGTTTCCTCATTGAATTTTTTGTTGTTTTTTTATCGAAAAAAATTATTTCATTAAAGTCGGCTGACATTTTATACCTTGTGTGTGATTTTACATTCTGAAAAACTTTTCTCATTTTAAAAAATAAAGGTGAACTTATATTATTTCTTAAATATTTGTTTCAAAATCCTCCTGCATACCTAAAATTATTCTCGTTGCATAATATAGTTACATATATAATTAGCTGTATATGAGAATGTAATTTTAGATATACAGGGTGATTTGTAAACAAATATTTAAGAAATACGTACACCTGCATTTTTCTAAATGAAAAAAATAAAGAGAAAAGTTGTTCAGAATGTAAAATCATACTATCATAAGTATAAAACGTCAGACGACTTTGATGAAATAATTTCTTTCGATTAAAAACAATAAAAAATTCAATATGAGGAAATAGTCGGGAATCAATCTTCTCAAAAGACGCTCCTAAAATGCCAGGGTGTGAACTCAAAGATATACTTTTGAAAAAATATGTACATTATCTGGAATGACTTTGCGCATCTAAATCCAGAGGGCGCCATTCTGTCCGCGATTGCAAAAAAGCATAAAAAAATTTTTTCCGAAAATTTTTGTGTCACTGAAAATTGATTAATTTTATGTTCCTATCTCATTTACAGGGTTATTTTTTAATATTTCTTAATGATTTTCAAACTAATGGAAAGCTTATTCCTTCTAGATTCTGGTACTGCCAAATAATTTTCGAAATTATTGTTAACAAATGCTACAGAAATTGTTTAAACAAAGGATGCCCGAAGAGTGCACGGTAAATTTCAGTATCGAGACATTTTAAAAACTATTATAGATAGATGCATACTTCTATGATATGAAATTTGCGGAATAGAATGGAGCAGTTTTTGGTGAAAGAATTATCTGCATTGTTTTATTGTTGTAAAAGATATGACTATTTTTGTACAGCGCTCCGTTATTTCCGCTATCGTTTTGGCTGACACGTTCGCGCGCTGTGGCCGATCGGTAACTTGCTGACAATATACTGTGATTGCAAAAAAATTACGATGCGTATTACTTATACGTAAATATTATCATTTGTCATTATGAAAAAAAAAAACGAAGGTATTTAAAGATTAGTTTACTTGAGAACCAAAATTATTATATTTTAACTTAAAATATTGATTAGAGACAGAAAACCATATAACTAATTAAATGAACTTAAATTTACTTTTTGTGCTTGAGAAATAGAAATACAAAAATAATAATATACATACATACATTATACTTAAACTAAATTAACAGCTAATACATTTACCCTCTCAGTAGCAATCTATTATGCATTCCAACCCAGCTTTGCTACGACTGCAGTTTCCGATACATTTTTTAAATTTACATTTACAAAATACATTTTGAGAAGTTATATTGGGACGAACATTTATAGTTATTAATTTAGGAATAAGTACATTATTTTTCAAATCCCAACCAAAATCAATTGGATCGGGAATTTCTGGGTTTATCTCAGTTGCACTCTTCCACAGAATAATTTGATACGCAGCTCTCAACATATGTTGATAAAAAGAATCTTCGGTAGGCGATAAATTTCTTATATCAGACTTATCGTCGACCATATAACATTTACTTCCACATCCAGTGGAAGTATAGTAACGACAAGAAAAAATTTGAAAAGTTTTATTGTTCAAATAGGCTTAGAATGTCATAGAACGTCGAGATTTCAAGTTTGAGTGAAAAAAAATTCTGTTTGTCGATCTGTCTGTCTGTAATGTTTTTTGTGCGCACGATTACTCTGGAACCGTTTTAAGTTATTGACTTGAAATTTGGTACGTACACGTATGTATTTTAAGGTGATCTGGAACTAGATTATATTTTCATCTTATTCCGTTGAAGGGATGGGGAGTAAACTGGAGTAAATAGATAAATCAAGCAGGAAAGAGTTCATAAAATTGGTATTTAGTATTTACAAGAGAAGCTATAAGGTCTTAAAAGTTTTTTTGGCATTAGCCACCCCCATTACCACCCCCACCCCATTATTAAAGGGAATTAAACAATTGTGATTTAGTGTGTGTACAAGAATCAAAAACCTCAGAATATTTTTTTACTTCATCCACCCCCAGTACCACCCCTCTATCACCACCTCCACCCCACTACCGATGAGGGATATCGTTTTATGGGTTTTTGGGGGTAGACGATTTCAAAAATTATATTATTAAAATTCCATAAACAATTATTTCCACATAAAAAAATTATTCGTTTTGAGAGACATGGATGAAAAATCTGGATGTGGAAGTAGTGAATTCCTTCCAGCGGTTTTTAAAAAAATAACGGGCCAGATTTTGAAAAGTAATGAAATCATTGAAGTATTCTTTGTAGTTCTTTATCTTCTGTATGTCTTAAACATTTTTTACAGCGTTAGTTTTTCCTTTTTTAAATAGAAAACTGACTGTATCACAGTCAGTCAAAGCATAAATGCACAAAAATAAATTACCAAAATCCATTTGAGCACTTGTCTTCTCTACTATAGTTAATTCTCGCACAGCATGATGAATCGGTATAAATAAATACATCAAATCTACGACACCATTATTCTAGACACAAAATACAGGGATAAGACAAAAATATCTGTTGTAGCTTCTATTATTATTCTACCATACTCCAGATTTGATAATTTAGGATGATCACAAATATTCTAGTGTCGGCTTCATTATGATTATGATCAGAAAAATGCAATTGCGCTATTATTTTTGTAATTTCATCGGATACTCTGCAATAATAATGGAAATATACAGGCTATTAAACTAATACAAAAATTATTTTAAATATATTTTACATGAATTTATAAACAATACAGTTACTGTATACGCTACTCATAAGATTTTTTTGTTATTACACTACACCTCAGCAGGTAGTCAACAAGCCTAAAGAGAGCGAGGCAATGCCAGACATACATGTACACTGTATATCTACCAAAAGACGAGCCGGATCACAACGCGTGCTGTACAAAAATAATCGTATCTTTTACAACAATAACGCAATGTAGATAATTCTTTCTCTAAAAACTGCTCCATTATGTTTTGCAGATTTCATGTCATAGAAGTATGCATCTATCGATAATAGTTTTAAAAATGTCTCGATGCTGAAATTTACCGTGCACTCTTTGGGCTCTCTTTGTTTAAACAATTTCTATAGCATTTGTTAACAACAATTATGAGAAGTATTTAGCAGCACCGGAATCTAGAAAGAATAAGCTTTCCGTTGGTTTGAAAATCATTAAGAAATGTTAAAAATTAAGCCTGTAAATGCGGTGGGAATATAAAATTAATCAATAATTCGTGACACAAAAATTTTCGGAAAAAAATTTTTTACGCATTTTTGCAATCGCGGACAGAATGGCGCCCTCTGGATTCAGATCCGCAAGGTCATTTCGGATAATGTATGTATTTTTTAAAAACTATATCTTCGAGTTCACACCCTATGATCGATTTAGTGGCTCCTGATTCCTGACTAAAACGTAATTTATTCAAAATTAATCATTTTATATTGGAGCCGGGTATAAATATAAATCTTTCATCGTTATTTCATTGAGTTATTTTTTTCGTAATATAAAAGAAGATTTATTTGTTGCAAAATAGATTCTTTTCATTTATTTTAAAATTAACTCAGCGGTAACATTCAAGTTGTTATAATATACATTATAAAGCAACATAATTTATTCACAATTCATTTTTATGTTAATGGCTTACTTTAGACAAAACATTTCATCAAAGTAGCCTGATATTGCTGAAATTTTACACAAAAAAGTATATTTCACATTCGTTTTACTTACCTTTTCCTTAAATTTTTCTTGAGATTTCGGAAAATACCTATATAAAAAGGCAGTTCATACATAATCATTTGATATTTGCTTAAGGCTGCTACAGACGTAACTGCATACTTGAACTGTATGCATGCGCAAGTTTATTGTACAAGTATACTGGAACGTGTGTTTTATAACACTTGTACACGTATTGTGATTGTACAAGTGACATGAGACTTGATGAAATTCTATATTGTATACTTGTACATGTACATGTTGGGTACACTTGAGCGTGTGTACGGCAGGTCGGCAGACTTGTGTAAACAGGTAATAGTAGACTTGGTGAACCTGTGCGATGACGAGCGATTTGAGAAAAAGGAATCGCAAGATTTTCGAAGAATTTATAACGATATATGAAAGTGAGCCATGCCTTTGGCTTATAAAATCGAAAGAATACCATGATAAGGTGAAAAGAGAAGCGGTATACAGTAAATTGACAGATAAACTAAAAGAAATAGAGCCAAATGCCGATCGGGAGAAAGTGGTAAAGAACAAATTACAGGAAGGAGAAGAAAAAAGTTGAAAAAACTCGGTGGTCAGGGGCGGGTACAGAAGATGTTTATGAATCCACCTTGTGGTACTACCATTTTAAGAGATTAATGTGCGAATACTCCTTCCTTTTTTTTAACCACTTCTGACACCACATACTACGTTTTTACGTTGTTTTTTGAGAATTAAAACAAACCAGGTTAAAGCAAGCGTGTCGTCTTCATCCGTTGATGACATTTTTATTCTTTATTCGCGCTTAACTGTCACTGCACAACTGTTCAAGTATACTTTTGCGTGTGGCGGCGACGCAAATTTCAGTATACTTGTACAATAAACTTGCGCATGCATACCGTTCAATTATGCAGTTACGTCTGTAGCCGCCTTTATAAGCAAATATCAAATATAAACGATTAAAATATCTAGGGATATGTGCATGATTTATAAATCTTGCACATATCCCTAGATATTTTAATAGTTTTATAGCACATATATTACTCACTAAAGTGGGGTCACAGAAAATATCTCTAAGTAAAATAATAGAAATTAGATTTAAAAATATAAAAAGTATTAAATAAATTTGAAGTGATCAATGAAACAAACATTTCCGAAACTATATATTTTCTAGATATGATTACAGGTATGCCTTATAATATAAATTCACCTAAGTATTTCTTTCTTGATCTTCTTTGATCCCTATAACGGATTAAGTGTCACAATTATCTCATAGTCAAAGTCTGCTGTGGCTGGAACTATTTTTCATACCCCATCTAAAAATTTATAAAAAATTAATTATCACAGTTTAAAAATGTTTAATAAGATTTGGTATCATTTATGTCAGTAAAAATAATGTTAAAAGTTGACTGTTGGTAGTGGTAATTTCAAGTTCAACCACACACTCGTTTTGTTATTAAAGTAAGAAACCGCTGCCCAAGGAATCACTATCCACATCCAGATTTTCTATCAAAGTCTCTCATAACGAAAAAATTTTGTATGTGGAAATAATTGTTTATAGAACTTTAATAATATAATATTTGAAATCGTCTACCCCAAAAACCCATAAAACGATATCCCACACGGTAGTGGGGTGGGGGTGGTGATAGGTGGGTAGTAGTGGAGGTGGATGAAGTAAAAAGAATATTTTGAGACTTTTGGTTCTTGTACACACACTAAATCACAATTTTATTTTCATCTCCTTTAATAATAGGGTAGGGGTGGTAATGGGGGTGGCTAATGCCAAAAATTTTTTTTTTAAACCTTAACTTCTCTTGTATCACTAAATACCAATTTTATGGACTCTTATCTGCTTGATTTACCGATTTACCCCCAATTTACCCCCCATTTACCATATTTTACCCCCCTTCGACGGAATAAGATGAAAATATAATCTAGTTCCAGATCCCGTTAAAGTACATACGTGTACCACATTTCAAGTCAATATCTTAAATGATTCCAGAGTAGACGTGGGCACACAAAAAGTTACAGACCGACAGACAGAAATTTTTTTTTGCTCAAATTTAAAATCTCGACGTTTCATGACATTCTAAGCCTATCTGAACAATAAAAATTTTCAAAAATTTTTTTGACGTTACCATACTTCCACTGGATGTGGAAGTAATTAAATTTAATTTTAATAGCTTACATCTTTAGAACAACTTCATTGACACTACTGAAAATATAAAAAAAAAAGGATGACGATTGAAAATAAACTACTATTTTGTAAAACATGAATTAGCAATAAAGATACGAATTCAGAATTTGATTCTAGCAGGGCATGCAGAATACGGTTCTAAAATTATTTGAACTTTGTATCACTCTTGATTCGTGGACACCATTTGAATTCTATCTCTAGCAAAATAATAAAGTTTCGATGAGACTTAAAATAAGGCACTAAGTATACACTAAATTAAAAATTCAGCAAAAATAAAACTGAAGGTGAAGTTTCTCATTACCGAAACGAGATATGAAACAATAAAGAATATATTTTTTTATAGAGCCTTATTATAGCTACAGAAAAAATTGATAAAAACAGCAGTTTGCACAAAATTCAAATGCAAAATGTCTAAGATTTTAGAACTTTTATAAACTTACCATCTTTTCTCTCATTATACTGCCACTGCCAGAAGCCCCACGAACGAAGATAGTTTTAATTGTCTATTATAACATTCTAAAATAGAAAAAAAGTACCTAAATTATTCCAGTTAAATAGGGAGGATTAGAGGAAAAAAACTGATACCTAAAGTTTTGAAACTTGGCAGAGATGTTCATTAAGGCCCACTGTTTAAACATACTTAAAGTCGTCAACTCTATCTCTTACGCTCGTTCCGCCATCTTGAAAAAATGGTGCTCAGATTAAGTTTTTTTTTCCTTATATCTCGCTAACCATTAGAAATATCGAAATTATGTCTCCAATAGAAAGTAAAGCTTACAAAAAATGTAATATATTTTCCCGTATCTATTATTATCATCTTCTAAAATAGGAAATTACATTTGATCAACACATTTCTAAACCGGAAATCACTCGTAAAAATAAATTCATATTATTATGTTAATTCTAGAATTCCCAATAACTTTAAAATATCCGTCGAATATCTGTTTGTCAGCCTGTCAGTTTGTCCATATGTCTCTCTGTACGACACTTTTTGTGTGTATGATAATTTAAAAGAGAAGAGTCCAATTTTATTGAAATTTGAACAGTAAGTTAGTGTTAACTAAAGGAAGAACTCTATTGATTTTGAAAAATATCGATTAGTAAATATAACGGTTATAAAACATTTTATGAAAAAAAAGGCATGTGAAGAGTGTTTAACACCTTTGATAAGATGCTAAAAATACAGAGATACTGCACAGTATACTGGCCAACGTTTCGACCATCAAGATGGTATCATCGGGAGCTCATTAAATTTGCAAGTATGTCACTTAACATATAACACTTTTTGTACAGAATTTTATAAGCTTTATTTTGTATATAAACATAATTTCGATATCGCTATGGTTAGAAAGATATAAGCAGTAAACTGAATCGGACCGCCATTTCTCCAAGATGGTGGCTCAAGCGTAACAGTTTGGGCTGGGGACTTTTAGTATGTTTAATAATAGGTAAGCCTAAATGAACATATTTGCCAAATTTAAACACTTTATCAGTTTTTTTCGTCAAACGTCGAAATTTGTTCTAATTTGACTGGCGTATTTATACTATAGATATAATTAGACAATCCTCGGATTCGGGTACTAAAATAATATACTAGAGCAAAATAAAATGATGGGTAATAATTAAAGCAAATATGACTGCATTTTGTCGTCAATTGGTAAGAAAACAATTATCAGTAGGTATTTAAATCAAAAATAACCTAAATATGCTCTCTATATATTTATATTTTATTTATCTCTCTTTTATAATGTTTTTATAAATATAATGAAATTTAAATATAAAAGTGTACCTATATATTACCAATTAATTGATAGCACATAAAAGGTACCTAATAATCTCGTCGAATATCAAATGGAGCACGCAGCATGTATGACATGGCGACAACACTGTACCTATTGTATACCTAATGTGGTAACAAAACTAAATTATGAATTCGAAAGTATAATAAATAACCAGTGCTAACCAATATATTATGTTAAATGATAAATTAGCTTTTTTCCCTTGAATTTTAATGTCATTCGATATGTCATCAAACATGAAAATATCAGACAAGGTATAAAATAAGAATACAACATTTCATAGTAACAATGTAGCTAATACAAGTAGGTACTTACCTTTACGTAAAAATGTGTTAATATTTATCAAACAAAAACCAAAAACATTAAAACTAAAGTTTATTGACGTCAACGTCGTTAATAGAACACAGACAAGTGTAAACTGGAGATGACAGATAACTGAAGAGTAGAACAAAGAAAAATCCAGTAGTAGTACTAGACTAGTGGCGCTGCCGGCGGTGGTCGCTATTTGGTAAGAGATGGTGATACCAAAGTGAGTGGTGGCTCAGTAAGTTACATCCACGTTTTAAAATGTATCATTAAAATGATGTGGTGATTGTGGACATCCCAATCTCCACTGACAAGGGAGTGGTTATAATGTGAACGTTCTGAAACGGTCCAAAAAGTGTCATCACGGTAATGTGATGCTTTGCCATTTACAAAATCCACTAAAATGTGAGTGGCTATAATGTGGATGTGGCAGAGTGTGTTTACTGGGATGCTTCTATATTTGATTTTAATTTATCGAAACGAACTTTGCAAAACTAGCTTACCACTAAAAAATGTGTTTTTGAACATGTCAAACATCCCATTTACCATGAAATGAATTTAAAAATAATTATTAAAAAAGCAGTAATAGTTGTAAATCTATATTTGGAAGAAATTAACATGTTGACAAAACCACAAAAAATAAATAAAATAAAAATCATCTGCTACACAATGGTGGAAAGGATTTATTATACAAGTATACTTCATACACAAACAATGTACTAAATAATATTCAGTGTATCTAAATTCGTGTAATTAAGTTAGCCATATCTCAGTACTGAAGTATGGGATTCAAACAAGACTTTCAAGACACAGCTACTATAAAATATTAATTTTCAGAATAAGAGCAAAAATTCATCAAAGAATTTCACATCTCGTCTTAGAAATTACACCTTATTGAAACTTTATAAATAAAAAATTCATTTTCTCAACAAAATTTTAAATCTGCAGATATGCCCTTATTCTGAAAAAAAAGATTTTTAAATTATTTTAGTAGTATTTTCACACAAAGATAGGTTATGTGAAACAGCTCATTTTTTAATTTTTTTGTCCCAAATTTAAATTGCAAATTTGTCTGAAAAACTTCTTAATTTGGTTTTTATAGTCATGCCTTAAACTATTATTTAGGTCCCTTGCTTCAGTACTGAGACACGATTAATCTACGTTTCACCGGACGTCCCTGACCGCAGCTTCAGTTTGGAAGCATTTCAAACTCTTGTCTATATAAGCTTTTTTAAAATATCTTTTTTGCACAAAACCACATCTCGAAATTAATGACATCCCAGTGAACACACATATGGCTGTTACGTACCAAAGAGAGATTGTCAAGATAACACACACCATATTACCAAATATATCTCCATTATATAAACCATCTTCAAATGCTATATACATTTAAGTTATTAACAAACATGCCTGTTTGTTAAATACAAACATTATAATATGTGATTTTTACGTAACTGCTGCATTACAATAACAAGTATTTTGTATATTTACATGCCATATAATATTTATGTATATCTGTTATCACCATGTAGATTTTAAGTTATATTGCCTGTTTGTTAAATAATAACATTAAAATATGTGATTTTTACGTAACTGCTACATTACAATAACAAGTATTATGTGTATTTATCAGCTATATAACATTTATGTATTTCTGTAATCAGTATGTACGTTTAAAGTTATATTGCTTGTGTGTTAAATAATAACATTAAAATATATGACATTTAGATAATTGCTACATATTACACATCAACCTATCTTATATGTTTACACCAGATATAACATTTATATATTTTGTGATCATCATGGACATTTTAAATTTTTCTACAATTACATTACACATATATATTTAATCATGTAATTTGGTAAACTACAAACGTGAAACAAGCTAGCTTACATATGGAATGTCAAAAAAGTTTGGTTAAGTATATAGGTATATTATGTATATTGTTTTGGTGTAGTAGCGAGTGTGCTGCTATATTAGGTTATAACATCAGTGACCAGTGTAGTTTAATCAACATAATAATAGCATGCCCAATGAAAATAAGAAGCTCTTTTTCCAATTAACGCTTGTGATATTAAACAAAAATGTCTTCAGTTGCCATCAAGTGGTCATGAAAATGTAATTGTGCCTATATAATACTTGATGACTTATTCGTTTAAATAGGTACTCTATAAATTTATTAAAATAGTGATTAGTGTTACCGGCCGTTTTATTTTTTTTATGTATCTAATAACAAAAAATAAAACTCGCCGATCAAAAACTAGTTTGATAATCCCGTATCTTCATACAGTTGGATAACATTTTAATATTGTGATGTTTTAAATTTCCCGGTAAATCTGGTTATAAAATTATTATAGTACATCTCTTTCGCACTCTGTATTACATAGTTCGTGCTAGAAAAGGATACGAAATTAACTCAAATATCCCAAACAAAATAACCTAATCCTAATATTCTAACCTAACACCTAACACAAGTGACCTTGAAGGAGGTGCAACGTGACTTCTAGCGTGCGTTTTAACATGTTAAAAATATTGTCTTTGTTTTTGTGTGGAATGAAGTTCAGAGATCAAAACTATTGTAGGTAAGTACGTAGAAGTGTAAATCATTAGCACCTCGATGCAGTGTTAAGTCGCTTATTAGGTACCTACTTATTTGTTGGAGTTTTATTGACATGTTTCCCAATCTTGAAATTGAAATTTAATGAAATTTAACTAAGCTCAAGCCACAGAAAAATTATAGGTGCTTTATTGTAGCTTAAATTGTATAATCACAATCATTAAAATTACACATTTATATAAGTAATAAATGGAAACAAAGTCCTTGGGCAACGATGTAACATATTGTAGGTACCTATAGGTAAAGACAAAGAATTTCTAAAAAAGTTAGAAATTGCTTTTAAGTAAATAATACACAAAAAAGTTATAAAATTTTGTCTTAAACTATTGTTCTAGCTGCTATTAACGAAACGTTCCCACATTGTGAAAAAGAATTTGAGAACATCGCTAGTGAGTGGTTCAGACTGTCAAAGCAAAGGCTACAGAGAGAAAATAAGAAGCTGGAGCAGTTATTGTACCATAATTTATTGAGATATGTATGAAAAAAGGAAATCAGGCGGCAAAAACTAGTTTTAAGATAATTAAGTTTTAAGTATTAGTCTGCTTGCAAATTCATGTTGACAGGTTTGTCTGTAAGTATTTTTTTTTTATATAGGAAATTTGTTTTCGTCATTATCTGAGTATTATTGTCACGTTTGTTGAATTTTTCTTGTTTCTAATAAATTTTTAGCTCCTTTTTGAATAATTGAAGAATTGTTGTTTTTTCATTAACTATTTTCGTTCAGAATTTTAGTTGATATTTGGTACAATTAAACTTGGATAACCATGCATTAAACCAAACTTTATTCGGATGTTAAATATATAGTTCGAAAAAGCATTTATTCAGTCACTAGAGTAAATAAGTAATAAAAATAAAAATTACCTGTGTTTAATATAGATAATATAATAATAACTCGACTGTCAAAAATAGTATATTTTGTGTATGTAGAAAATGCAAAGTGTCGTACTTCTCATTAATATGCCTGCGATTTTCGTTTCTACTGTTCGTTTACGTCTATATCAAAATCAATAGTGTTACTATAGCCTTCCACGTCACCCTCAAAATCCACAGTTTTTAAATGTTGTAAAAGTCCGAGCATCATTTGGAACAAACTTCATTAAGCTTTTAATGTCTACCTTTTTCCCTGAAACTTCTTTTAATGTAAGAAAAAGCTGTTCTGTTTTTTCTGTTTTACCAAAAACTTATACACTTTTCTTGTCTCTATAGTAATCATGCTAATGTTTATTTCTTCGTAATTTATAGCGGAATGAAAATGATTCATGTATACTGTCAGGCTTTTCTTTATTTTTTTTACCTTATTACATAGCTTGCAATCAGCTAACTTTTTCTGTATATGTTATTTTTCTTCAGCTATTTTATCTTCTGCTTTCTGTTAACCAAAAGTTTGCTTGTAATAAACCAAACTATATAGTTTAGAGAATGTGCAATTTGGCATTTAGTTCCTTTATTAATTTGGCAGTTGGTTTATTTTTGATTAAATCATTATATAAATGAACGTATCCTTCTTGTATGACTTTGATTAATATATTATTATGATATATGTATTTTATGAATATAAAAATTGTTTATTTTAGATTGGCCTTTTTTTACATCTAGTTTTTTCTTACTTGAGCCATATTGTAACAGTAGTACAAGGTGTCCCCGGATGGGATTAGCTATACAACAAATGACCTAAATTTTAATTTTTGGACAAAAAGTCACTATAAAAATTTCCGCATTTTTAAAAAAATACGATTTATGTTAAAAAAATTATTTTTTTTTATGAAGGAGCGGGGCGCTTAAAAATTCCAAAAATATGAATTTTGCCTAAGAGTAAACTACCCTTATTTTTCATTTTTAATAAAAAAGCCATTTGAAACACTTTTCTTTCATAATCCTAAATTTTTTAGTATCCGTTACTGAAAAATACGAAAACTGAGGTGAGGCATTGGGGAAAAAGACGTATTAAACAAGATTTAATAAACAATTTTTTCAAATTGCATTTTCCTTAAAAATGAGAAAAATAAAGGTAGTTTGCTCTTGGGTAAAATTCATATTTTTGAGCGCCCTGCATAAAAAAGTACATTTTCTTAACACATCGTATTTCTTTAAGAAGCAAAATTTTTTATAGTGACTGTCGAAAAACTAAAATTTAGGTCCACTTGTGGTATAGATAACCCCATTTGGGGACACCCTGTATATTATTTGCTACCCCCTTGTGCATATACCACGGAAATTGCATGTGATATAGCACACATGTAACATCAAAACATACTTGAAGGTAAATATTTTGAAATACAATATATGTCTTTTACATGTATGTTATATATTTGCCACATATGAGTATGTTACAAGTTATGTTGCCATTACATGGCTATAACTTTTTTTGTGGCTGAAATTTTAAGGTCCATGTACCTTACATTTACCATACATCCAATATCCTTGGATATAACATGTTGAATAGATTACGTAAGAGAAACATACCAGGTATGTATCCGTGTTCACTGGGATGAATTTAGATATACCGTGTAAAATATACAAAACGAAATTTTTAAATATTCATCCAATCTATATAACACAAAATATGCTATCTGTAGTGCCATAACATTAGTTTTTATATTTATGACAAAAAAAAATTCAAGATCAAGAATAGCATTGTCTATAAAAAGCAGTCCAGACTAGGACTAGGACATTTCGTAAATGTATCGACAAAATTCGAGTAGGCACAAAATTTTAAAAAACATATTTGTAATTTTTTTTTTCGAAACTTAATGGGTTCCAAGATACAATGCTCTCAGATTTGCTATATGAAAATATCATGGAAATATAATTACTCACGTAGAACAAAATTGTAAATTTTGTTCAGTGGTGTAAAAATGGATAAAACTTGCAATAGTTCTATTACTTCTATGCAAAACTGAACAATATTAAAAAAAAAACAATTAAATTGAGATAATTTTTCATTGATCTGCTTAATGTGTCTTGGAAATTACTTAGTTTCTAACAAAGGTTTGTTTAGAGTTTTTTATTTAATTGGTAAGTTCTATTCTTTGTCGTTTCTAAGAACACTTATGCAAAAACCTGTATAACAAATTTCCAGTCAAATAGATGCACACACTGGCTTTCCAGACACCTACAGCTACAGCCTCTAGATGTCTCTAACAAACGTTGTTATTCCTCTGCACTCAAAAGATGCCTTGTGTTTCTTTTCCCTCTTATGCCTGTTTTGCTAAGCGAAACCACTCTGATGCTACCTGTTCTATTTCGTGTTGCATTATATATGAAAAACTTGCAAAGAAAACTTCTGAAACAATGATAGCAATATAAATAAAATATTCATATAGCTATTGGTTAAAGTTCCTCACCTTTCTTTGCAGCGATACCCTGTCAAAAGATTCTATTTCAAACTTATAGATAATTATACATTTTTTATGGATACTCATAAGAGCCTATCTGGTTTATAAGGTTTTATACAGTACATTAATTTTGCCATATAGAAATTATATTGGGATGAATAAGTATCTAAAGGAGTCTTAATTGAGTTGGAATACCCATGTTGTTAATGGTATGTTTCCATAAGTGTTTATACTAAAAACAGATTTTATATGGCATTACAACTTTTAATTTGATAAGTTCTCATGGGATCTGAATAGTGTTGAAACTGAAAAGGTTTCATCAGTAAAATCAAATACGAGATCTGTAATCTTTTATAAGAAACAATTAGTATATGGTTTTTGTAAGATCTGAGGGGTTGTTATCAGTTTAGTTTATATAATAATTTAATGAGGATTTATAACGATACGTATTAAAAAGTGTTAATAAGGTATTGCATCGAATATTTTTGTGGCTTTTTATAGGATATGAAGAGTAATGAAATTGAAAAGATATACTAAGGAGTTCCTAGTAGACATTTTATACATTTTTATAAGGATATATTTGTACTATTTTTATAAGACTTCATGGGTATATATCAGTTTAGTTTATATAAGAATTTAATGGAAACGTGTAAGGATGCATGTTAAAAAGTATGAATAAGGTATTATCGAATACTTTTGTGAGTTTATTGGAATCTGAAGTGTAATGAAATCAGAGTTCGAAGATATATATCCAGTGATATATATCAAGATATATATCACGATATATATCATGATATTTATAGTGAAATAAATATCACTTTTTTGATGTATATCAAATTTCTGCAAAAACGCTTAAAATTATGAGAATATGACAACACTGCTTTGATTGTCAACTATTGCTGCTGCTATTGGCAAAGAAGGGACCTCCCGCCTGCAAACCAATACTTAACCTACATTATTTTATATGCTGGCATAAAGAATCTGTTCTACAATGAGCTGAGAAGTGACTGTTTTAATCGTTTAAATATAGATATAACAATATATTAACAATTAACCAACATGCCGAGAGACAAACATCCTGTGTGGAATAATTTTTCTTGCAAAATTAAGACTAAAAATTGTGGAAAATGTCAATTTTGAACAAGTTCTTGTTATAGAAATAAGCTGAAATTTTACGTATAAGTACATGTAGTTTTGAAGAGACAATACTATATTATGGTATCATTGAACATTGCTGGTCTGATGACTAAATAGTACAAAAATAAAATTATGCAAAAAAAAAATTTAAAAAAGCTTTTATTTCAAAAATGTACCAAAAAGCAAGAAAACCAATTTTCAAAATCATACATCTGGAAAATAAAAGCTTTGCTGGCGGTCATATAACACTATTGCTTAGTTACTTTGCTCAATTGACCGTCCGCAGAGATTCTATTTTCTGGATGTATGAATTTAAATATGTTTATTTTTTACTATTTGGTAAATTTTTTAAATAAAAGTTTTTTTTTAATATTTTTTTTATAATTTTATTATAAATATTAAAATATCCGATATATATCGTAAATATCGGATATCTTGATATTTATAATAAATGTCACGATATTTTCGAACCCTGAATGAAATTGGAAAGATATACCAAGGAGTTCCTAGTAGGCATTTTATACATTTTTATAAGAATATATATGTACTTATTTTTATAAGACTTCATGGGTCCATATCAGTTTAGTTTATATAAGAATTTAATAAGGATTTATAGGGACATCTATTAAATAGTATTAATAATGATTTACAACTATTAATTTGATAAGTGTTCATGAATTTCCAGTAGTAGTAAAACTAATAATGTTTCATCAGGAAACCAGGGATGAATTTTATAACATATAATAAGAAATAATTAGTATATATAAGATTTGAAGGGTTATTTAGTTTAGTTTTATATAAGAATTTACTAAGGATTTCTCAGTGCACCCATTGAAAAGTATTATTTACAACTATTAATTTGAAAAGTTTTCATGGGATTTCAATAGTAGTCAACCAAAAAAAGATAGAATACTTACTAAATTAAACTTACTAATACAATAGCGATTTCATATCATTTACATTAAAATCCATTGTAAGTATATACACATTGTATTTTAGAAAACCCTCTTATTCCCATAAAAGCATAAAAGTCTTACAATAGGCTTGAAGCGAGGAATATACGTTAAAAACTCACAAAATCTATAAAATTTTCGAGTTTCAAACGTCATGAAAACTTATAAATACTTATAGACCTCGTACTCCCAGACAGCACCGTATATTCTAAGAATATTCTGTAATTATGCAAAAAAGAATGAATATATTCTGATTAATTCTGGAATAATCCTGGAATATATATAAGATAACGGATTATTTCAGTAATATAATTTTAAATATATACCAGGAATATTCACCATGAATATGATAGTAATATTCATTTTGGAATATATATATTCCTTCCTGGTTCAAGAATAATTCATGAATATACTTTGAGAATGAAAGTATAATATTAATTGTTACTCAACCAAATCAACGTTTTATAAAAGCTTTTAATTTTTTCTGTAAAATGTAACTTAAATATATGCGTGTTATTATTTATTTTGATTAATAAAAAATATTTAATATGATTATAATGATTATATTATACAATGATGTTATTACCAGTTTTAAACAAAAGCTCAATCCATATTTTTGTTATTAGGTTATCAGGTTTGAGCAATGTAGCCAAGGCAAGATTAGACTTCAGAAATAAAGCCATGCACGTATATTGTGTTTTAAACTACCCGCGATTTTTTCCTATTTACTATTTCATAACATAACCTCAATATCAGAATTTACGTGCTTTAATCGTTTGTTATTTTTGAGCACAGATCAAATATATATACTGATATTGTTGAGATACTTAAGTGTTTTTATGTGTAGTATAAGTGATAAGTGACCGATGAACAATAAGTAAGTACATTAATCTTTTTTACAGGGAAAATTTAACAGGGCATCGCGCCACTTGTACATTTTCTTACTAAAATGAAAAGAAAAAAAAGAGGATAGAAATACTACTGGTACTGGCGCAGCTTCATAGAATTCTAAAACTCTAAAAAAGTTAATAGAATTCTAAAACTCTATTAGACCATAATACTGATGATATAAATCAGTGACAGTTATTGCAGTTGAACCAAAGCTTACCAACAAATTCTTCACATTTACAAGAAAGTACTTATATCATAGCATCAGTCAAAATAATTCCCAAACTTTTAATCATAGTAAGTACTGCAGGCACCACGAACTTAATAAGTAGTGTTCATTTAGAGACTATTGTTAGAAGTAATGTTTCAAATAGTGGCAGTGAAAGTAATTTGTTGGAAGGCGATTCTGGCGAAAATTTTAATTGTAGCGCTAGTTTTGATGAGCAGCATGACAATGACATACAAATTTTTCATCGAGCACTACTTCTAGCCAAGCATTTGTGCAGCAACACGATCAAAATTCAAATTAAATTATTGATAAATTACGTATAACTGGGCTGTCGCACATAAAATTACTATACTTCCTAGATTATGTGACTAGCAAATGATACCTAGACTTAGAGGCAAAGAAATAATTTGTAGTAACTTTTATTACAAGTTTTCATTTTAATCAATCATCTCTATTATTTTTTGTAAAATGTAACGGCCCCTCACTTTAATTTAGTGAACTAAATAACTATGAACAAAGATAGCAGGGATCTCTAATATCAAAACATTTAATCAAGTTAACTTCATTTCAATAGTTCAGATATTAGTATGTTTTCCGTCTCGCGAGGGCGTGGGCTGTCATTTTCGGTTGACGACGGCGGTATGGATTTTAAAATCGCTCTCTCTAGTCCAAGATTTCGACCGTTATACACGTGTTGGCGAACACTCCGCCAAATAAATTTTACAATCACTTAAATGGATTAACTAAGTAAGTTAATTGTTTGTTAATTATGATTCTCGTTATATTCTAAACAAGGTTATTTTATTTTAGATACAGATTGGATTTATATATTGATTTATATATTGATTTATATAATGATTTGTATGGTGATATATATATAATTTTTTTGAAATTCTAAAATTTAAAAGTTAAGAATTATGGAGAAGTTAAAAGTTATGGAGTAAAATCGATTTAAAATCTATGATTTACAATTTATGGTTTATGAGTAATGAATTATAGCTATATCTTCACATTTTAACAATCTTAAAATTCCACGTTTTCATTTACGATGAAACTTCGGACGTAGAAACGTTTCTGGTTATCGCCATTTTGAAAAAACAAAAAAAACCTCTTATGATCATCGAACATTGATGGACATCATTATTTCTTTATGAATGGGAATGGGAAGTTAATCTCACAATTAAACTAAACTGGAACGATTATTATATCACCATTGGGACGTACCGAGGTATTAAGAAGAAATAAAATTTTACTGTTTTTGTATGGAAGCCATTACGGGCAGGTCAATGACGTAAAGGATAGCGAATGTGAAGCCAAGCGGTCAGGTGACGTTAGCTGGGGAATTTTGTTTCGTGTCGACAGTGGCAACCCATGTAAAGAGCTGTCCCCTACCTTCTCGGCAAGCAGGGAAGTGTCAAATTTCCACCTGACATCCAGAAACATCACGTTGATTTGGAGGATCCCTAAGACTGTACAAAAGTCTTAATCTTAAGATAAGTTAATTTTCTATTACTCATTTACTACCCTTCCAACAAGTATTACGGTTGTTTTTATAGCGACAGCTGCTTTAAGCAGGATATAAAGTTGAAAGTAAACAAAGACTGTAGAGCCAGTTTACTATTAAGTTGCATAGTTTGTAAATGTTTTAGCCAGTATCTCCTTTAACGTGTCGTGTATTATAGAATTATAGCGATTACTGCCATATGCAGGATATAAACTAAATGTAAACAATGCTACCGTGTGTGTAGCCGAACGCTAGGCATCGGGAGTAAAATTACAACATCGCGCGCAGCTGGCTAAAATGAAATAACAGACTGGAATGCTCCTCTCGACGGAGGAATTTACGGCAACTATGTTGTCATATCTATCGCGCTACGTGGATGTACATGCCTAATGGGAAATTACACGCACGGTATAATACTACCATTGATTAAATTAATCAATGATACTACTTTGTGTCTTCAACTAGAGAGCCATTGACGAATCCAGATCGTGGGTGTATTTTATCGTTGTGTATATGGTTTTTGACCTTTGGGGTCGTGTACACTAGTGATCTGGATTGTTTTTGAAAATTTTCATAGTGTTTTGGCCTTGTGGTCGTGTACTGTATAGTAGTGTATAGTAAATCAGTACATTTTCTTTATTGTGTAAATATTGTGAAGGTCCAAAGTACAGCTGTGCTTAATTCCTTTCGTGTAACATTTTAGCGTACCCTGTGTACATATGATATTCTTATTACGTAAATTACCGTTATAGTTAATGCTATACTTATTGCTTGCCTAATATAGGTTAGTTCTACGTTATATTTTTAGTGATAGAATTTTTTGGGGTCATAGGAGTATGTAAAATTTATGGTGTTTTAGTGATAAACAAGTTTTATTAATTAGCTACTAGGTTGTGATTTTTTTAGTAGTGTTTTGGCCTAAGTACGATAAATTTCATAACGTAACTTCTGTTATTCCAGTAAAGTTGATCACCAGGTGAGGTTACACCTTTTTACTATAATTTTGTTTGCCAGTTTCGCAAAATAATTAACAGTGAACCTTTACAGAGTAATGTCAATGTTTATAGTGGTAGGAAGTTTGCTTCTGTTTGTTATTTAGTTGGGAATTTGTCTCTATTTACCTCGACTTTGACGAGTAGTTCACTATAAATATTTGACCTTGCCGTATGTAAAATTTCCCTAAAAGTTTTGTTATTGTTGGCCTTATGCCTAATAACATTTTTTTGATTACCATTTTTCTTGGAGAACTATTTAGTAAACTTGTAATAAAATTTAAATTTTGCCTATCTTTTGTTAATCAAATCATTGAGGATTTCAACTTTGAACTTCAAGTTTTGTAACATAGCCTGGGCAACTTAAATTATTTCAGATCTAATTGGCCGAATTTTTACTGGGATTTTGATTATTGACCACTAAGCTAGGTCGTTATTTCGTGTTTTCATAGTTTATGAAATTGTTTATTGCTAATCTCACCCGTGATTCTAAATTGGGAATATCGTCTACTAACCTCAAAATTTTGCCTGTATATAATAGTTTTTTGAATTCATTGCCGCGGAATTGGAAAGTACTAACCATTACATTACATTACATTACATTACTAACCATTATCATTAGCTAACCTGTTAAGTCACACTGTTGGCTAATAGTAAATTTGTTATTAAACTGTTGTCATTTTAAAATTTTGTTGTTTCTTTAACGTGTTTGTTGTATCGTACCTTTCCTTTCTGGCTCGTCTTTTGAGCCTGGCGCCCAAGGTAACTCTTGTAATTTTTGCTTTCGAAAACCAAATTCTTTGACCAACAAAAAAAAAAAGAAAAAAAAAATGTTTTTTTTTTTTTCAAAATTTTTTAAAGAATTTTTTTATTGGCCTCATTGGGACTATCGCTTACGCTTACCCATGGCCCTTGCCTCCTAAAAAAAAAACTGGCTAGCCGAGCCTAATTTGTTTTAGGTAACAGGTTATAATTTTGTGAGTTTGAACAATTTAAGTGTCCAAACAAATTAGTTTTGTGTCATACAGGGAATATGAATTGTCTAATAAATGCTATAAATTAAATCGTAAGTGATGATGTCAGTTTGGGCTTATCCCATTTAATTTTGTGGTAAATCTCCTTAGGCAAGAATTCAACCATCCAAGAGTTTTTTAAATATTACCCTGTAGACAGGTAAGATATCACAAAAAGGATATTAATTACTTGTTTGTATTTTTTTTTCTAGATTGATAGTATGTGTAGATTGGGTGGTAATAATTACAAGGAATGTTCACGCTGCTTTATGAGTAAAGTAATGAGTGTGGACTTAGTCAAGCTTTACAGTTTACACGGACACAAAGACGAAAAAGTGTTTTCCAAAACAGCACTTTTCGCAACAGTTACAGGTAATTATTTAACATAATATATTTGTTTACGGTTCGGATTTCGGATATATACTTGCTTAAATGAGGAATAAGCCTGTAACTCTCTATTTTTTGCACGATTTGAATATATTTATTTTTTAAGTAGACTGGCAAAAATTCTGTGTGTAGGTGACAAATTTGGTTTTAATTCACATACACGGCCTCCTGCGAAGCGTTTTTTCACCAAAAACAGTAAATCATATTAGCAATTTTTTTTAAAAACATGATATATCCTATTTTGATTTTTTTAATGTAATTATTTTCTTTCATTTTGATGAAACTTACTATCGAGACATATGGCATGCTGAAGAAGAATCAACTTCAAATAACTATTTGAAAAGAAATCGCTAATATGATTTAGTGTTTCTTGGCGAGAGCAGATGAAGTAAAAACAAATTCCGAATCCTTTGGTTCTTGTACACACACTAAATCACAATTTTATTTTTTTCACCCCCTTTAATAAGGGGATGGGGGTGGCTAATGCCAAAAAATTTTTTGAAACCTTAGCTTCTCTTATATGTACTAAATATCAATTTTATGGGCTTTTACTTGCTTGATTTACCTATGTACTCCTGTTTAACCCAATTTATCCCTCAACCCTTCAACGTAATAAGATCAAAATATAATCTAGTTTCAGATCTCGTTGAGATACATATGTGTACCAAATTTTCAATTTTTTTTTGCGCTACTATACCACTGGACGTGGAAGTAATTACAAAATACAAAAATATGAGTTGACTCTTGGTTTTACCACTAGCTTTCTTCAATATTCAAGTTTAAATTCTAAATAAAAATCCTCTAAAATGTTTTCTTTTGTTTTAGAAACAATGAAACGGACAGAAGTTTAGTCTTAAGATAGATTCAAAATATAAATATGTTCATTAAATATAAATAATTTAATTAAAAATTCTTCAATATTTTCAATATTTTATTTTCTCATATTTGTAGAATTTTTAGGAAGAAGGCACTAATATGCAAGGAGTGAAAAGTTTTCAGGTGATTACCGTTATTATTTTACATTTTAATTTTTATATAATTTAAATCGAAAACAATTGCGAGCGTCTTCCCTCCTCCAGGTGCGTTGTGATGATGTATTAGTTTTATTTCTGCTTTTACCAAAAGTGACCCACGTATACCAGAGGGCTTTTTCTCACGGGAATATTCCTGAAACCAGCCTAAGGAAATATCCTATATAAACCTAGATTATTCCAGGAATATAAATATATATTCCATGCAAAAGCTGTGAATATGTTTGAAACATAAATATTTATAGATTATTCCTGGAATAATTTGTGAATATTCTTAAAGGAATAATCTAGGTTTATGTAGGATATTCCCATTGGCTGATTCTAAGAATATTCCCTGGAGAATTTATATATTCACGGCCTATTCTAAGAATGATTCTTTATTCTCAAGAGTATATTCCTGGAATATTCTAAGATTATATTGTGCTGTCTGGGCTGAGAATTTACATTAATATCTTTCTCATATAAAAACCTATAAAACTTCGCAATTTAATTACTATAAATACTTATAAATATACTGATAGACTTCATTCAGGGAATTTACCTTAAAATCCCATTGCATATCCTCATAGAATTTTATAAAAACTTCGTGTTTATTATTAAGACGTGTAAGTGTTGATAGACTTCAGGCAAGGAATTTACATTCAAAACACATTTCAAATACTTCAAAAACTTAGACACATCTGAACCTATAAAATCTTCGTATTTCAAACACCATATAAGAACTTACAAATACTGACAGGCCTCGTATGGAGAATTATTTTCATTAAAAATACTTTTCAAATACATATAAAATATCTATAACACTTCATATTTCAATTACCGTGAAAACGTATAACTACTGATAGACTCCATATAGGGAATTTACATTAAAAACCCATTGTAGCAGTGGCGGCTCGTCAGGGGAGGCAGGGGAGGCTGAGCCTCCCTTTGGAAGAAGCAGCATATCTTCCAATCTTCCAAATTAAGATGTAACGCGCCATTGTACTACCTAGGGGGTGGTGGGGAAATGTACAAATTGTAATCATATTGCAAGTTAATTGTCTTTCAAAATATCAAGCCTCCTCTGCAAACAATATCACGAGCCGCCACTGCATTGTAGGCAGTAAATCTTATAAAACTTCGTATTTCCTATTAATATATGCAAATGATGATAGACCTCAGGCAAGGAATTTACATTAAAAACACATCTCAAATAGCCACATCAAACCATATTCAGAACTTATAAAAAAACTTTGTATTTCAAATATTATAAAAACTTACGTATACTAATAGGTTTCATACGAGGAATGTACATTTAAAACACACACACACACACACATAATTAAAACTTATAAAAGTATAGTGTTACATACCACAGCCTCCAGTAGAGGAAGCTGTTATACATGTCGCTAATTCATATCTAATCTAATGTGACCTAGGAAACTAGTGTGGTCTTGTTAAATTTAAATTAAAGCAGTCTCTTTTACTGCTAACTTATTAACTGCGTTTAGGCTAGAACGCTAGAGGAAACAAGGACTTTTGCAGTATTTAGTGTTTACCACTATATTACTATTGATATTTGAAATATTAATAGTAAGTAAATAACATTTACTTACCTATGTAAGTTTATGGGATTTGACATTAAAATCACAACCAAAATCTGTAAAAAAAACCTATCAGTACTAATAGAATTTCTATGAGAAATTTACATTCAGAACACTATACAAACCTATAAAAACCTTTTAATTACATGTACTTTAAGAACTCATCAATACTAATAGATATCATATGGGAATTTACATTCAAAACACTAGAAAAACCTATAAAAAGTTTTAATTACATATACTATAAAAACTTATCAATACTTGTAGACACCATATTAGAATTTACAATTAAAACACATTTCAAATACCTACACACATCAAAAATTATAAAAACATACATTTTTTTTTATAAGGTTTTATAAGGATTTTTTGGCAGGGTAACCTCCAGGTCAACGCTTTAAATTTCCTGAGCATTTCGTGGTACATTCATTAGTAAATAAATGAATCTCCTGTGAATATTATCTCAAGGATTACTTCTCTCCACTCTTTCTGGAATCAATATAATAATAATAATGTATATTTTTCAAAATACAATACCATCAAATATACTTTAGTTTAGAAAACTTTAGCTATAATATTATATAAGAACATTGATAATGAATATGAATGCTTTAGAGAAAAACTGCTTTTAATGGTAATTATTCTTTTTAAAAATATCGTATTATTTCAAAATTTCTTTTTGATACACTTATATTATTGGTTAAAACAGTTTTTCAACACATTTTGACAGTCATTAGTATCGAGTATATCACAATTTCCCTCAATAATAATCATCAGTGAAAAATTATGACTGACATTAATTATCTACATTTTCAATTGAATTTCTACATACTGATGCCAGGATATAAATGACTAAATGACTTTACTTTTTTAATTTTTCAACAATCATTTGATTCTTACATCTCTTTGTTAAATAATGTCTTTTCTTTCCATATTTTCATTTGAGGTTAGAATTAAAAAAGTTTTATTTGTATTTGATAGACATAAAACCCAGCAAACATAAATATATAGCATATACATAAATGCTACGTAAACTAAGTTTCGCAGAAGTAACGTGCTATGTAAAATGTGACGCATAATCATATGTGCATACTCTGCGAAATGTCAGCAATATGTGCATATGATTTTTACATAGTGAAGAGGTAACACTGTGACCTCACGATATGGAACAAATGACGTAGAGTATATGTATATTCAACCACTTGCTATGTAAAGTATATGTAACTAATTTTATCTCTTTATGATGTAGCATATATGTATATTCAACCATTTGATAGTGACCTTACGCTACGTAACTTATACACTTTTTATCTCTATATGATGTAGCATGTATATATTTTATCTACCTACCGTATGTTCAAAATAGCATATCTCAGCACTTTTTAAATATTGATACTACACAATTGGATTTTTAAAGATAGATATATGAATAAAATTCCTTATGTTATACAGAAAAATATATTTCTTTAGAAAATTACCGAAGTTGACACCAAGTTTTATTTTTAAGTCGGATACCTTATTTAGAGAGCCGAGTAGTTTTATATTTTGAATGAAAATTTTTTTGTAAAAAATGGTTATATTTAAAATATAAAACTATCTAACTTTCTAAAAATGTTCAGAGGTATTCTACTTAAAAATAAAAGTTGATGTCTCCTCCAGTTATTTCCTAAAGAATATCAATTTTTCTGGACAATTCATGAGAAATTTATATTCATATATTTAACTCCAAGAATCCAGTTCTCTAGTATCAATATTTAAAAAGTACTATAGGGTGTTATTTTGAACATTATGGTAGGTATATAAAACAAATACATGCTACATCAAAAATAGATATGAAGTATATCATGCAAGATATGGTTGTTTGATTTGTCAACATATATTAGCTTAGGAAAGATTCTCGAATTGAATGACAGTTTAAACTAAGTTAATTAGTATCAACAAAGTTTCAATTCCATCTTAATCTCGGCATATCCCAGTAGGTAAACCAGGCATTAGGCGTTGTCCTCGACGTTGTCATCTATAGGTTCTTTAGAAAGCAGCTATATGATATTTTTTCTTCTTCAATGATGTATACCCACCTACCTACCTTGCCTTGCATTCCTAGTAAAGCTCAAATTTCATTTAATTTATTTTATTAACTGTTGATTTAGGAGAAATTAATACTAGTGTCTTTTGTGTAACTAATCTATATTCAAGTTAACTAAGTATCTACAATAAGTGTTAAGCATTTCTCAGGTCGTTTCTGATTGTACTCGTTCTTTGGTCAGCCTTCGTCACTCTGACATTTGCTACTTGAACACCAGTTACACAACCTGTGAAAATAATTGAAATATGAATCTATTTCATATACGGGGGCACCATTTAAAACTCCCCAGGCTTGTAATTTTCTTATTTTTAAGGCATATCAAATTGTAGATATTTTTAAAGCATTTAAAAAAAAAAGTTTTTTTTTGAAAAAATTGTTAAGAAAGAAATCTTAATTTCCTTGAATATTTTTTTACGTCACCCTGTACATGAACTGCGTTAATGTTTTCTTATAAAGGTTTTAATTAGCTTCAATTTATATTATTACGTCATATTCGAAATTCTTTTTGGTTTTAGAGAAAGGAATTAAAAACACTCCAAACTGATTTTTTTTAAAATTACTTTGAAAGGAATGTAATAAACAGTAACAAAAAATAAAAAAAAATATTTTTAAAAACTAACTTATATTAAAATGTACTAAGGAGGAAATTGCAAATTTTTTATTTTTAGGTTTTTTTATTTTAATAACATAAATTGAAGCTAATTAAAACCTTTATAAGAAAACAATAACACAGTCCATATACAGGGTGAGATAAAAAAATATTCAAAGAAATTAAGTTTCCTTTCTTAACTATTCAAAAAAAAAATAATCACTCTGTATGGATATTTAAAGGCTTTAAAAATGTCTACAAGTTGATGTGCCCAACATGGTCATCGCTTCGAAAATAAAAAAGTTACAAGTCTGGGGAGTTTTAAGTGGCGCACCCTGTATAGTGTAGTAAATCTGGTTATATTGCTTGTATCCCCTTACTAAATTGTGAAGAAAACTAGATGCAAACTATTTTGATCAATTTGTTAAGTTATTAAATAATTTATGATAGCTTAAATAATAATGTATATATTTTAACAAAACTTTACGAAAACACGCTTCCAATGGAATGGAAAATTTGAGGTCGATCCGATAAGTTTCAGAAATATACTGCTTTAAACATGAACCGATGTGCTCAAAGTGCTGTCATTCAATCCGAAAGTCTGCCTCAAAGTTGAGTTTACACTGTTAAAACCCAGCTATTTAAAATCAGATTTGTCTAATCTGCCAGAGATGGTGATTTGGGGACTATTGGAGTATTTCAACATAAGAGTATGCAGCATATAACTGCCGAAAAAAAAGGGGAATGAAAATGCAACTAGGAGTGAATGACTTCACGCAGCGTCTATATTCTTGATTAATTTTAAAGCCTCTAGAGATCTTAGAATATCCTGGTTTTTTGAATTTCGCTCTAAAATTAAGAGATTTTTTTGCAAAATGTAATAAAGAAATATGCTAAATAAGCCCATTAAATCATCACACCAAATTTCAAGTGGAAATGTTTATAACAACGCCAAAAAAACAATAACAACGTCGAAAATTGAACCATTGACTGTTTAAGTGCATCAAGTCATAGAACAATTTGTTTTAGAATGTAGATTTTTCTCCTACTCTTCAGTGGTGTTAACACAATTTTTTTAAACTATTTAAAATCATCTTAAATTTTTTATAAAGAATTTTTTTTCTCAGAATTAAACAATTAAAAAAACCGCTGCCCAAGGAATCACTACTTCCACATCCGGATTTTCTATCCAAGTCACACAACGAAAAAATGTTGTATCTGGAAATAATTGTTTATGGAACTTTAATAATATAATATTTGAAATTCTCTACCCCAAAAATCCATAAAACGATACCCCACATCGGTAGTAGGGTGGGGGTGGGAGTGGGGGGTGGATAAAGTAAAAAAATATTTCGAGGTTTCTGGTTCTTGTACATACACTAAATCACTTTTTTTTTTTTCATTCCCTTTAATAATGGGGTGGGGGTGGTAATGGGGTCGCTAATGCCAAAATTTTTTTTGAGACCTTAGCTTCTCTTGTCTATACTAAATATCAATTTTATGAACTCTTACCTGCTTGATTTACCTATTTACTCCAAATTTACCCCAATTTACCCCCAACCCTTCGACGGAACAAGATGAAAATATAATCTAGTTCTAGATCTCGTTAAAGTACATATGTATACCAAATTTCAAGTCAATATCTCAAACGGTTCCAGAGTAAACGTGCGCACAAAAAAAGTTACAGACCGACAGACAGACCGACAGACAGAATTTTTTTTTTCGCTCAAATTTGAAATCTCGACGTTTCATGACATTCTAAGCCTATTTGAACAATAAAAATTTTTAAAAATTTTTTTGACGTTACTATACTTCCACTGGATGTGGAAGTAATTATTAGAATGCTTCAAAAGATCACAAAAAAAGAAACAATTTAAAAAAACGGGGTTTTCTACGCCAATTGGGAGTCGTGAAGCGTGAAAAAAATGCATTTGTTAAATAATTGCCAAAAAATTGTTTTAAATAATTTTAAAATACCTATTTATTTATGCAACAAGTGTGTAAAGCAGTACTTTTTTCATGCATAAGTTGTAGACGAGTGCATCAATCTTGTGAGAATCCCGTGATAAAAGTAGTTTCATTAACAGTCATATAAACAAATTGTTAATTAACGCAACTGAAAAGTAAACAATCAACGATTCAATTTTCGAACTTGTTACTGTTTCTTAAGCTTTTTTTGTATAAATATTAAATTATATTATACTATTACATTCACCGAGAGCCATTTGATATAAGAAAATGTGCGGGGTCCTTTATCAAGATGATTTAATTCTACCAGAAGCATATTTTTAATAATGACAAATCTTCCCAGCAAACCAAACCACATCATTTTAACATCATAATGATGTGATTTTTGCAACAGTGACGTCGTCATTCTTGTTTGCAACCACATGGTAATGCCGTCACAGTGACGCTAAACGGCCGCACTCAGCCACGTCGTCAAAAGTGACTTACTTATTTTCCACTTTTCAGCCACATCAGCACCACCAATTTGTGATGCAGATATGATCATATTGTGTACAAAAAATATATATTATAACAACTTGAATGTTACCACCCAATTTCTTTTAAAATAAATAAAAATAATCTATATTGCAACAAATAAATCTACTTTTATATTATGAAAAAATAACTCCATTGAAATTTTAAAATCACTGATTTCACTATATTTTATATCCGGCTCCAATAAAAAATGATGAATTTTTGAATAAATTATGTTTCCTCATATTGAATTTTTTATGTTGTTTTATGTCGAAAAAAATTAGTT
The DNA here is from genome assembly GCA_936432065.2 of Rutpela maculata. Taxonomy (NCBI): domain Eukaryota; kingdom Metazoa; phylum Arthropoda; class Insecta; order Coleoptera; family Cerambycidae; genus Rutpela; species Rutpela maculata. The sequence continues at coordinate 92,010,058 of OW386288.2, read as the reverse complement.
CATCAAAGTCGGATGACATTTTATACGTAGTGTGTGATTTTACATTCTGAACAACTTTTCTCATTTTTTTTTCATTTTCAAAATAAAAGTGTATTATTTCTTAAATATTTTTTCAAAATCCCCCTGTATACCTAAAATTATTCTCATTGCATAATATATATAGTTACATATATAATTATGTGGCTGTATATGAGAATATAATTTTAAGTATACAGGGTGATTTGCAAACAAATATTTAAGAAATAATATGAATACACCTTTATTTTTCAAAATGAAAAAAAAAAAGGAGAAAAGTTGTTCAGAATGTAAAATCATACAGTATGTATAAAACGTCAGCCGACTTTGAAGAAATAATTTTTTTCGATAAAAAACAGTATCAAAAAATTCAATATGAGGAAACATAACTTATTTAAAATTAATCATTTTCTGTTGGAGCGGGGTATAAAATATACATCTTTCATCAGTGATTTTTGAGTTTCATTGAGTTATTTTTTCGTAATATAAAAGAAGACTTATTTGTTGAAAAATAGATTCTTTTTATTCATTTTAAAAGTAATGGCTTACTTCAGACAAAAAAATTTCATCAAAGTAGCCTGATATTGCTGAAATTTTACTCAAAAGGTATATTTCACACTCTTTTTACTTACCCTTTCCTTACATTTTTCTTGAGACTTCGGAAAATATATAAAAAGGCAACATAATTGTTTGATATTTGCGTATAAATCTTGCACGTATACCTAGATATTTTAATTGTTTTATATATTACTCACTAAAGTGGGGCCCCAGAAAAATGTCTCTAAGTGAAATAATAAAAATTAGATTTAAAAATGTAAAAAGTATTAAATGAATTTGAAGTGATCAATGAAACAAACATTTCCGAAACTATATATATTCAAGATATGATTACAGTTATATGACTTATAATAAAAATTCACCTAGCTATTTCTTTCTTGATCTTCTTTGATCTCCATAACGGATTAAGTCTTTCACAATGTTCACATTCAAAGTCTGCGGGTTGGAACTACTTTTCATGCCACATCTAAAAATTTATAAGAAATAAATTATCATAGTTTAAAAATGTTCAATAAGATGTCATGTCATTTATGTCAGTAAAAATCACGGTCAGTAAACTATACGGTTGCATCATCCCACAGCTTTTAGACGAAGGAGCGCGCGGGGGAAGTAACCGAAAATGACGTAGCCTCTAGACCCAGCCAGGGCCGGCACTAGACATTTTGCTACTCACTCAATTAATGAACACTGATATAGACGAATAGTATACACTGGGACGAGAGCAAACTAGTTTATTACACCGAACAGTGACAGTGCAACAAACAATATAAAAATAAACACACTGTCGTAGTATGCCAGACAAATTGAAAACACAACACGTGGCAACTAGTGCCGGCTCTGGATCTACCTAGACTTTGACCTTGACCTGAATAATTAAACAAATAAAGCCTGCAAGAGAGACAGATATCCTATGCCCATGCAAAAGATGGAGACAAAGATATAGGTGGCTACATGACGTAGGCGATAGACCCAAGACCCCCCCCCCCGCGCGCTCCTTCGTCTAGAAGCTACTGGATGAGGTAACCGTTACAGTTTAATGACCGTGAGTAAAAATAATGTTAAAGTTGAGTATTGGTAGTAGAGAGGCTGGCCCATTGGTAACTAAAATGGATCAAGGTTGTGTATTAATATGTGTACTTTACAAGGCAACAATAAAAAAAAATATTATGGAAACAGTAATTTTCAAATCTAAAGCGAATAATCTAGTTCCAGATCTCGTTAAAATACATACGTTACCAAATTTCAAGTGAATATCTTAAATGCTTCCAGAGTAATCGTGCGCACAAAAAAAACTACAGGCAGACAGACCGACAACTTAAAATCTCGACGTTTCATGACATTCTAAGACTATTTGGACAATACAAACGTTCAATTATTTTTGCGTTACTAATAAAACACCACAGCTAAAGGTCAAAAGTGGCAGTATTAATATTAGTATTTCAGATTTTGTTTAAGTGCGTTTAATCTGTTTATTTGGGTTTTACTTAGGTAATAGTAATAGTAAGTCTATGCATGGTCACACTATGTACATAATAACATTTGAAATGTACACTTAAACATTTTAAGCCTGCTACTGCGTGTTCTGTACTTAATAATTTTTAATAATAAAAACAAACAAGACAAGTATCCAAATATATCACATTATCGAATTTCAAGTTCAACCACATACTTGTTTTTGTTATTAAAGTAAAATTAAATTGAATTTGGAACAACTTCATTGACACTAATGAAATTTTTTTTAAAAAGGCCGAGGCTACTACGATTGAAAATAAACTACTATTTTGCAAAGCATTAATTAGCAATACAGATACGAATTCAGAATTTGATTCTAGCAGGGCATGCAGAATACGGTTCTAAAATGATTTGAAGTTCGTGGACTTATGAAACACCAAAATTTGAATTCCATCTAGCAAAATAATAAAGTTTCGATGAGAGTGGGCAGACTTAAAATGAAACACTAAGTAGGTATAAACTAAATTAAAAATTAGGCAAAAAAAGTAACTGAAGGTGAAGTTTCTCATTACCGAAACAAGTATTTCAATATGAAATAAACAATAAAATCTTTCTTATAGAGCCTTATTATATACAGAAGAAAATTGGTAAAAAAAGCAGTTTTCACAAAATTCAAATGCAAAATGTCTAAGATTTTAGAACTTAAAATATAAACTTACCGTATTTTCTCTAATTGTACTGCCACTGTCAGTAACTCCACGAACTGACATAGTTTTAATTGTCTGTTTTACATTCTAAAATAGAAAGAAATATATAAATACCTATATTATTCCAGTCAAATAGGGAAAATAAATGGAAAAAAACTAATAAAGTTTTGAAACTTGGCAGAGATGTTCATTAAGGCCCACTATTAAACATACTTAAAGTCCCCAACTCTGTTTCTTGCGTTTGAAAAAATGGTGCTCAGATTAAGTTATTTGCTTATGTCTCGCTAAACTTTTAATTAGAGATATCGAAATTATGTCTCCTATAAAAAATAAAGTTTATGAAATTCTCTACAAAAAATGTAATCTAATTTTTTTCCATATCTGTTATTATAATCTTCTAAAATAAGAAAATTACATTTGATCAACGCATTTCTAAAAGCGGAAATATCACTGGCAAACAAATAAAACTCGATATGATGGTTCTAGAATTCCGAATAACTTTAAAACATCCGTCTGTCAGTCTGTCGGTTTGTCCATCTGGCTCTCTTTACAGTACTTTTGTGAGTACGATAACTTAAAAGAGAAAAGTCCAATTTTATTGAAATTTAGACAGTATAGTACAGTATGTTGGCTAAAGGAAGAACCTTATTGATTTTGAAAAAATCGATTAGTAATTATAAAGGTTTATAAAACATTTTATGAAAAAAAAATGCATGTGAAGAGTGTGTTGTAACACCTTTGATACGATTCTACAAACACAGGAATTTTATAAATGTTGTTTGATGTTTTATTTTCATAATTTTTATTTAATTGGGGTGATTGACATACTTACATACTTAGTATACTGACCATTTGGACAATCAAGATGGTATTATCGGGAAATCATTAAAATTGCAGGTACCTATGTCACTTAAATCCACGATCTTATCAAAGATTACAACACTCAATAATAATAGATTAGAAAAAAAGGCATATAACACTCTGTAGAGAATTTTATAACCTTTATTTTTTACATAAACATACTTTTGATATCGCTAATGGTTAGAGAGATATGTATAAGAAATAAGCTGAATTGGAGCGCCATTTCTCCAAGATGCCCGCTCGAGTGCAGCAGTTTGAGCTGGGGACTTTTAGTATGTTTAATAGTAAATCCTAACACCCTTGCCAAGTTTCAACACTTCAGTTTTTTCCGTCAAACGTTGAAATTTGTTCCAATTTGACATAGTCCAATCAACGCTAATTTGAGTGCTAATGAATGGATCTTGATGAAACCTTGTGCAACGTGTAATGACGTTGATAAAAAAGTTGAAAAAAAAGATTAGAGTAGGAAATGATCGGAAGGGGTACAAAACATCTCTTTTATCGCGGGTTCTGTAACTTGTAGAGTTAAGACAGAAATGAAAAAAAAACAACAATATACTTGTTTGCCTTTTTTGGCACAAAATAAGACGTTTTTACTCTTGTGAATTTTTTCGAAAAATGCATATTTCTCGAGATAAATAATGTACTAAATTATTTTGTCGTGCCTCACATCCACAAGAATTCTTATCGTCAGATGAATAATTATTCCTTAAGAAAAAAATTACATGATACATTTTTTTATAAATTTAACGATTTTTAATCTCATTTAAAGATAATGAAATAACGCACTTTTATGCACTGCTTGTTTACTGCACTCTATTCTTAAATGGCATCCGAAAAGGTACATCACGAATTTTATCTTCTTTCTTGTTACGAAACAAATGCTTGTTTGAAAAAATCACGCTTATGTTTCGAATTTTCATGTATTTTTGTGCAAAAAATATAGTACATTATTTATCGTGAAAAACTGCCTGTAACTCGGAAAATTAACAAGTTACAAAAAAATTCCAAGAGACAAAAAATGTTTAGAAGACCTGAATGCACACTTGAATACATTCAAATTTTTAAGTTAAATCTTTTTAAAGCGCTGCAATTTCAAGAAAGAGGTAGTTTTTCATGTTTTTCCGGAAAAACTCGGTGAAAACACACTTTACAGAAAAGTTGCAAATAAATTAAAAAAAAGTCTTGTACTTCGATAATACATTCACCTGAATTTTTTCAGATTTTTTCCAACTTTTACATTTCCCCTCCCCCACTTTTAGCAATTTTTGAGTGATCAAGTCTCGAAAAATATGCATTTTTCGAAAAAATTCACAACTGTAAAAACATCTTATTTTGAACCAAAAAAAGGTAAATATATTGTTTTTTTTTTCATTTTTAACTTAATTCTGCAAGTTACAGAACCCGTGTTTTCTACTCTTTTCGATCATTTCCTACTCTAACCTTTTTTTTCAACTTTACAAACACATTGCACACATTTGCACATTGCACATTTACACACACATTGCAAACGCATTGCAAGGTTTCATCAAAATCCATTCATTAGCAATCAAATTAGAGATTTTGGAGATTTTAGCGCTTCGTTGACTGGACCAACTGGGATATTCGTTATTCGGGTATTAAAATAATATAGGGTACCTCTACTAGAGCAAAATAAATGAGGGTGAGTTTATCAAAAAATCCCAGTCCTAACTTAGCCTATCTTAGTCTTAATTTTTCCCTAAAACATATCTGATATCTTAAGACTGGTTTATAAAAACTTGCCTTTGCCCTAAGTTGATCGTAAAATAAATACGCGAACTTTTCACGCCAATTGGAATTGATTTCTGATCTATTCTGTGGTATTAGCCCCTAGGAAAAATGTACCTAAAAATTTTAGGTTAAGTTAGGAACAATACAGGATTACGACTTTTATAAACGGCATAAGTACGGGTAACCTGTACATTTAACTTAAGGAAAAAATTAAGACTAAGATAGAATAAGTTAGGCCTGGGACTTTTTTTATAAACACCTTGATAGGTAATAATTAATTCAAATGTGATTGCATTTTGTCGCAAATTGGAAAATACTTAATTACCAGTATTTAAATCTAAAATAAGCTAAATATGCTCTACATAAAAAAATAAAGAACCAGTGTTAACCAACATATTAAATGATAAATTAGCTTAACTTGCTTTTTTCCCTTAAATTTTAATGGCGTCATCCATTCGGTGTCATGAAATATGAAATTATAAAAATAAAAATGCAGAATTTCATAGTAACAGTGAAGTTAAAACAAGCAGGTACTTACCTTTACGTAAAAATGTGTTGATATTTAACAAACAAAAACTAAAGGCATTAAACAAAAGTTATTGACATCAATGTCTACAACCCAACACAGACAAGTGTAAACTGGAGCACAGCACAAACAACCCACACCTATAGACGTTCAACTACCGTACATTCAAATGGGATCAAAACGGAAGCGCCTCTGGTGGTTGGAAGCGCAAGCGGTAGCTATATTGGCGGCCGGCGGGAAGTTTTAAATAATCTTCAATTTCCTTTAAATGCTTTTTAAAGCAGTACTATGCCACATTTGATAATTATATATCAAAATATGACTAGCACAGTTTCTAAGACACTGAAATTATGCTGCAGAAACAAAATATTTTGGTTAATAAAATTAATGATTCAAGGTTTGAATAACATATATTAAAATTAAAACTGAATAGTGGAAGCCCTTCTTTGTAATAATTAATTCATCATGATGATCTAATAAATCACTTTTTACATTATTTTTTATCACTAATTTATTGTAACTAAACGTTACTGCAGTTTCAACACTAAGCGTATCATTTTTAAATATTTCACATTTCACAAGAGATCCTCGTTTCAAAATGGCACGCTTAATGTTGAAACTGCAGTAAAGTTTACTTACAATAAATTAGTGATAAAAAACAAAGTAAAAAGTGTTTTATTAGATCAATATTGTAATGCACCTTCCGCATAAATAATATCGGCCTTCAAAATGTCGATGACAAACAGTGGATTGTTGATTACTCTTAACCACTTTTTAAATCTATTGAGGTCTTTAGATGGATGGGGGAACCGATGCTTATGAATCATATTGTCCTCACAATTAATAACACAACATTTTATATCCCATTTCCAAACAACAAACAATTTTGACCATAACTTTGACGTTTGTGACACCACGTCGCTGCCAACTATTCTTTTTGCTACCAACACTATTGATAAAATTTCTCTAGAGCGCGACATCTCTGGGTTGGAAGCGCAACTACACTTATATCACGTGACCGTACAAAGTGATTCCATTTGCTTCCATATAAGTTGAAAGTCTATAGGTATGGGTTGTTTGTGGAGCACAGATACTGGAGATGACTGCGCAGGTGCGGAGAGGAAACGCCAGCAGTAGTACTAGACTAGTGGCGCTTGCGGCGATGGTCACAATTTAGTATGAAATGGGGATATCAAAGTGAGTGGTGGATCAGTTAGTTACATCCACGTTATAAAATTTTTCATTAAAATGATGTGGTGATTGTGGACGTCCCAATCTCCACTCACATAGAAGTGGTTATGATGTGTACGTTCTGAAACGGTCCAAAGAGTGTCATCACAGTGATGAGATGCTCTGCCATTCACAAAATCCACCAAAATGTGAGTGGCTATAATGTGGATGTGGCGGAGTGTGTTTACTGGGTTAATTGTCTTAATTTATTGCAACAAAATTAACCATAAAGGTTCAGACAATTCTAGTTTTCTTCGTAGTTTTATAATGATCAAATTAATTTTTTTAATGGCGATACAAGCAATATCATTAATCACAAGACAACAAAAAAAGGGGCTGCGTTTTTGATCAGAACCATCTAATCCTGTTTTTTAACATGTTGAAACCGATTCTGATATTAAAAAAAAAATATCAGTTTTTGGTTACCACCCCTTTAATCCCCTAAAAAGGAGCAATGGTTTTGTCCTAAGGTTCTGATCTAATTTTTCTGAAGTATTTTGACGTGCTGAAGCCAATTTTGGACAAAAGAAAAATTGCAGGAAAATATTAGCCTACTTTACACATACAAAACCTTGAAATATATGTACAATACAATAACGAACACAAAGTAGGTGCTATAAGATGTCGGTAAACAATAACCATACCTATGCATAGTACTTCGCAAAAGCTTTTGGTCACTATTAAGATCTGGGTTTCCTTGAATTACAACTTCTTACGCTGGATTTAGTTGAACTTAATAATGTGGGAACAGCACCAACATACAGCTTTTGTGTAACAAAATCCATGTAATGATATAATTGTCTGTCGAGAATAACGATTGCCCGAGAAATAATTCTAACCTATAAAAAGATTACGTTTCATTTAAATAAATATCTTTATAAAAACGGTACAACACAAACTTACTTTTGGGTCATTCACTGGAAAATGGTGCAACCTCCAACATAGGTATATACACCAAATTCGCAATCAAGAGGGCATGTTTATGTTTGCACCTACACTAATAAAACGTCCAAATAAAATAATATTTAAAAAAGTCACAACGCTTTATGGTTCACAGTTCTGCATCAAAGTTATTAAAAGACATCATCCACAATTTTTCACAAAAATGATCAAAAAACACAAACGTTAGATTTTATATCATTTTACACAGGCGTGCTGCGTGAGCGTGAAACTGACGCATTCCATGACTTCGATGTCGTAAAATGAAGTAGGTAAACATTTTTAAGTAAAATTATGTAGCAAATACTTCCAACTTGTGTATAAATAATCAAGTTAATATGTTGACTTAAATATGATATTATTTTACGTATATGCTATGTAAAATTATGTAAAATATTTTATATAAAATCTATATCTATTAATCTTACCTCTCAGAGAGGCAAAGTTACATTAATGTTTACTGGGAAATTATATTTTGTATACCTGCTTATCTTCAATCCACACTGCCCTAATAGCACAAGATCGCCCCAAAAACGTCCCAAGAACGTACCAATACTTTATCGACCTAAAACGTGCGGAGGACGTCTGAGGGACGTTCCGTGTCAGCAAAACGGGGTATCCTGAGGACGTCCAACCCAGGACTTATATGGGACGAATACAGGTCTAGAAAGGACGTCCTAAAAATGTTGTTAGGACATACGATTGAAAACATATAGTACCTCCCCACCCACCACTTTGAAGGTGTATTCACAGCAGAAGGTGTTTATCTCTCTTTTTGGGTTTTCTAACCACATGCATTTCTCTCGAAATAGAATCCAATGATTGGATTCTATTTCGAAGGGAATGAATGTGGTTAAAAAATTCAAAAAGATAAAAAGGAATAACACAATCAACATCTAGACAAATTATTCAAATAGATTGCTTTTTAATACCTACTTGATGTATTTTTTATCAACACCAAATGACAAATTTATACGAAAATTTTATTTCTCGAGATTTCTATTGTGCTATTGAAAAATAAGTTATGGCATTTGCACTTTTTATTATAAATTAACTTATTACTATACAAATGTAAGTGTCAAATGTCAAAAATAAAATTCTTATGGGATTTAAAAGTTATATATTATAATACCATAATAAGTTGTACAGTGTATAATATAATTCTATACATATAAGTTACATTGGACATTATTATATCATAAGAAGGCGAAGTGTGCACTAAAACGTAAGACAAATATAAATGTATATCTTGCCTTCTTCCACGCATATGCAGTGAAAGAAAATTTGAAAATTTTTAAGAACACCAACTTCTGAATTTCTCTGGAGAAATCCCAGAAGTCGGTGTTCTTAACAATGACCAAAAATTTACTTAGCCCCACCTTTAAAACCACTGGAGTACACTACATCTTACATCTTTTTAAATTTACATTAATCAGACAAAAATAAATAAATTTTGAGTGGTTCGAGTCGTTAAGTACTTATAAATTTAAAACATTTAAAACTAAATTTGCGACTGAAAATTTAACACTTCTCATGCAATTTTCTAAACACCTGAATCATTAATTAGTTAAAGAAAACTTGAACTGGAAATCTGCTCCTAGTGTTTTCTACTCATAAAATTAGTGAAATTTTCGCAAACCTTAAGTCACAGAGAATAGTAAGGAACCTGTGACTTTATGATTTACTTGCGTACTTGCCTGTCAGAAATTATCCTTGCGTATGCTATTTATGGGGTGTCTGAAGTTTTCGTTTGATTGTATATGCATGGAAGAAGGTAAAATATGCATTTCTCTTTGTCTAATGTTTTATTGCACACTTTGCCTTTTTATAATCATAGTTTATATTATTCTCTAATATTCTCTCCAAATTTTTTGAAATCCTCTCTCTTCCTTGTTTTGCCCTCCAATAATTTTCTTTTAAGTGAATAAGTTCGCTCCATTATAAACAACGAATAACTACGTATACCCAGGTTCACAGGTGATTTCACATACGATTTTAAGAGCCAAATAAGGTTGGTGGTAGTATATTTATTATAGGCTATACCTACAAAGCAGCAGTCGCACCAAAATCATCTAGAATAAAAATACCGACCTAAATACTATGAATTAATAAATTAATTAAATTAAATAGACTTGCGTACTTTTGATAACAACGTCATCGAACAAGCACATCAGCGTGTAATAAAAATAAAAATGACGCAATTACCAGGGCTGCCAAATTGAATTCCCCATAGTTTGACAGCAAATACTCGAAATTCCCCCACCTCAGAAAGGCGTTTGGCGGGAATTTAAATAGTACAAAATGGACTTCGCAAGATGAAAAAAATAGTTGAAACGAATACGATTTATGAAATTAGAAAAATAAAGATCATTTCATTACATATCTTATGTTTTATCATGAAGTAGTTAGGTTAGGTTTTTTTAATTTCAAAACTTAATTTTGTCAATTAAACTTTTTAAGAATTTTTATTCAATTTTCACAGTTTTTAATTTCCTTTTTCAAATATGTTCTCATTTGCTGAAAAAAAAAACATACCATATAGAGCAGGTTTCACATATTTTTGTTTAAATTTGTCTGGACTAGACTCTAGCAGGATGTCCTTAAAACGTTTAAGCAGAACGTTTTGGGGACAATAGCAAACGGACGTCTTCGGGACGTACCATATAAACCCGGGACGTTCAGACCTAACGAGGACCTAAGTGTACGTCCTGGGGACGTTTGTTGTTATCAGGGTGATCACCAATATTAACTGAATTTTTAAATCAAAGAGCACAAAACAACTACACAACAATGCTGGAATCTTGAGATTCTTTTTGCTTAGTGAACGAACGAAAACAAAATGGCCTCTGCCGAATTCCCGAGCTCCCGTGTCTGCTGCCCTACCACAAACGCTTTTAAATATAAATTTACCAAACTGCAACATAACAGTTATACAATTTTTATTATTTAAGTTATATATTCTTTATAAGAGTTTTTATGTAACAGAAATATTATTAAACTATACATTGTTATATTATATAACTTTGTTATATTGGCTGAACTTTAAATGTTACAATATTATTATATTAGGTACTAAAACATAACATATTGTAACATGATTATGTTATTATTTTATAAATGTCATAATAATAACATAACATTAATAAATACTGTTAATGTAACCCATTACTACCAGATTATATAATATCAATAATTTTTGTTTGCTGGGTTATATAATTTTTCAGTATTTTGTTAATAACCTAATTCAACAATGTACATCAAATACAATTTTTTAAATTCCATTAGAGGGCACCTCAATTTTTATTTCGCCCCTTTCTCCTGCGTGGTGTGGTGGTAAGTCGTTCCCTAATTCGTTATTTGCTACTGTAAATCGCCGAAACATACAAATTTTGCTATTATCTACAATTATTAGCTCTCTGTTAAAGTGAATGCGATATTTATCTGGTCCGCTGTAAAAAAGTAAATTTCAAATCTAAATCCAACTTCAGCTACATCTGCATTTTCAATTGAATTTCTACACACTGATGATTCGTGACAGGATAAATGACTAAGTGACTTTACCTTTTTTAATTTTTCAACAATTATTTTGTAAAAAATATCTTTTCTTTCCATATTTTGATTTGAGGTTAGAATTGAAAAAGTCATTTGTATTTGATAGACATAAAAATTATAATATAGTTGATATACCTGCTTATCTTCAATGCACACTGATCACCAGTATTAACTAAATTTAAATCAAAGAGCACAAGACAACTGTACTTTCTACACAACGATGCCTCTGCCGAATGGCCGAGTTTGCCGCTCTACCACAAACGCTCTATAAATTTACCAAACTTCAACATAATAGTTATACAATTTTTGTTATTATACTCTTCGCAAAAACGAAGAGTATATTGTATTTGATCGGCACATTTCTAAAATCGTAAATATCGCTCGTAGAGAAAAAATTTTCATATCATTGTGTTAGTGAACGAATTCTGAACAACTTTCAAAATGTCCGTCTGTCTGTCTGTCCGTCCGTATGTCCGTCCGTCCGTCACGTTTCTTGTAAGCACGATAACTCGAGAAAGAAAAATCCGATTGTATTGAAATTTAGAAAGTAAGTTAGTGTTAGCTAGAGAAAGAACCCTATTGTTTTTGAAGAAAATCGATCAGTAAATAAAAAAAGTTATTAATTATTTAATTAAAAAAAAATATTCTCTTAATTTTTGTCGCTTGTACTAAAATAGAAATCTTGCGAAATATTATTTCCATAATATATTTTTTTTTGTTTATGAATTTTGCTAATATATATTTCATATAATTACGAGTTGAAATACCTATGTATGATTGTCGAAAGATATATATCACAGACAATCAGTTTTCGTAGCAATAGCTGGTGGCGCAGCGGCTAAATCCTTGCGTTCGAATCTCACACAAGTTGGATATTTTTTTTCATTTTTTTTTTCATATAATTTTTTTCACAACAAAGATGGTATCACAAAATTTAGGATGTCCAAAAACTAACATTATTTACAAGAAAACTGCGAAGAGTATCCTATAGAATATGTAACAATTATATATAGAAAAGCTCGGTAAATTGGCGAAGAGTACGTTTTTAGCTTGTTTAAATTATATATTCATTATAAGAGTTTTTATGTAACAAATATATTATTAAACCATACATTGTTATATAACTTTGTTATATTGGCTGAACTTTAAGGGCCAGTTGTATAGGTTTAGTTTAAACTACAAGCTACAGTTAAACTTAGGTTAAGCCTCTAATGTCCATTGTATAAGGGCCGTTACTTTCGATCCCGATTAAACGTTAACGGTCAAACCAATTCAGTTACCATGGAAACAATTGTACTTTCAATGATTTGGCCGACGGTTAAAGTTTAATGGGGACCGAAAGTAACGGCCTCAAGTGACTGTAACGGCTACCTAGAGTTTAACTATCAACTGGTGGATGGAGTATCGGTTAAACTCCAAGCTGCGGTTAAATACATGCGCAAATTGACAAATATGTGTGGTGTGATGTTTTTATAACCTCAATACTGTGCAGTCCTTCTTTTCATTGGATCCATTTTTAAGGAATAATATTCCCAACCCACAGAAAACATATATTATTATTTTATATATTTTTTCTATGTTCTAACCAACAAAACACAGCATACTACAAAATACATGTCGTAATATAACCTAATTAGCACACAATTTGGTTGTCAACTGTCAGTAATAATAAAAATAACTACTGATATTTTAGCGAAGTTTGTGTAAAAACGGAAGTATTCATATTTAATAAAGTTCGCTTAAATTAACTATAAGATATACAAGGAGCATACTCAGCAAACAAAAATTATTGATATTATATAACCTGGTAGTAATGGGTTACATTAACAGTATTTATTAATGTTATGTTATTATTATGACATTTGTTATAAAATAATAACATAATCATGTTACAATATGTTGTTATGTTTTATTAATATAATAAAATTGTAACATTTAAAGTTCAGCCAATATAACAAAGTAATATAACAATGTATAGTTTAATAATATTTTCGTTACATAAAAATTGTATAACTGTTATGTTGCAGTTTGGTAAATTTATATTTAAATGCGTTTGTGGTAGGGCGGCAGACTCCGGCCACAGGAGGCATTCGGCAGAGGCCATTTTCCAGTTTTTTCACTAAGCTAAAAGAAGCTCAACATCCCAGCATTGTTGTGCAGAAACATAGTTGTCTTGTGCTCTTTAATTTAAATTTAGTTAATATTGGTGATCAGTGTGCATTGAAGATAAGCAGGTATATAAAATATTATGTAATTTTTATGTCTATCAAATGTCAAATACAAATAAAACTTTCAATTCTAACCTCAAATCAAAATATGGAAATAAAAGACATTAGGTATTTTAACACAGAGGTGTAAGAACCAAATGATTGTTGAAAAAGTAAAAAAAGTGTTCAGTCATTTATCCTGGCATGAATTATCAGTGTGTAGAAGAAATTCAATTGAAAATGTAGATAATTAATGTCAATCATCGTCAATGTTTCACTGATTATTATTGAAGGAAATTGTGATAGGTATTACTCGATACTAATTACTGTCAAAATGAAAATATTAATGAGTTGAACAACTGTTTTAACCAATAATATAAGTATCAAAAAGAAATTTTGAAACTGGATACGATATTTTTAAAAAGAATAATTAGGTACCATTAAAAGTACCTAGTCTTTCTCTAAAGCAGTAGCGGCTCTAGAAATTTCAATAAATTTTTTCTCGTCTGTGGCGCATGGGACCCATATGAAATAGGGAAAATAACATCTAGTGAAGCACTTCTCTAGCGACCCCTAAAAAATTTTGAAATAGCAGTTTGCGAAAAAATTTTTCAAAATTCGGATGCTCCCCCTGGTCTAGAGACTCCCATGTAAAATTATTCTTTTTTGTCATATACATTTTACTTTTCATAAAAATGCAACAATAGGTTTTGGAGTTTATGAAAATATTTTCGTTACTAACTGAGATACAACGAATTGAAATTTTGTAATTTGTTAATTGTAAATTACAAAATTTCAGTCCATTGTATTTCAATTAATAATGAAAATATTTTCATAAAGTCAACCTATTGTTGCATTTTTATGAAAAGTAAAATGTATGTGACAAAAAAGAATAATTTTAAACGGGAGTCCCTAGACCAGGGGGAGCACCCGAATTTTGAAAAAATTTTTCGCAAACTGCTTTTTCAAAATTTTTAAGGGGTCGTTAGAGAAGTACTTCACCAGATGTTATTTCCCAAGTTTCGTATGGGTCCCATGCGCCACAGACGAGAAAAAAATTATTGAAATTTCTAGAGCCGCCACTGCTCTAAAGTATTTCATATTCAGTTAATAAACGACATTTCAAATTAGGTATGTATTTTTGAAGTAGGTAACCATCACCATTTTCATTTTCAATGTTCTTATATAATATTATAACTAAAGTTTTCTGGACTAAACTACCTACCTATATTTGACGATATTGTGTTTTAAAAAATATACATTGTTATTATATTGATTCCAGAAAGAGTGGAAAGAAGCAATCCTTGAGATAATATTCACAGGATACTAATTTATTTACTAACGAATTTGTCACGAAATGCTCAGGAAGGGATATTGGAATAGTTTAAAGTTGACCTGGAGGTTATCGCGGCAAAGAAAGGTGAGGAACTTTAACCAATACCTATATGAATATCTTATTAATAATATTGCTATCATTGTTTCAGAAGTTTTTATTGAAAGTTTTTCATATGTAATGCAAAACAAAATAGAACATGTAGGCATCAGAGTGGTTTCGCTTAGCAAAACAGAGGCATAAGAAGGAAAAAAAACACAAGGCATCTTTTGAGTGCAGAGGAATAACAACATTTGTTAGAGACATCTAGAGGCCGTAGCTGTAGGTTTCTGGAAAGCCAGTGTGTGCGTCTAGTTTGACTGGAAATTTGTTATACAGGTTTTTGCATAAGTATTCTTAGAAACGACAAAGAATAGAACCAGTGGCGGATCTAACCGGGCGGCCAATGAGCAAATGCCACCTGGGCCCCCTGTGCATAAGGGCCCTCGGGGCCCTTATACTGTAGATTATTATATGTTATCATCCGAAAAAATGGGCCCTTCAAAGCGTTTGCCACCTGAGCCTTTTACCTCCCTGTCAAAAAATCCTTATAAAACCTTATAAAAAAAAATGTATAAGTTTTTATAATTTTTGATGTGTGTATTTGAAATGTGTTTTAATTGTAAATTCTCATATGGTGTCTACAAGTATTGATAAGTTTTTATAGTATATGTAATTAAAAGTTTTTATAGGTTTTTCTAGTTCTTTGAATGTAAATTCCCATATGATATCTATTAGCATTAATGAGTTTTTAAAGTACATGTAATTAAAAGTTTCTATAGGTTTTTATAGGTTTGTATATATAGTGTTCTGAATGTAAATTTCCCATAGAAATTCTATTAGTATTGATAGGTTTTTTTACAGATTTTGGTTGTGTATTTTAATGTCAAATCCCATAAACTTCCCAGGCAGCAAGGTGCCGTCATTATGACGTCGGCATTAAATACGTTAATTTCACCTTCAGCATGACGTAAAAATGACGTGAAAAAGACGGCACAATGTCACAGCCCAATGACGTCATGTATATGACGCCAATATGACGTATTGGTAATCAGTGAATTTTGCGATAAGGGATGCAAACCTCTCATCATATTTTTCCACAATTATTAATATAGTTTTTGACGAAAAAAAAAACGAAATGTGCAGGGATCGAACCGCGGACCTTTTGCCTCGCAACCTAACACTTAACTCACTGAACCATTGAACATCTTTATTTAAATATGTTTAAAAGCAGTTAGCAATAGTAAAACAAAATTATTATTAGATACTATGTGGCAAAAATTGAACTAGTCACTAAATACTTATATTTATTTTTATTTTATAATGATTTATTTCACGTCATTTTAATGACGTCAAAATAATGACCTAAAAGAAACGTGTATTTGACGTCTTCAGAATGACGTCAGAAGTACGTATTTAATATCACGTCTCTGGTACGTCATTTATTAATGACGTCAAAATAATGACCTAAAAGAAACGTGTATTTGACGTCTTCATGATGACGTCAGAAGTACGTTATAAATATCACGTCTCTGGTACGTCATTTATTGGGACAATGACGTCGGCGACGAAAAATCACCTTTAAAAGACGTCATAATGACGTCACCTTGCTACCTGGGTTACATAGGTAAGTAAATGTTATTTACTTACTATTAATATTTCAAATATCAATAGTAATATAGTGGTAAACACTAAATACTGCAAAAGTCCTTTGCTTCCTCTAGCGTTCTAGCCTAAACGCAGTTAATAAATTAGCAGTAAAAGAGACTTGTGTGGCGATCAGTTCACTTGCTGGGTAAATATAAGTCACACATCCCAGGCTCAAGTAACCAAGGACCCGGAAGAAAACAATTTAATCGAATAACAATAATAACATGTATTTTATTTTAAAATGTTATTTTTTAAAGAAACTATTCGAATATATATATTATATTACTAAATTTTATTTATTGAATTCATATCAGCTATAACTTGCTTTAATTTGAATTTAACAAGCCCACACTAGTTTCCTAGGTCACATTAGATTAGATATGAATTAGCGACATGTATAACAGCTCCCTCTACTGGAGGCTGTGGTATGTAACACTAAAATTTATAAGTTTTAATTATCTGTGTGTGTGTTTTAAATGTACATTCCTCGTATGAAACCTATTAGTATACGTACGTTTTTATAATATTTGAAATACAAAGTTTTTTTATAAGTTCTGAATGTGTTTTGATGTGGCTATTTGAGATGTGTTTTTAATGTAAATTCCTTGCCTGAGGTCTATCAGCATTTGCATATATTAATAGGAAATGCGAAGTTTTTATAATATTTGCTGCGTACAATGGGTTTTTAATGTAAATTACCTATATGGGGTCTATCAGTAGTTATATGTATTAGTATATTTAAGTTGTTATAGTATTTGAAATACAAAGTTTTTTATAAGTTCTGAATGTGTTTTGATGTGGCTATTTGAGATGTGTTTTTAATGTAAATTCCTTGCCTGAGGTCTATCAGCATTTGCATATATTAATAGGAAATGCGAAGTTTTTATAATATTTGCTGGGTACAATGGGTTTTTAATGTAAATTACCTATATGGGGTCTATCAGTAGTTATATGTATTAGTATATTTAAGTTGTTATAGTATTTGAAATACAAAGTTTTTTATAAGTTCTGAATGTGGTTTGATGTGGCTATTTGAGATTTGTTTTTAATGTGAATTCCTTGCCTGAGGTCTATCATCATTTGCATATATTAATAGGAAATACGAAGTTTTATAAGATTTGCTACCTACAATGGGTTTTTAATGTAAATTCCCTATATGGAGTCTATCTATATATATATATTAGAAAATTTATTGTACATTAAAAGAAACTTAGTCTCATATGATACATATGACTCTGTACATAATCACTGCACGAGACATAGATCGAATCTAGTTGTTAAGTATTGCCGTTTGAAGAGGTGCCAAAATGGGCCAAACTATTGGGCCATAAAATTCTTTAACAAACTGCCACAAAAAATTAAAGATTTACCTTTACAACATTTTAAGCGGAGGATCAAAAACTTTTTAATTTCTAAAGCCTTTTATAACTACAATGAATTCTTGGACTGTGATATTTCCGATCTGTCTTAAATTTTAACTATTATTACTTTAAGTTTTACTTGTAATATTTTTATTTTATTTAATTTGTAAGTTTTATTGTCAAATTCTCGATCAATGTTTGTACTATTCATTATTATTATAAAATGACAATATTCTGTATGTGACTTGTGTAAATGCCAAATGGCATGAAAGCATCAATAAAGTACTTCTATTTATACTTATACTTATACTTATACTTATACTTATACTTATCCTTATCCTTATCCTTATCCTTATCCTTATCCTTATCCTTATCCTTATCCTTATCCTTATCCTTATCCTTATCCTTATCCTTATCCTTATCCTTATCCTTATCCTTATCCTTATCCTTATCCTTATCCTTATCCTTATCCTTATCCTTATCCTTATCCTTATCCTTATCCTTATCCTTATCCTTATCCTTATCCTTATCCTTATCCTTATCCTTATCCTTATCCTTATCCTTATCCTTATCCTTATCCTTATACTTATACTTATACTTATACTTATACTTATACTTATACTTATACTTATACTTATACTTATACTTATACTTATACTTATACTTATACTTATACTTATACTTATACTTATACTTATACTTATACTTATACTTATACTTATACTTATACTTATACTTATACTTATACTTATACTTATACTTATACTTATACTTATACTTATACTTATACTTATACTTATACTTATACTTATACTTATACTTATACTTATACTTATACTTATACTTATACTTATACTTATACTTATACTTATACTTATACTTATACTTATACTTATACTTATACTTATACTTATACTTATACTTATACTTATACTTATACTTATACTTATACTTATACTTATACTTATACTTATACTTATACTTATACTTATACTTATACTTATACTTACACTTACACTTACACTTACACTTACACTTACACTTACACTTACACTTACACTTACACTTACACTTACACTTACACTTACACTTACACTTACACTTACACTTACACTTACACTTACACTTACACTTACACTTACACTTACACTTACACTTACACTTACACTTACACTTACACTTACACTTACACTTACACTTACACTTACACTTACACTTACACTTACACTTACACTTACACTTACACTTACACTTACACTTACACTTACACTTACACTTACACTTACACTTACACTTACACTTACACTTATACTTATCAGTAGTTATACGTTTTCACGGTAATTGAAATATGAAGTGTTATATATATTTTATATGTATTTGAAAAGTATTTTTAATGAAAATAATTCTCCATACGAGGCCTATCAGTATTTGTAAGTTCTTATATGGTGTTTGAAATGCGAAGATTTTATAGATTCAGATGTGTCTAAGTTTTTGAAGTATTTGAAATGTGTTTTGAATGTAAATTCCTTGCCTGAAGACTATCAACACTTACACGTCTTAATAATAAACACGAAGTTTTTATAAAATTATATGAGGATATGCAATGGGGTTTTGAAGTAAATTCCCTGAATGAAGTCTATCAGTATATTTATAAGTATTTATGGTAATTAAATTGCGAAGTTTTATAGGTTTTTATATGAGAAAGATATTAATGTAAATTCTCAGTACGAGGTCTATAAGTATTTATAAGTTTTTATGGCGTTTGAAACAAGAAAACTTATAGATTTTGTGAGTTTAACGTATATTCCTCGCTTGAGGCCTATTGTAAGACTTTTATGCTTTTATGGGAATAAGAGGGTTTTCTAAAATACAATGTGTATATACTTACAATGGATTTTAATGTAAATGATATGAAATCTATTGTATTAGTAAGTTTAATTTAGTAATCATTGTAACTTTTTTAGGTTGACTACTATTGAAATCCCATGAAAACTTTTCAAATTAATAGTTGTAAATAATACTTTTCAATAGGTGCACTGAGAAATCCTTATTAAATTCTTATATAAAACTAAACTAAATAACCCTTCAAATCTTATATATACTAATTATTTCTCATTAAATGTTATAAAATTCATCCCTGGTTTCCTGATGAAACATTATTAGTTTTACTACTATTGGAACCTCATGAACACTTATCAAATTAATAGTTGTAAATCATTATTAATACTTTTTAATAGATGTCCCTATAAATCCTTATTAAATTCTTATATAAACTAAACTGATATGGACTCATGAAGTCTTATAAAAATAAGTACATATATATTCTTATAAAAATGTATACATGCATACTTACACGTTCCCATTAAATTCTCTTATAAACTAAACTGATATATACCCATGAAGTCTTTTAAAAATAGTACAAATATATCCTTATAAAATGTATAAAATGTCTACTAGGAACTCCTTAGTATATCTTTTCAATTTCATTACTCTTCAGATCCCATAAAAAGCCACAAAAATATTCGATGTAATACCTTATTAACACTTTTTAATACGTATCCTTATAAATCCTCATTAAATTATTATATAAACTAAACTGATAACAACCCCTCAGATCTTAAAAAACCATATACTAATTGTTTCTTATAAAAGATCACAGAACTCGTATTTGATTTTACTGATGAAACCTTTTCAGTTTCAGCATTATTCAGATCTCATGAGAACTTATCAAATTAAAAGTTGTAATGCCATATAAAAACTGTTTTTAGTATAAACACTTATGGAAACATACCAATAACAACATGGGTATTCCAACCCAATTAAGACTCCTTTAGATACTTATTCATCCCAATATAATTTCTATATGGCAAAATTAATGTCCTGTATAAAACCTTATAAACCAGATAGGCTCTTATGATTACTCATAAAAAATGTATAATTATCTATAAGTTTGAAATAGGATTTTTTGACAGGGCTTAGACCCGCTACTGAATAGAACTTACTAATTTAATAAAAAAAATCTAAATAAACCCTTGTTAGAAACTAAGTAATTTCCAAGACCATATTAAGCAGATCAATGAAAAATAATATCAATTTATTGTTTTTTTAATATCGTTGAGTTTTGCATAGAAGTAATAATAGAACTATTGCAAGTTTTATCCATTTTTACACCACTGAACACAATTTACAATCTTGTTCTACGTGAATAATTATATTTCCATGATATTTACATATAGCAAATTTAAAAGCACTGTATCTTGGAAACCATTAAGTTTTTTAAAATTTTGTGCCTAGTCGAAGTCTGTCGATACATTTATGAAATGTCCTACCGTCTGGACTGCTTTGTACTGACAATGCTATCTTGACCTTGAATTTTTTTCTTGTCATAAATAATAGAAAAACTAATGTTATGCCTCTACATATAGCATATTTTGTGTTACATATATTGGATGAACATTTAAAAATTTCGTTTTGTATATTTTACACGGTATATCTAAATTCATGTCATTAATTTCGACATGTGGTTTTGTGCCCAAAGATATTTTTAAAAAGTTTATATAGACAAGAGTTTGAAAGGCTTCCAAAGGAAGCTGCGGCCAGGGACGTCCGGTGAAACGTAGGTCAATCGTGTCTCAGTACTGAAGTATGGGACCTAAATAATAATTTAAGGCATTACTATGAGGACCAAATTAAGAAGTTTTTCAGACAAATTTTCGGTTTAAGTTTGGGACAAATAATTTAAAAATCTTTTTTTCAGAATAAGGGCATATCTGCAGATTTAAAGTTTTGTTGAGAAATTTGAATTTTTTATTTACAAAATTTCAATAAGGTGTAATTTCTAAGACGAGATGTGAAATCCTTTGATGAATTTTCGCTCTTATTCTGAAAATTAATATTTTATAGTAGCTATATCTTGAAAGTCTTGTTTGGGTCCCATACTTTAGTACTGAGATATGGCTAACTTAATTACAGGAATTTAGATACACTGAATATTATTTAGTACATTGTTTATGTATGAAGTGAAGTGAATAATAAATCCATTCCACCATTGCGTAGCAGATGATTTTTATTTTATTTATTTTTTTGTAGTTTTGTTAACATGTTAATTTCTTCCAAATATAGATTTATAACTATCACTGCTTTTTTAATAATTACTTTTAAATTAATTTCTTGATAAATGGGATGTTTGACATGTTCAAAAACACATTTTTTAGCGGTAATCTAGTTTTGCAAAGTTCGTTTCGATAAGTTAAAATCAAATATAGAAGCATGGTACTATGCCATGTATCACCCGGAATGTTTTATTAACCATTGTAAATCAATTTACATTGTCAATTTGAAATAATATGAAAAATTATATGTGTGTGTGTTTATGGAGTTGAAGTAAAATATTCAGATATGCCAAAAATCACGTACAAATGTGTTTGCAGTATTTCAAATTAATGATTTGTGTATTTAAAACTGGGTATATCGAGTGTCGCACTTAAGAGTGTAATAAATATCCTTATAACTTTTTTCCGATTTGAAACAAATTTTGCTCACATTAGAACAAATTAGGATCTAAAAAACATTCATGCCCTACAAATAAATGCAAAGGCAACAGCGAATGTTTTTGTTTTTGCCATAAGTAGATCTTGATTTCTTCTCTATTTGAGTAAAACTTGGTTCAAATCGGGAGGAAAGAAGTTATAAGGGTGTTACACTCTTAAGTGCGGCACACTGTATATTTGGTAACGGAAGTACATTTTGATAAAATCATTATATAACATTCATAGAAAATTGTTATATTTGTTATATAATAATTATATTATAAAAGTATAAATATTATGCTGCTGTAACATAACTGTTATTATAACTACTTATATTAATGTTATATAGTGTCTCAGTTAGTCTGAGTGGGAAATAGTAACATTAGCGTTATACCATTATTTTGTACGTGTTACATAACTCGTTACATTTAAAGTTAGTAGGGTTATATAACAAAAATATTTTAAATATATAACGATGTTTGCTGGGTACTGCAACTGATTTAGTTTAAACTTTTGTTTAAACTTGGGTTTAAACTAAACCCACTGAACAATGCATTTTTACTTTAATAGAACCTCAATATTACAAAGTTACATGTAATGTTATGTAAAACACATCATGAACAGTGTCGTAATGTTACTACAAAGTAATTTGTCATACTATTAAATGTTACTCTGTTACATTGTTAAAAAGGTAACATTGTGAAAATATTACTTAATGTTCATAACACATTGACGTAATAATTTATCAATATAACTTGTCACATTACATACTTATTTAACGTGTTACATTACATACTTAACTATGAATATCATTGCTGCAATGTATGCTTAATATTCGAATACTAGTAATGTAATGTAGTATCAAGATAAATGTAAATATTAAGGCAACATTAATTTAGTTCTAAATTAATATTGCCCCAAAAGTAACAACCTTGGTTGAATACTATAGTTGTCCCAGTGCCAGTTAGTATTAGAGGATTACGGACAGAAATATTGTGTCAAATTATGTGTTTCTACTCATAGGAAATTGTAAGATGTACTGTACAAATTTATGAGTGGGGGACACATTATTCGACAGGCACCTGTCCATAATCCTTCCAGCACTAACTTGCATCCGTTCAGGCATCTATAGTATTTAATAAATAATCATATAAACCTAAAATAAAAAGAAAGCATTTAATCAAATTTATATTTTGTTAAAAATATACATAAAAATATATAATGTATAAAAATAAATAAAAATAAAAATGCAAATTCTCAACAACAAAAAAAACTAGTGTTATAAAAAAATCCATATTATTCATTGCCTCTCTCGCTGTTTCCTTTGTTTGGCGAAACG
Organism: Rutpela maculata; assembly: GCA_936432065.2. Classification (NCBI taxonomy): domain Eukaryota; kingdom Metazoa; phylum Arthropoda; class Insecta; order Coleoptera; family Cerambycidae; genus Rutpela; species Rutpela maculata. The sequence continues at coordinate 91,986,008 of OW386288.2, read as the reverse complement.
CAGCCATTCAGCTACCACACCTCCGAATTGTTTTGCTGTGGTGGGTGCGAAGGTAATTTTGACAGCCTCTGTTAAAAAATGGAATATATTAATATCTGATCGAGAATACAGTATAGAAGTATCGTAGTTACTGATGTAACATAGTCCCAGCAAACATAAATATATAGCATATACGTAAATGCTACGTAAACTAAGTTTTGCAGAAGTAACGTGTTATGTAAAATAATCATATGTGCATACTCTGCGAAATGTCAGCAACATGTGCATATGATTTTTACATAGTGAAGAGGTAACACTGTGATCTCACGGTATGGAACAAATGACGTAGCGTATATGTATATTCAACCACTTGATAGTGACCTTACGCTACGTAACTTACATACTTTTTATCTCTTTATGATGTAGCATGTATATATTTTATCTACCTACCATGTTCAAAATAGCATATCCCAGCACTTTTTAAATATTGATACTACACAATTGGATTTTTAAAGTTAGATATATGAATAAAGTTCCTTATAAGTAAGTTATACAGAAAAATATATTTCTTTAGAAAATTACCGAAGTTGACACCAAGTTTTATTTTTAAGTCGGATACCTTATTTAGAGAGCCGAGTAGTTTTATATTTTGAATGAAAATTTGTTTGTAAAAAATGGTTATACCTATTTAAAATATAAAACTATCCAACTTTCTAAAAATGTTCAGAGGTATTCTACTTAAAAATAAAAGTTGATGTCTCCTCCAGTTGTTTCCTAAAGAATATCAATTTTTCTGGACAATTCATGAGGAATTTATATTCATATATTTAACTCCAAGAATCCAGTTCTCTAGTATCAATATTTAAAAAGTACTATAGGGTGCTATTTTGAAGGTATGTAAGACAAATACATGCTACATCAAAAAGAGATAAAAAGTATATAACGCAAGATATGCCCTGCCAAAAATTCCACATAGAAACTTATAAAAAAAAAGTGATGCGGTTTTATCGTTCCTATAAGTTATATTAGTATTATACAGAGAGGATTTTATCTGTTTTATTAAGTTTTAAATCGGTTATGAAACAGTAATTCCGAATGAGCTATTTGGAATTATCATGTTGCCCTTTCATGAGTACTTATATGAAATATACATCAACAAATCTACAGTTTAGTGTCTGCAAATACACCCTTGCCCTTATATCTGTAAACATATGGAATTACAGATACAACTTTAAAGAGATTCTAAACTTTTCTATAAGTAATATCATAAGAGTTCCAGTCCGTCCTTTCTCCAGTATCTATCGTATGTAACACACCATTTATCAACATGTTTTTATTGTAAATTTCAACATTGTTTTTTATTAGTATTAATGTGGATATACATGTCAACAAATGTACAGTTTCAATTGTATATTTTACAGATGTATTTTTATTGTAAACTTCCATTTTGCTTTTTTATTAGTATTAATTTGGATATGCATGCCAACAAATGTACAGTTTAAATTGCATATTTCAAATAGAAATACTAATATTGTGGTAAACACAAAATTCTGCAAAGTCCTTATTTCCTCGGGTGTTCTTGTTCTAGCCTAGAAGCAATGAATGGGTTAGCAGTGAAAGAGACTGCTTTGTTTTTAATTTAACAAACACACTTCAGTTTCTTAGGTCACATTAGATTAGATATGAACTAGCTACACGTATACAGCTCCCTCTACTGGAGCCTGGAGTAAAGTTGCTGCTGAAATTTCTATCAGTTTCTACCAGAATGGAGCAGTAAACATTTACTTATACCACATCAATGAGAATTTATGAGAACAGTATCTAAGGTAAAACGTGCGGCTTTCCGTGGTTAAATGGCAAGTGTTTCTATAAGAAACGAGCTGCATTAGGTTGACTTGCAATTGAAGATTACTAATTATAATGTTTGAATAGGGATTTATGAGATCAGTTTCTATGAGTATTAATGTTTTTTTTTTCAGTAATATATTAAATGTGTTTTCATTTGTTTGAATGGGTAAAAAGAAAGGTCAGTTTTCAACTGCAATTACAAATACAAGTTTAATCACTTTGAATGGGGTTATATGCGATTAATTTCTAAAAGTATTTATGCTGTTTTCCGAATGTAATTGTGATGAGGTTTAATCAGTAACAAATTGTTCACTACTTGTTATCATATGGTCGGAAATTCCAAGTACACATTTAGTATTCCTTCAAAAGGATTGATGAGAGCAGTTTCTACGAGTATCTATTTGTTGTTCCTCTAGTAAATTATACAAGTCTTTACATTTACTTATACTATCTCAATAAGAATTTATGAGAACAGTATCTAATGTAAAACGTACGGCTTTCCGTGGTTAAATGGCAAGTGTTTCTATAAGAAACGAGCTGCATTAGGTTAGAACAGTATTGATTTGCAATTGAAGATTACAAATTATAATGTTTGAATAGGGATTTATGAGATCAGTTTCTATGAGTATTATGTTTTTTTTTCAGTAATATATTAAATGTGTTTTCATATGTTTGAATGGGTAAAAAGAAAGGTCAGTTTTCAACTGAATAAATTACAAATACAAATTTAATCACTTCGAATGGGGTTATATGCGATCAATTTCTAACAGTATTTATACTGTTTTCCGAATATAATTGTGATGAGGTTTGATCAGTAACAAATTGTTCACTCTATGTTACGATATGGTCGGAAATTCCAGGTACATATTTAGTATTACTTCGAAAGGATTGATGATAGCAGCTTCTACGAGTATGTATTTGTTGTACCAATAGTAAATTATATAAGTCTTTATCAGTATGCATTCGGATCTAATTTAAATATGAAAATTATATCAGAATAAAGCAACCAAATATTTTAAACGGAATCTATTTTTAAATCCAGACATTTACTTATACTATCTCAATGAGAATTTATGAGGACAGTATCTAATGTAAAACGTGCGGCTTTCCGTGGTTAAATGGCAAGAGTTTCTATATGAAACGAGCTGCATTTGATTAGAACAGTTTTGATTTGCAATTGAAGATTACAAATTGTAATGTTTGAATGGGGATTTATGAGATCAGTTTCTATGAGTATTAATGTTTTTTTTTTTCAGTAATATATTAAATGGGTTTTCATTTGTTTGAATGGGTAAAAAGAAAGGTCAGTTTTCAACTGCAATTACAAATACAAGTTTAACCACTTCGAATGGGATTATATGCGATCAATTTCTAACAGTATTTATGCTGTTTTCCGAATATAATTGTGATGAGGTTTGATCAGTAACAAATTGTTCACTACATGTTACGTGTGGAAATTCCAGGTACATATTTAGTATTACTTCGAAAGGATTGATGATAGCAATTTCTACGAGTATGTATTTGTTGTGCCAATAGTAAATTATATAAGTCTTAATCAGTATGCATTCGGATCTAATTTAAATATGAAAATTATATCAGAATAAAGCAACTAAATATTTTAAATAGTATCTATATGTAAATCCAGACATTTACTTATACTATCTCAATGAGAATTTATGAGAACAGTATCTAATGTAAAACGTGCGGCTTTCCGTGGTTAAATGGCAAGAGTTTCTATAAGAAACGAGCTGCATTAGGTTAGAACAGTTTTGATTTGCAATTGAAGATTACAAATTATAATGTTTGAATAGGGATTTATGAGATCAGTTTCTATGAGTATTAATGTTTTTTTTTCAGTAATAAGTATATTAAATGTGTTTTCATTTGTTTGAATGGGTAAAAAGAAAGGTCAGTTTTCAACTGCAATTACAAATACAAGTTTAATAACTTCGAATGGGGTTATATGCGATCAGTTTCTAACAGTATTTATGCTGTTTTCCGAATATAATTGTGATGAGGTTTGATCAGTAACAAATTGTTCACCACATGTTACGATATGGTCGGAAATTCCAGGTACATATTTAGTATTCCTTCGAAAGGATTGATGATAGCAGTTTCTATGAGTATGTATTTGTTGTTCCAATAGAAAATTTGTCTTTATCAGTATGCATTCGGATCTACTTTAAATACAAAAATTATATCAGAATGACACAACCAAATATTTTAAACAGTATCCACTTGTAAATCCAAACATTTAAAAATATATTTTAATGAGAACCAATCAGAACAGTATCTAATGTAACGCGTGCGGCTTTCCGTGGCTAAATTTTAAAAGTATTTTTAATAAATAGCTTTAACGGATTTGAACAGTTTTAATTTGCAATTCCAGATGAATAGTTTTAATTGTTAAATGGGGATCTATGAGAGCAGTGTCTTTGTGTAATGTTTATTTTCCAATAAAAACACATTTTATTGAAAAAAAAAAAACATTACACTGACCTCATAGATCCCTAACAATTAAAACTATTCATCTGGAAATGCAAAACTATTCGAATCCGTTAAAGCTTATTTATTGCAAATAATTTTAAAATTTAGCCACGGAAAACCGCACACGTTACATTAGATACTGTTGTGATGGATTCTCATTATAATATTATCTTGGATTTACAAGTGGACACTGTTTAAAATATTTGGGGTTTCATTCTGATATGATTTTTATATTTAAATTAGATCCGAATGCATACTGATAAAGACTTATATAATTTACTGTAGGAACAACAAATAAATACTCGTAGAAACTGCTCTCATTAATCCTCTTGAAGGAATACTAAATATGTACCTGGAATTTCCGACCATATCGTAACATGTAGTGAACAATTTGTTACGGATCAAACCTCATCACATTTATATTCGGAAAACAGCATAAATACTGTTAGAAATTGATCGCATATAACCCCATTCGAAGTGATTAAACTTATATTTGTAATTGCAGTTCAAAACTGACCTTCCTTTTTACCTATTCAAACAAATGAAAACACATTTAATATATTACTGAAAAAAAAAACATTAATACTCATAGAAACTGATCTCATAAATCCCTATTCAAACATTATAATTTTGAATCTTCAATTGCAAATCAAAACTGTTCTAACCTAATGCAGCTCGTTTCTTATAGAAACTCTTGCCATTTAACCACGGAAAGCCGCACGTTTTACATTAGATACTGTTCTCATAAATTCCCATTGGGATAGTATAAGTAAATGTTTGGATTTACAAATAGATACTGTTTGAAATATTTGGTTGCTTTATTCTGATATAATTTTCATATTTAAATTAGATCCGAATCTTTACTGATAAAGACTTATATAATTTACTAGAGGAACAACAAATAGATACTCGTAGAAACTGCTCTCATCAATCCTCTTGAAGGAATACCAAATGTGTACTTGGAATTTCCGACCATATCATAACATGTAGTGAACAATTTGTTACTGATTAAACCTCTTAACAATTATATCCGGAAAACAGCATAAATACTTTGAGAAATTGATCGCATCTAACCCCATTCGAAGTGATTAAACTTGTATTTGTAATTGCAGTTGAAAACTGACCTTTCTTTTTACCTATTCAAACAAATGAAAACACATTTAATATATTACTGAAAAAAAAACATTAATACTCATAGAAACTGATCTCATAAATCCCTATTCAAACATTATAATTTTGAATCTTCAATTGCAAGTCAAAACTGTTCTAACCTAATGCATCTCGTTTCTTATAGAAACTCTTGCCATTTAACCACGGAAAGCCGCACGTTTTACATTAGATACTGTTCTCATAAATTCTCATTGAGATAGTATAAGTAAATGTTTGGATTTACAAATAGATACTGTTTAAAATATTTGGTTGCTTTATTCTGATATAATTTTCATATTTAAATTAAATCCGAATCTGTACTGATAAAGACTTATATAATATACTATAGGAACAACAAATAGATACTCGTAGAAATTGCTCTCATCAATCCTCTTGAAGGAATACTAAATGTGTACTTGGAATTTCCGACCATATCATAACAAGTAGTTAACAATTTGTTACTGATTAAACCTCATCAGAACTATATTCGGAAAACAGCATAAATACTTTTAGAAATTGATCGCATATAATCCCATTCGAAGCGATTAAACTTGTATTTGTAATTGCAGTTGAAAACTGACCTTTCTTTTTACCCATTCAAACAAATGAAAACACATTTAATATATTACTGAAAAAAAACATTAATACTCATAGAAACTCATCTCATAAATCCCTATTCAAACATTATAATTTGTAATCTTCAATTGCAAATCCAAACTGTTCTAACCTAATGCAGCTCGTTTCTTAAAGAAACACTTGTCTTTTAATCACGGAAAGCCGCACGAATTACATTAGATACTGTGCTCATAAATTCTCATTGATATGGTATAAGTAAATGTTTGGATTAACAAATGGATATGGCTTGACTCATTTTGCTGGTCAATGCGGATATAAACTGATAACAATTTCAACAGCAACTTTACCTAACTCTTATAGAAACTTATTGACCATATAGGTTCTCATAGATACTTATTAATTTTTGATAATTTTCAATACGGATTGATGAGATTTTTTTGACAGGGTGGTTGTCTGATTTGTCAACATATATTAGCTTAGGAAAGATTCTCGAATTGAATGACAGTTTAAACTAAGTTAATTAGTATCAACAAAGTTTCAATTTCATCTTAATCTCTGCTTAACCCAGTAGGTAAACCAGGCATTAGGCGTTGTCCTCGACGTTGTCATCTATATGTTCTTTAGAAAGCAGCTATACGATATTTTTTCTTCTCCAATGATGTATACCCACCTACTTACCTTGCCTTGCATTCCTAGTAAAGCTCAAATTTCATTTAATTTAATTTATTAACTGTTGATTTAGGAGAGATTAATACTAGTGTCTTTTGTGTAACTAATCTATATTCAAGTTAACTAAGTATCTACAATAAGTGTCAAGCATTTCTCGGGTCGTTTCTGATTGTACTCGTTCTTTGGTCAGCCTTCGTCACTCTGACATTTGCTACTTGAACATCAGTTACACAACCTATGAAAAAAAATTGAAATATTAGTCTATTTCACATACGGGGTGCACCATTTAAAACTCCCCAGGCTTGTAATTTTCTTATTTTTTAAGGCACATCAAATTGTAGATATTTTTAAAGCATTTTTAAAAAAAATTTTTGAAAAAATTGCTAAGAAAGAAATCTTAATTTCCTTGAATATTTTTTTACGTCACCCTGTACATAAAATGCGTTAATGTTTTCTTATAAAGGTTTTAATTAGCTTCAATTTATATTGTTACGTCATATTCGAAATTCCTTTTGGTTTTAGAGAAAGGAATTAAAAACACTCCAAACTGATTTTTTTTTTTAAATTACTTTGAAAGGAATGCAAATAATAATTTTATGCTTAACTGTAAAAGATATATCACAAACAATATTCAGCGTAATAAAACAGTAACAAAAAATAAAAAAAAATATGTTTAAAAACTACTTAATATTAAAATGTACTAAGTAGGAAATTGCAAATTTTTTATTTTTTAAGTTTTTTTATTTTTATAACATAAATTGAAGCTAATTAAAACCTTTGTAAGAAAACAATAACACAGTCCATGTATAGGGTGAGGTAAAAAAATATTCAAAGATATTAAGTTTCCTTTCTTAACCATTTAAAAAAAAAAAATGAATCACTCTGTATGGATATTTAAAGGTTTTAAAAATGTCTACAAGTTGTTGTGCCCAACATGGTCATCGCTTCGAAAATAAAAAAGTTACAAGTCTGGAGAGTTTTAAGTGGCGCACCCTGTATAGTGTAGTAAATCTGTTTATATAGCTTGTATCCCTTTACTAAATTGTGAAGAAAACTAGATGCAAACTATTTTGATCAATTTGTTAAGTTATTAAACAATTTATGATAGCTTAAATAATAATGTATATATTTTAACAAAACTTTACGAAAACACGCTTCCAATGAAATGGAAAATTTGAGGTCGATCCGGCGAGTTTCAGAAGTATACTGCTTTAAACATGAACCGATGTGCTCAAAGTGCTGTCATTCAATCCGAAAGTCTGCCTCAAAGTTGAGTTTACACTGTTAAAACCCAGCTATTTAAAATCAGATTTGTCTAATCTGCCAGAGATGGTGATTTGGGGACTATTGGAGTATTTCAACATAAGAGTATGCAGCATATAACTGCCGAAAAAAAGGGGAATGAAAATGCAACTAGGAGTGAATGACTTCACGCAGCGTCTATATTCTTGATTCATTTTAAGGCCTCTAGAGATCTTAGAATATCCTGGTTTTTTGAATTTCGCTCTAAAATTAAGAGATTTTTTCGCAAAATATAATAAAAAAAATATGCTAAATAAGCCCATTAAATCATCACACCAAATTTCAAGTGGAAATGTTTATAACAACGCTAAAAAAACAATAACAAAGTCGAAAATTGAACCGTTGACTGTTTAAGTGCATCAAGTCATAGAACAATTTGTTTTAGAATGTAGATTTTCTCCTACTCTTCAGTGGTGTTAACACAATTTTTTTAAACTATTTAAAATCATTTTAAATTTTTTATAAAGAATTTTTTTCTCAGAATTAAACAATTAAAAATTATTAGAATGCTTCAAAAGATCACAAAAAAAGAAACAATTTTCAAAAACGGGGTTTTCTACGCCAATTGGGAGCCGTGAAGCGTGAAAAAAATGCATTTGTTAAATAATTGCCAAAAAATTGTTTTAAATTGGTAATTTTAAAATACCTACTTATTTATGCAACAAGTGTGTAAAGCAGTATTTTTTTCATGCATAAGTTGTAGACGAGTGCATCAATCTTGTGAGAATCCCATGATAAAAGTAGTTTCTTTAACAGTCATATAAACAAATTGTTAATTAACGCCACTAAAAAGTAAACAATCAACGATTCAATTTTCGAACTTGTTACTGTTTCTTAAGCTTTTTTTGTATAAATATTAAATTATATTATACTATTACATTCACAGAGAGCCATTTGACATAAAAAAAATGAGCGGGGTCCTTTATCAAGATGATTTAATTCTACCAGAAGCATATTTTTAATAATGACAAATCTTAATTGTCTTAATTTATTGCAACAAAATTACCCATAAAGGTTCAGACAATTCTAGTTTTCTTCGTAGTTTTATAATGATCAAATTAATTTTTTTAATGGCGATACAAGCAATATCATTAATCACAAGACAACAAAAAAAAGGGCTGCGCTTTTGATCAGAACCATCTAATCCTGTTTTTTAACATGTTGAAACTGATTCTGATATTAAAGTTTTTGGTTACCACCCCTTTTATCGCCTAAAAAGGGGCAATGGTTTTGTCCTAAGGTTCTGATCTAATTTTTCGGAAGTATTTTAACGTGCTGAAGCCAATTTTGGACAAAAGAAAAACTGCAGGAAAATATTAGCCTGCTTTACACAAACAAAACCTTGAAATATAATGTACAATACAATAACGAACACAAAGTAGGTGCTATAAGATGTGGGTAAACAATAACCATACCTATGCATAGTACTTCGCAAAAGCTTTTGGTCACTATTATGATCTGGGTTTCCTTGAATTACGACTTCTTACGCTGGATTTAGTTGAACTTAATAATGTGGGAACAGCACCAACATACAGCTCTTGTGTAACAAAATCCATGTAATGATATAATTGTCTGTCGAGAATAACGATTGCCCGTGAAATAATTCTAACCTATAAAAAGATTACGTTTTATTTAAATAAATATCTTTATAAAAACGGTAGAACACAAACTTACTTTTGGGTCATTCACTGGAAAATGGTACACCAAATTCGCAAACAAGAGGGCATGTATATGTTTGCACCTAACCTTTACACTAATAAAACGTCCAAATAATAGTATATTATATTACTAGGAGTAGAACGCACTCTTTTTTTGTGTTGAGCCCAGGATTTGCGGCTGAGGCGAAGCCGAAGCCGCAAACTGGGCGAAACACAAAAAAAGGCGTTCTACTCCGTGTAATATATACTATTTTTTCTTCAAGCGTATTAAAATGCAAAAATTTATTTATTTATCATAAATGTACAAATATTCAAACTACAGTCTTACATGTTGACACAATATGACAAGTGGCTAGTGGCCGGTGGCTTTCGGTATTAACATTATGTTACTAGTAAAACAATACCCACTGCGGTGGCGCTTTCGGAACTAACATTATGTTACTAATAAAACAATGTCCACCACGGTGGCGTTCGGTACTAACATTTTGTTACTAGTAAAACAATGGCCTACTTTTACTTCTGTTTTTGGTGACATAATTTAAACATTTTAATACGCTTGAATAAAAAATAATATTTAAAAAAGTCGCAACGCTTTATGGTTCACAGTTCTGCATCAAAGTTATTAAAAGACATCATCCACAATTTTTCACAAAAATGATCAAAAAACACAAACGTTAGATTTTACATCATTTTACACTGGCGTGCTGCGTGAGCGTGGCACTGACGCGTTCCATGACTTCGATGTCGTAAAATGAAGTAGGTAAACATTTTTAAGTAAAATTATGTAGCAAATATGTAAACTTGTGTATGAGTAATTAAGTTAATATGTTCACTTAAATATGACATTATTTTATGTATATGCTATGTAAAATTATGTAAAATATTTTATATAAAAATGTTCTATTAATCTTACCTCTCAGAGAGGTAAAGTTACATTAATGTTTACTGGGGTTAATCATTATCTTTATTATGGTACAAAAACACGAGACCATAGGTCGAGTGTCTTTTAGTTATCGAGTTATATTATCAAAATGACAACCAAGCTTAAGTGCAAATAAAAATGTATTCTATTCAAAATAGAAACCTCGAATGGTGTTTGGTAATTTGTTAGTTTTTATATCCATTAGCAGAGAAAAACATTGGCTGACGTGTACGTTGCTGATTTTCAGAAATATTCTCAATTTACTCCAAAAAATGTCAAAGTAAGACAGTCCCAATCAGTCGGGAATTTTGCCCTGCAAAATGTGGAGTACTTAATAATGATTTTGGTATATGTTGTTTAACTCGAGGCCATGATAGAAAACACACGTTTTCAACCTTTGGGTTGGGGAGGCGGCGCGAACCGCCATCTTGAATTAAAGGTGCAAAAAATTGTTTTTTTCAAAATAATTCGGCAACGCTCAATCCTACGAGAAAAATGTTGAAGACAAAGTTGAAGCGGACAACATTTCCTACATTTTTTGTATATACATTTTTATTGTAAGTCTAATGTTTAAAGAGATACAGCGTCAGACAAATGGATTTAAGAAGAAAAAATTTTTTTTATTATATAATGCATGTCTACAACATAACATATTTTATATTATTATAATAAAGATATATTATAAAAATACTTGTATTGAAAGTAAAACGGGATACTATTACAGTGGCTTATACTTATATCATTTCTCGAAAATAGGAAACAAAAGTTATTAAATTTAATGACAGGTATTCAGAAGAATTGGCAATAAAACATGGAATACCTCAAGAGTCGGTACTTGCTCTTATACTCTTTTTATAATTTTTAGATAATACAACATTTTTTAAAGAAATTTCAAATTATATATCCCGACTATTGGCTACAAAATTTTAAATCCCTTACAAAATCCTTACATACGTTTAATCCTTACACAATGCTTAGAAACATTCAATATACCAAAAATGTAAGTAATTATTATCAAATCAAAAACACTGCTCTCTAAGCCTGTACATATTAAAGGCAGGACCGTCCGCGCAACAATGGAGTTTGAGCATTTTTTGAAAAAAAAATCGTTAAACATTTTCCCACCGCTGTATCTCGTTACGTATTAGACTTACAATAAAAATGTATATACAAAAAATGTAGGAAATTTTGTCTATTCAACTTTGTCTTGAACATTCTTCTCGTAGGATCGAGCGTTGCCGAATTATTTTGAAAAACATGTTTCTTTTCACTTTTCAATTATTAATAAGAAACGTCAGCCAATGAGAAATCAGCATTGTAGATTTCAGTCATTATTTTTTTTATGTTCTTTACAAACAAACAAAGCTTCCTGCAAAGTGGCTGAAATAATAAAATAATATAGAAGCGTTTTTTTTTTTTCATTTTTGAAAATTCACCCCCTTTAAACGCAGCAGTACACAGGTGACAAGTTTGTTTTATTGTTTCTTACAGCTTTGCGAAACTTTTGATATATGGTACAGCGTCAATAAAATCACTTAATTTTTAGTATGTCATAAATTAATAAAAAAAAATTAAATTACAAGAAAATGCAGAAACATAGATTTCAGCCGACTGCATTTATGTCAATGTCATATTGACAGGCAACGTTTAAAACAAGTGACTGACAATAAAATCATATAAGACCGTTTGTTTTGCATTTCTAATTACCTCTTAATTAAAAAATCAGCAACTGAAATGGTTTTTCCGGCTTGTTATTATGACGTCTTTACACTTTTCAACTTCAGTCACACAATAAAACCATATAAAAAATTCTGCCACCAGCTCCCTAGCTATTACGTTGGTCGAGCAGTCAACTTAAAACGCAAATTGATTTACTTATCGGTGGCATAATATCAAATTTTTATTTTTTTTATCTCCGTGATTAGGACCACATATGCAACGGATCTGGTCCACTGGTCAGCACTGGTGTAGCTTATCTCCACCTGGTCGAAGGCAGGTGTGAATTGCACTGGACATGCGCAATAGAAATATTTGAATTAATAGGGTAGTTTCTGGGCTTTTAGGTGAATTATTTGTTGTGTATTGGTGTGGGAAAATTGAGGAAATTCAGTTTAAAATTGCAGATTGGAAGATGACCCACAAGTAATTAATCTTCTAAGAATTGGTAACTATAAAAAATAACGTATAGGAATATGTATTATTTACCTTATCTAACAATCTTTCTTAGATGATCAATTTACTGAGGAATTCTTCCAGAAAGCAGCTTTCGAAAAAAATAAATTAGAAAAATTTCAATTTCAATTACACTTGTCCAATACACTGCTTTTATCACACTCATATACAGTATACACCGAATTTTCAGCTGACTTTGCGTGTAGTGTAAAACACACTACACTCAAAAACAAAGGAAAGGACCTATGTCCTATATTGTTATATGTTTACCAATAAAATTAGTGTGCTTCGACAATAGGTGTAAAAAATACCGCAAATTTAAGGTAACTAAATAAAATCTAAAGTTTATTTTTATTTTGTTGCTAAAAGTTTCCACGAATTTCTACGTTACTGTAATTATCTACTTACTTACCTTATTCTCGCTTTTATCACCCATTTCTGAGATTAAGGCACGACACACTCACAACATATTGAAGGTTTTAAGGTTATGTTCATACTATTTTAGACGAGAAACGACACGTCCTGTCAATAGGCGAGTTTTCACAAAAGTTCATGGTAGTTACATAGAATAAACGTTGCAGATAATGTTAATGTATGATCAAATGGATATTATTAACAAGCTAAAAACGTACTCTTCGTCAATTTACCAAGATTTTTATATATAATTGTTACACATTCTATAGGATACTCTTCGCAGTTTCTTGTAAATAATGTTAGTTTTTGGACATCCTAAATTTTGTGATACCATCTTTGTTGTGAAAAAAATTATATGGAAAAAAAATTTAAAAAAAACGTCTAACCTGTGCGAGATTCGAACACGGGACCTTTGGATTGCAATCAATAATATCAATATATCAATAAACAATTTATTAACAGTTTTATACATTTATGTGCCTCACCGGATCCTAGCCCGGAGCCAGCCAGGCAACCACGGCGAACATCGCCGAGGTGGGTGTGGGGCTAGGCGGAGTAGGTTCGGTTCGGCTTGGAAGTAAATTCGAGGGGGGGGTAGAATCTCCTGTCTGCCACGTGCAGACTTAAAAGCTAGATTACAATTTTTATGTGTCCACATGGACCTAAAAGTAGCTTAAAAATAAATACAACACTGAGAACACTAAAATCGTAGGCGAGCGCACTTCGTAATTTTGATTGTTGATACGGAGAACACAACTAAACGAAAAAACCCGTTCGAACAAATGACGACCTTGTGGTCTGATCGTCGACAAGGAAGGTAGGGTGGAAATAAAATTGTGGTTTAAAAAATTAGGATTTAGGTAAGTTTTCGGCCTAGAGGGGATTTCGAGAGACAAGAAGGGAACAAAAACAACAAAAAAGATAAAAGAACAAAATTGTACAAACATAAATGGGGAGAAAGAGGGATTGGAAATATGTAAAGTTGAGGAAAGATAAAAGTAAGGGGGTAGGGGTAAGTTATCGTAGAAGCTTCAGACGCTGCGCCACCAACTATTGCTAGAAAAATTGATTGTCTGTGATATATATCTTTCGACAATCATACATGGGTATTTCAACTCGTACTTCTATGAAATATATATTTGTAAAATTCATAAACAAAAAAAATATATTATGGAAATAATATTTCGCAAGATTTCCATTTTAGTACAAGCGACAAAAATTAAGAGAATATATATTTTTTTAATTAAATAATTAATAACTTTTTTATTTATTGATCGATTTTCTTCAAAAACAATAGGGTTCTTCCTCTAGCTAACACTAACTTACTTTCTAAATTTCAATTCAATCGGATTTTTCTTTCTTAAGTTATCGTGCTTACAAGAAACGTGACGGACGGACAGACGGACATTTTGAAAGTTGTTCAGAATTCGTTCACTAACACAATGATATGAAATTTTTTTCTCTACGAGCGATATTTACGATTTTAGAAATGTGCCGATCAAATACAATATACTCTTCGTTTTTGCGAAGAGTATAATAATGTAGGAGATTAATTCGTAACACATTTACAGTTATATATGTGAAATATTTTCGTGTAATATTATATGTTACGTTCTTCCCAGACAGCACAATATAATCTTAGAATATTCTCGGAATATTCTCTTGAGAATAAAGAATCATTCTTAGAATAGTCCGTGAATATATAAATTCTCCAGGGGATATTCTTAGAATCGGCCAATGGGAATATCCTACATAAACCTAGATTATTCCTTTAAGAATATTACCAAATTATTCCAAGAATAATCCAGGAATGTTTATATGTTTCAAACATATTCACAGCTTTTGCCTGGAATATATATTTATATTCCTGGAATAATCTAGGTTTATATAGGATATTCCCTTAGGCTGGTTTCAGGAATATTCCCGTGGGAATGTAAACAGGTCCTCTGGTATACGTGGTTCACTTTTAGTAAAAGCAGAAATAAAACTAATACATCGTCAAAACGCACCTGTATGAGGAAAGACACTCGCAATTGTTTACAGCAGCTCCTTCAGCTTGATATCTGATTATCTTACTTTTCGATTTAAATAATTATATAAAAATTAAAATGTAAAATAATAACAGTAATCACCTGAAAACTTTCCACTCCTTGCATATTAGTGCCTTCTTCCTAAAAATTCTAAAAATATGGGAAAATAAAGTATTGAAAATATAATATTGCAGAATTATTTATTAAGTAAGTAATATGGGAATGTACAATAAGACATAAGTGTTCACTTTAACTCTTTATTATGATCTGATCTTTACAAGCAGAATCTTCACTTTTATATAACATCTTATCTTTTAACCTGATACCGATGTAAGAATTCATAACGTGTATCTGTTATGTGAATAATTACAAGAATTGAGATAAGATAAACAGTGACGCTACTTGGATACCAATATAACTCCTCCCGTCGAAGTGGTGGCATCGTCTCCTGGCGATGAACTCCCAAGGGTGGTGTGGATAACTTTTGCGTTTTGCCTTCTATTCTTATTGGAAAAGCATCGTGGCAATGTTTTGAAGCATCGTTTGCAGCATCTGAAGTAAGTTAGGATGCTGATTGCAAGGAATAACATCACGAACAGGATGGTTAGTAGCCAGTAATTTGGGGATTTCAAAAGGCTAGCAGATTCTGGAATGAAGTGGGTTCCCTTTGTTGCCTTGGCTAATTGATATCGGAGAGGTCAACTTCCTTCAATGGTAATGGTTCATCCTTATTTACAGTAAGGTTCACTAGTTTGGGTACCTCGATTTTTGGCAGCAGGAACATCGGAAGTGGGACTTCACTTTTTGTTGCCGTATAGCGTTGATTTGCTATCGTGGTACTGCATCCTGTGGGCAGATGGAGGACAACTGGTTGGCTAATGGTCTGGATTCCATTTTGACAATCGGGGATTTGGAGAGTATTAACTGGTATGACCAATATATGATTTTCTTCTAATGTGGTTAATATTGGCCTCGTGACTGATACATGGTGAACGGGACAGTGATCGTAATCGGCCTTGGATAGTAATTGGATGAGACAACTATCATCCCGTGGTTGACTGGGTGAGTTGCAGATATATACGTCTTCTATTCTCGGACAACTATGTGCTGTGGCAATGTAAGTGTCGGTACTCATTCCAAGGTATGGAGTAGTGGGGATGATTGTAAGGTTTTGAACGGGAACCGGGATTAAATGGTAGTAGGAGTAAACCTCGGTTGTTAAGATTGGCAAACTAATTACAAAAATTATAAGCTTATCTGAAAAGTGAACGGTTGTTCCTAAATATGAATAATAATTTTGAAAGTGCTTTAAATCTAGAATGTTTTGGCTATTATAAAGTTCTCTTGCTTTGCTCAAAATATACAATAGACTCTGTTTGGGTAATATTGAATTATGAACTAAGTTCCATGAAGCGAACGTGATTGCATTTTCTAGCTCATCCAGAAACTCGCTAATATATTCCAGATTGACAAAGAGTTGTGATAGTACGTTTTGGATGGAAACAGTAATTAGAATGTTATTTAGTTCTTCTTTAAGTTTTGTTACCATGTCAGTCAGGAAAGTTTTAATTGCCTTTTGATTTTGTGCCAAGGTTGATATTGTTTCATTATATTCATCGATTAATTTGGATGTTAAACTCATTTGGGTTTTCAACTCATATTCAATATGATTATCGTTTTCATTTAACTTTGTTAGAGCTTTATTGATTGTTTCCCGATCACTATCATCTAAGGTGCCAAATAGCCATTTTGCTGCGGTACCTATTCCGTTTATTACACCTCGCTTGGAGCGCGTTTTACCTTGTGGATGAAGACCTTCTAATTTTGATTTTATTCTAGTGACTAATTGTTGGGCTTGCGAAAGTGACGTTACTAGACCAGTATCAGCAGTGCAGTTATTAATTTGAAGGATTTTGGTTTTAATTAGGAGTAATTGGGATTCGGTGGATTTTAGCTCATCATCAACTGGTTGCAAATTAACGTAATGAATGAATTTGTGTTGTGTTGAACGGGATCTCATTGTACCTAATTTTAAGGTCAAGAGTCCATTTTCTATTGGGGTTAACTTAATTTGGCAGAGGACTGTCGAAAAGGTAAGAGATAGGATGAGCGTCAAGTGCATTGTCGTTGGCGTTCTTCCGTGGTCGTCCGCGTGGGCGTGTACCTGTAACAAGGATACGTTTCTTTTTTACTCTTTTCTTATGATAGGTTCCTCGGGGTGTTTGAACTTTTTTATCTAAGTCTTCCTCTACTCCGGTTTTAATAAATCTCGGATTTGTTTTATTACGTAACTGATCGTTTTTTATAAAGATAGTATCACCAGGGTCTAGCTTTTCCGGGTCGGCACATTTTTCATTTAAATTTCGGATACGTTTTTCTTTTTCTGTCGATAATCTATTATGAGTATTCTCATATAGTTGTTGTGTATTTCTGGCATGATTTTCAACATAGTCAGTCACTATATTTTCTTCATTTATGTCAAAGGGCAATGTTTGGTTTAGATGACCGAATAAGATTTCGAATGGGGTATGTTTAGTATTACTATGGGGAGTGTTATTATATCCCATAATTGCTAATTTTATCAGAGATTTTACTTCTGCGTGTGGGTTTTCTCGCGTTAGGCATCTAAGTTGGTCTAAAAGTGTGGAATGCAAACGTTCTACTGGTGAATTGGATGTGGAATTGTGCAATGTAATATAATGCAATTTGATTTTATGTAGTTTACAAAAGTCCGAAATTGTATAATTTCTGAATTCTTTGCCATTGTCGACAATAATTTCTTTGGGTATGCCAACAAAAGATATAAATGTTACTAAACCTTCCATGACTTCAATTGCAGATTTTTGTGCAATGGGGATAGCTTGTGCATATTTCGAGAAGGGATCTAAGAATGTTAAAAATAAATTGCTATTAACAAAGAGTATATCCACGTGAATAACCTCCATCGGTTTAGAAGGCGTATGAGTTATTTCGAAAGGTGGGGTTTGCGGTTTGCGTTCGTATTTACAGGTCTGACAAGTGTCGCAAGTATTTATATAGTTTTGAACGTCTCGAAACATATTGGGCCAGTAGTAATTTTTGGTTAATGGCAACATGGTAGCGCTAATGCCTTTATGTTGAGTTTTACCCTCATGGTGATATTTTATTTTCTGGTGTCGCTCTCCTTCTGTAATTACATCTGTTACGAAGAGATTTGAAATGGTTAGATTCATTTTGCAAAGTGATTTTGTAATGTTGTGATTATTCTTAATTTTAAGAGCTCATCTTTCTTTGTACGGAAAAATAGACAGTAGTGTCGTTTAGGATCAATTATATTTTTGAACATTTTTATAATTTCCTCTTCGGTCGCATTTGATTTCATGGTGACTTTATGTCGGTTATTGTTGAATATCCTTTCATGTATTGTGAAATTAGAGAGGCAATTGATTGATTCAGTAATAATTATCTGGTGTGCATATTGATTGATACATTTGTCTGTGTACGGAATTTCTTGGATAGGATTTTCTTGTGCAGAGTATATTGTGGCTGTTTCGTCTCCTTGCTCATTTGCAGGTTGTTGTTGGAGTTTAACGATAGATAGTGGGATATTATCTTCAAAATCTTCACCTTTTGTCTCGTCTGCTGGTTCTTCTTGTGGATATAAGGAGTTTAGGGTTTCCCTCAGACTGGTTTCATCTATCTCTGGTATTTCGTCGACGTTGTTTAACATGGAGAGGAGATCATCTTCTAGGGGTGTAGTCTTTGCTCTAGTTATAGCGTGAACTTCGTGCGTTTCATCTTGGAGTTTTATTCTAGATAAAGCGTCTGCTACGTAGTTGGACTTCCCAGGTTTGTATTTGATGTCATACTCAAATTCTTCCAGATGTAGTTTCCATTTAATTAGCCTTGCATTTGGAGTTTTTAGGTTTGACAGCCACTCCAAAGGTTTGTGGTCTGTGTAGATAGTGAACCTTTTCCCTGAAGTACTTACAGCTCCATACGATCGCAAGCATTTCTTTCTCAACTGTAGCATAGTTTGTCTCAGCAGGATTTAATGTTCTTGAGGCGTAAGCTATTGGATGACCCTCTTGTGAAAGTACGGCCCCGACGGCATAGTTTGAACTATCAGTAGTTACGTCAAATGGTTTTTCAAAGTCTGGATATGCGAGAATGGGCTCATTAGATAACAATGTTTTACAGTGTTCAAAGCATGAAATATATTCTGGAGTTAATTTAATTTTTTGGTCTTTCTTTAGACAGCTAGTAAGAGGTTTGGTTAATTTCGCAAAGTTCTTTATAAATTTTCTATAGTATCCTAATAATCCCAAAAATGATTTAATTTCCTTGTGTGTCTTGGGTATGGGGAATTTTTTTATGGCAGCGATCTTGTCGGGATTTGGTTTAATTCCATTCGGAGTAACAACGTGGCCTAAAAATTCAACGTTTTTCTTGAGAAATTCCGATTTGTCTAGTTGTACTTTAAGGTTGGCATTACGAAGAGTCTGAAAAATTCTCTTTAGATTGGCGATATGTTCTTGTAGGGACGTCGAAAATATTATGACATCATCTAAATATACTAAACAGACCTTATTTATGTGTTCTCGAAGCACATTGTCAATCATTCTCTGAAATGTGCTTGGTGCATTCCTGAGTCCGAAAGGCATTCTGAGGAACTCATAGTGTCCATGTTCGGTGTTGAAGGCAGTTTTTGGTATTGATTCAGGTGCCATTTCAATCTGGTGGAATCCTGAAGCAAGATCCAGGGTGGTGAAATAACAGCTTCGTCCAAGTTTATCTAATATGTCTGTTACATTCGGGATCGGATATCTGTCGCTGATTGTTTTCTCGTTTAAGTTCCTATAGTCGACGACTATTCGCCATTTTTACTGTCCAGATGCGTCCAACTTTTTTGGGACAACCCACATTGGAGAACTCCAAGGGACTGGGTCGAATGATACCATCTTGAAGCATTTTTGAAAGCTGTCTCTGAACTTCTGCCTTGTAAATGTGTGGATAGCGATATGTTTTCAAGTAACAGGGGTTTTCATCTTTTGTCTTGATTTCATGCTTAATGACATGAGTAAAGGGTAATTGGTCGGTCGGGTTTTGGAAGATGTCCGAATATTCTAAACATAAATTTTGTATCAACTGTTTTTCCTCTTCATTCATATGATCGGTTCTAATAGCATTTTGTACATTGATCTGGCAATCAATGTTTTGTTTAATATGAGTGATGTTGCAATTAAAGATGTCGTATTCTTGTTCTTCAAATGAAACTGATTTTTGTGGTTCGGTAAATGAAACTAGTTTATGTACGTTGGTCAAATTGTGAACCTCGACTTCAGCGAAATAATTTATGCTAGTGGACAATGTTTCAGGAACATAAAAAGAAGCTGAGTTAAATTCCGGGATTAGAACTGGTCTGTTTTCTACAACTACCGGAATTTTGATTCTACGAATTTCCAACGGGTTCAAGTCATAACTGCAAGATGAAAAATCGTCTCTAAAATATAGTGGAATTTGCACGTAATTATTATCTAGAGTTTGATTTGACAGATTTATGTTTAGTTCGGCATTCATGAGGTCTTGTAGCCCTATGAGTCCGTCAAAGTAATTATGAAAATCATATAGAATGAAATCAATAGGCATACGGGAAAGAAATTGTTCAAATGGTGGAATTTTTGCTTTGTAAAGGGCTTTAGTTTTGCCGGCACAAGTTTGAATTGTTGTTGGGTCAAGGTAAATTTCTTGTGGAAAATTCATTTCGACTATAGCGGGTCTAATTATTGAAAAAGAACATCCAGTATCTACGAAAAATTTGTAAGTTTTATTTTTTAAGGTGATATTAATATATGGTAGTGCATTTATTGCGTTTAGGTCGGGTATTGTGTTGGCTCGGTATTCATAAAATTTGAAGCGCCATTATCATCTCTATCAAAATTATTGTCTGTCGATTTCTGTTGTTCTAGGTCTTGGTTATTATAATTGTCTTCTTGAGTTTGATAGAGTGTTACGTCTTCGTATCTTAGTTGATCATATTCCAGCTCATCGTGATATGCTTCATTACCATAAGGTGGAACGTGGTCGGTGATTTCAGTATTATGTAAATAATGACTGACACCTGACATTGTCGCGGGTCTCTGTTGAGTATTATGAGATATGCCAGACATTGGTGTTGGTTTCGATGAATTGGTATTTTGGTTTGGTTTCCAGACGTTTTGGCGTGATGATCCAAATGTTTGTCTGTTAGTGGGAAAATTTTGCCTAACTTGCCTTGGTTGCACGTTGATAGGTTGTGAAGGAAACTGATTGCGATAATTTGTTGGGAAGTTATTCATAAATTGTGGTGGCGTGAACTGGTTATAAGAATTTGATGGAAAATTATTTCTAAATTGTGGTGGAGTGAAATTTCTTTGCACGGGGTATAATGCACTTTGGTTAGAGTTTTGAACATTAGGATTTCGGTTAAAAATTGGATTTTGAATATTTTGAACGTTAGAATTTCGATTAAAAATTGTATATTGAATATTTCTTTGCGGCGGCGTATTTTGTAAAGTGGGTCTTGGTATTGATGAATGAGATCCACTACTAGACGTTTGTAGTTTGGCAAAATTTTGGAATTCTTCTTCTTCTAGAACGTGATTTAGCGCGTCTTCTAATGTTTTTGGATTTTCTATTCTCACAATTGTTTGAACGTTAATAGGTAGGTTAGTTATGAACATTGTTTTGGCAATATTATTGTAATTGTCAATTTGCAAGGTTCTTAGTGTTGGGTCCGGGAAATCATCATTAATTTTTGCTATAATAACAGCTCTTAATTGTTGTAGTCGAAGTCCAAATTCGTAAGGTCGTTCGTTTCTGATCGGTCTCGTAGATGTTAATTGGTGGGTCAGATATTGTAAATCGCGTTGATCGCCAAATGTTAATTTTAAAAGTTTTTCTATTTGATCCCAAGTAACTAGTAGCTAGCTATTAAGTTTTGAGCACGACCTTTTAATTTATTTTTTACTGCCTGAAGAATGAGGTTATGAGTAACATGATGCGTGTCATCAGGAAAGTTTAAAAACGTGCTTCTAACTAAGTCAATGTACGAGAGTAATACTAAACTATTTCCATCAAAAAGTGGTACCGTGTCTAGATATAATTTTAAAAGTTGCGTATCTATAACTCTCTGCTGTGGGCGAGCCATTGGCACTGGTTCTGTTAGAGTTTCTGGGTGAGTCTCTACTAAATTTTGAGTTCCTTCTTGGGTACCTGCGAGATTACGATTAGCGTCTTGTAACATTTGTCTAGTTTGCATTGAACAATGGTTTGAATTAACAACTTAAAAAAAAAAACTATTTATTTTTTTTGAAAATACTATGCACTTAAATACAAGGACCTTAGTGATAAGATGGATAATTCAATTGTATATTTCGGCAAAATAATTAACTAAAATAATAACTAAATCTAATGAAATGCCTACTTCTAGTGATTAATCAGATCAATTTTCCTAACTTAATGATCAATCAGATCAATTTTCCTAACTTAATGACCAATCGGGTCCAATTTGCCAATCGGGCAAGCGAGATCTGGTGTAAAATGGAAAAGCAAACAGGAATGAATGAGTACTTACTGTTTTTTTTGTTCTTTTCTTGGTTTGGAATGGCAACTCTTGCTAAACAGGCACTAGTTTTTTTCATCACTCTCCCCCAATCCTTTTTTGACTGCGCCAGTAATATGGGAACGTACAATAAGACACAAGTGTTCACTTTAACTCTTTACTATGATTTGATCTTTACAAGCAGAATCTTCACTTTTATATAACATCTTATCTTTTAACCTGATACCGATGTAAGAATTCATAGCGTGTATCTGTTATGTGAATAATTACAAGAATTGAGATAAGATAAACAGTGACGCTACTTGGATACCAATATAACTAGTATTTAAATAAATATATTTATATTTTGAATCTATCTTAAGACTAATCTTCTTTGTCCGTTTCATTGTTTCTAAAACAAAAGAAAACATTTTATACCCAGTAAACATTAATGTAACTTTACCTCTCTGAGAGGTAAGATTAATAGAACATCTTTATATAAAATATTTTACATAATTTTACATAGCATATACGTAAAATAATATCATATTTAAGTCAACATATTAACTTAATTACTTATACACAAGTTTACATATTTGCTACATAATTTTACTTAAAAATGTTTACCTACTTCATTTTACGACATCGAAATCATGGAACGTGTCACACGCTCACGCAGCACGCCAGTGTAAAATGATGTAAAATCTAACGTTTGTGTTTTTTGATCATTTTTGTGAAAAATTGTGGATGTCTTTTAATAATTTTGATGCAGAACTGTGAACCATAAAGCGTTGTGACTTTTTTAAATATTATTTTATTTGGACGTTTTATTAGTGTAGAGATTAGGTGCAAACATAAACATGCCCTCTTGTTTGCGAATTTGATGTACATACCTTTGGAGGTGCACCATTTTCCAGTGAACGACCCAAAAGTAAGTTTGTGTTGTACCGTTTTTATAAAGATATTTATTCAAATGAAACGTCAACTTTCTATAGGTTAGAATTATTTCATGGGCAATCGTTATTCTCGACAGACAATTATATCATTACATGGATTTTGTTACCCAAAAGCTGTATGTTGGTGCTGTCCCCACATTATTAAGTTCAACTGAATCCAGCGTAAGAAGTTGTAATTCAAGGAAACCCAGACCTTAATAGTGACCAAAAGCTTTTGCGAAGTACTATGCATAGGTATGGTTATTGTTTACCGACATTTTATAGCACCTACTTTGTGTTCGTTATTGTATTGTACATATATTTCAAGGTTTTGTATGTGTAAAGAAGGGTAATATTTTCCTGCAATTTTTCTTTTGTCCAAAATTGGCTTCAGCACGTCAAAATATTTCAGAAAAATTAGATCAGAACCTTAGGACAAAACCATCGCCCCTTTTTAGGGGATAAAAGGGGTGGTAATCAAAAACTGATAATTTTTTTTTTAATATCAGAATCGGTTTCAACATGTTAAAAAACAGGATTAGATGGTTCTGATCAAAAGCGCAGCCCTTTTTTTTTTGTTGTCTTGTGATTAATGATATTGCTTGTATCGCCATTAAAAAAATTAATTTGATCATTATAAAACTACGAAGAAAACTAGAATTGTCTGAACCTTTATGGTTAATTTTGTTGCGATAAATTAAGACAATTAAGATTTGTCATTATTAAAGATATGCTTCTGGTAGAATTAAATCATCTTGGTAAAGGACCCCGCACATTTTCTTAAATCAAATGGCTCTCGGTGAATGTAATAGTATAATATAATTTAATATTTATACAAAAAAAGCTTAAGAAACAGTAACAAGTTCGAAAATTGAATCGTTGATTGTTTACTTTTCAGTGGCGTTAATTAACAATTTGTTTATATGGCTTTTAAAGAAACTACTTTTATCATGGGATTCTCATAAGATTGATGCACTCGTCTACAATTTATGCATGAAAAAAGTACTGCTTTACACACTTGTTGCATAAATAAGTAGGTATTTTAAAATTATTTAAAACAATTTTTCGGCAATTATTTATCAAATGCATTTTTTTCATGCTTCACGGCTCCCAATTGGCGTAGAAAACCCCGTTTTTTAAAATTGTTTCTTTTTTTGTGATCTTTTGAAGCATTCTAATAATTTTTAATTGTTTAATTCTGAGAAAAAAATTCTTTATAAAAAATTTAAAATGATTTTAAATAGTTTAAAAAAATTGTGTTAACACCACTGAAGAGTAGGAGAAAAATCTACATTCTGAAACAAATTGTTCTATGACTTGATGCACTTAAACAGTCAACGGTTCAATTTTCGACTTTGTTATTATTTTTTTGGAGTTGTTATAAACATTTCCACTTGAAATTTGGTGTGATGATTTAATGGACTTATTTAGCATATTTTTTTATTACATTTTGCAAAAAAATCTCTTAATTTTAGAGCGAAATTCAAAAAACCAGGATATTCTAAGATCTCTAGAGGCTTTAAAATTAATCAAGAATATAGACGCTGCGTGAAGTCATTCACTCCTAGTTGCATTTTCATTCCCCTTTTTTCGGCAGTTATATGCTGCATACTCTTATGTTGAAATACTCCAATAGTCCCCAAATCACTATCTCTGGCAGATTAGACAAATCTGATTTTAAATAGCTGAGTTTTAACAGTGTAAACTCAACTTTGAGGCAGACTTTCGGATTGAATGACAGCACTTTGAGCACATCGGTTCATGTTTAAAGCAGTATACCTCTGAAACTCATCGGATCGACCTCAAATTTTCCATTCCATTGAAAGCGTGTTTTCGTAAAGTTTTGTTAAAACATATACATTATTATTTAAACTATCATAAATTGTTTAATAACTTAACAAATTGATCAAAATAGTTTGCATCTAGTTTTCTTCACAATTTAGTAAAGGGATACAAGCTATATAACCAGATTTACTACACTATACAGGGTGCGCCACTTAAAACTCCCCAGACTTGTAACTTTTTTATTTTCGTAGCAATGACCATGTTGGGCACATCAACTTGTAGACATTTTTAAAGCTTTTAAATATCCATACAGAGTGATTATTATTATTTTTTTTGAATGGTTAAGAAAGGAAACTTAATTTCTTTGAATATTTTTTACCTCACCCTGTACATGGACTGTGTTATTGTTTTCTTATAAAGGTTTTAATTAGCTCCAATTTATGTTATTAAAATAAAAAAACTTAAAAAATAAAAAATTCGCAATTTCCTACTTAGTACATTTTAATACAAGTTAGTTTTTAAAAATATTTTTTTTTATTTTTTTGTTACTGTTTTATTACGCTGAATATTGTTTGTGATATGTCTTAAGTATAAGAATACATTAACGCAGTTCATGTACAGGGTGACGTAAAAAAATATTCAAGGAAATTAAGATTTCTTTCTTAACAATTTTTTCAAAAAATTTTTTTTTAAATACTTTAAAAATATCTACAATTTGATGTGCCTTAAAAAATAAGAAAATTACAAGCCTGGGGAGTTTTAAATGGTGCACCCCGTATATGAAATAGACTAATATTTCAATTATTTTCACAGGTTGTGTAACTGATGTTCAAGTAGCAAATGTCAAGAGTGACGAAGGCTGACCAAAGAACGAGTACAATCAGAAACGACCTGAGAAATGCTTAACACTTATTGTAGATACTTAGTTAACTTGAATATAGATTAGTTACACAAAAGACACTAGTATTAATCTCTCCTAAATCAACAGTTAATAAAATAAATTAAATGAAATTTGAGCTTTACTAGGAATGCAAGGCAAGGTAGGTAGGTGGGTATACATCATTGGAGAAGAAAAAATATCGTATAGCTGCTTTCTAAATAACATATAGATGACAACGTCGAGGACAACGCCTAATGCCTGGTTTACCTACTGGGATATGCAGAGATTAAGATGGAATTGAAACTTTGTTGATATTAATTAACTTTTAGTTTAAACTGTCATTCAGTTCGAGAATCTTTCCTAAGCTAATATAAATAAATCAGACAACTATATGTTGCATTATATATTTTTTATCTCTTTTTGATGTAGCATGTATTTTTTTTATAGACCTACCACCATAATGTTCAAAATAGCACCCTATAGTACTTTTTAAATATTGATACTAGAGAACTGGATTCTTGGAGTTCAATATATGAGTATAAATTCCTCATGAATTGTCCAGAGAAATTGATATTCTTTAGGAAATAACTGGATGAGACATCAACTTTTATTTTTAAGTAGAATATCTCTGAACATTTTTAGAAAGTTAGATAGTTTTATATTTTAGATATAACCATTTTTTACAAAAAAAAAAAAAAACATTCAAAATATAAAACTACTCGGCTCTCTAAATAAGGTATTCGACTTAAAAATAAAACTTGGTGTCAACTTCGGTAATTTTCTAAAGAAATATATTTTTCTGTATAACTATTCATATATCTAACTTTAAAAATCCAATTGTGTAGTATCAATATTTAAAAAGTGCTGAGATATGCTATTTTGAACATACGGTAGGCAGATAAAATATATACATGCTACATCATAAAGAGATAAAAAGTATATAAGTTACGTAGCGTAAGGTCACTATCAAGTGGTTGAATATACATATATGCTACATCATAAAGAGATAAAATTAGTTACATAAGCTTTACATAGCAAGTGGTTAAATATACATATGCGCTACGTCATTTGTTCCATACCGTGAGGTCACAGTGTTACCTCTTCACTATGTAAAAATCATATGCACATGTTGCTGACATTTCGCAGAGTATGCACATATGATTATGCGTCACATTTTACATAGCACGTTACTTCTGTGAAACTTAGTTTACGTAGCATTTACGTATATGCTATATATTTATGTTTGCTGGGTAGGATTTTTATTTAGAATTTAAACTTGTGTATTGAAGAAAGCTAATGGTAACACCAAGAATCAACTCATATTTTTGTATTTTGTAATTACTTGGAAGTATAGTAGCGCAAAAAAAATTTGAAAAATTTTATTGCTCAAATAGACTTAGAATGTCATGAAACGTCGAGATTTTAAGTTTGAGCAAAAAAAAAATGTACGTCGGTCTGTAACTTTTTTTTATGCGCACAATTACTCTGGAACCGTTTAATATATTGACTTGAATTATGTATTTCAACGAGGATTATATTCTGATCTTATTCCGTTGAAGGGTTGAGGAGTAAATTGGGTAAATAGGAGTACATAGGTAAATCAAGCAAGAGCCCATAAAACTGGTATTTAGTACATATAAGAGAAGCTAATATTTTAAAACATTGTTTGGCATTAGCCGCCCCCCATGATTTAGTGTGTGTACAAGAACCAAAGGATTCAAAATTTGTTTTTACTTTATCCTCCACCTCCTAAAAAATCAAAATAGAAGGATATTATATCATCTGTTTAAAAAAAATTGCTAATATGATTTACTGTTTTTGGTGAAAAAACGCTTCGCAGGAGGCCGTGTATGTAAATTAAAACCAAATTAATATCACCTACACATAGAAATATTGTCACTCTACATAAAAAAAAATATATTCAAATCGTGCAAAAAAATAGAGAGTTACAGGCTTGTTTCTCATTTAAGCAAGTATATATACGAACCACAAACAAATATATTATTTTGAATAATTACCTGTAACTGTTGCGAAAAGTGCTGTTTTGGAAAACACTTTTTTGTCTTTGTGTCCGTGTAAACTGTAAAGCTTGGCCAAGTCATTACTCATTACTTTTCACATAAAGCGACATGAACATTCCTTGTAATTATCGCCGCCCAATCTACACATACTTTCAATCTAGAAAAAAAAATACAAACAGAGGTAATTAATATCTTTTTACAAAGAATAATAGAAAAGATTGATTAAAATGAAAACTTGTAATAAAAGTTACTACAAATTATTTGTCCATTGCCTCTAAGCACAGAGGATTATCATTTGCTAGTCACATATTCCAGAAAGTATATGTGCCTGAAGTTTCGAACGTTAAGTTGAACGAATTTAAATTGAAAATTTGAAGTTAATCGACTTGGACGTACAATTTTTCTCGTAATATTTGCTGGCAACGATACTATCTTTGCCAACAAATATTACCGTAAAAGTGGTACGCCTAAGTCGATTTATAATTTTTATTAATTTTTCCTTTTCAAATGAAAGTCGTTCAAGTGAACGTTCGAAACTTCAGGTACATGGAAGTATAGTAATTTTCTGTGCGACAGCTCTGCTCATCAAAACTAGCGCTACAATTAAAATTTTCGCCAGAATCGCTTTCCAATAAATTACTTTCACTGCCACTATTTGAAACATTACTTCTAACAATATTCTCTAAATGAACACTATTTATTAAGTTCGTGGTGCCTGCAGTACTGTGATTAAAAGTTTGGGAATTATTTTGACTGATGCAATCATAAGTACCTACTAACTTTCTTGTAAATGTGAAGAATTTGCTGGTAAGCTTTGGTTCAACTGTAATAACTGCCTCTGATTTATATCGTCAGTATAATTATGGTCTAATGGAGTTTTAGAGTTCTATTAAGTTATCTATGAAGCTGCGCCAGTACCAGTAGTATTTCTATCCCCTTTTCTTTTCATTTAAGTAAGAAAATATACGAATGACGCGATGCCCTGTTAAATTTTCCTTATAAAAAAGATTAATGTACTTACTTATTGTTCATCGGTCACTTATCACTTATACTACACATAAAAAACACTTAAGTATCTCAACTCAACAATAACAAACGATTAAAGAAGCACGTAAATTCTGATATTGAGGTCAGTGTTGCTACAAGCGTCTCTCAGTTTGGTACTAGAATAACACTATAGAGTGTACTAAATTCCAGAAAACTGTACTAGAATTATGACATTTAAGCTTTGTTTTGGTTTTGAGAAATGAAAGTCTCTAGTATGTCATGAACATGCGCAGTTAGCGAAACAGAATACGTTTTATTAACTGCGCATACTCTTGACATCCGAGGACCGTTTTTTCTGAAAACCAAAATAAACTTATTATTCTCGACTCTGCAACCCAATATACTACTTAACATTTTACTGGTTGTTTACATTTAGTTCAGTAACCAAATATGCAGTACTTTACCAACAGCTATTGCTTCTAGCTACTATTGCTAGTAATAATCGAAGTTCGATTGCACCAGGAAACTTAAAAGTGTACTAGATTTGCAAGTGGAGTACTAGCGTACTTTTCCAAACATAAATGTACTAGTTCTAGTACAATTGTACTAGCAATAGCAACACTGATTGAGGTTATGTTATGAGATACGTAAATAGGAAAAAATCGCGGGTAGTTTAAAACACTATATACATGTGCATGGCTTTATTTCTGAAGTCTAGCCTTGGCTGCACTGCTCAAAAACCTGATAACCTGATAACAAAAAATATGGATTGAGCTTTTGTTTAAAACTGGGAATAACATCATTGTATAATATGATCATTATAATCATATTAAATATTTTTTATTAATTGAAATAAATAATAATACGAATATATTTAAGTTACATTTTACAGAAAAAATTAAAAGCTTTTATAAAACGTTGATTTGGTTGAGTAACAATTAATATTATTCTTTCATTCTCAAAGTGTTAGAATATTCTTGACCCAGGAGGGAATATATATATTCCAAAATGAATATTACTATCATATTCATGCTGAATATTACAGATATATATTTAAAATTATATTACTAGAATAATCCGTTATCTTATATATATTCCAGGATTATTCCAGAATTAATCAGAATATATTCATTCTTTTTTGCATAATTACAGAATATTCTTAGAATATACGGTGCTGTCTGAGTTGTAATATAATATCCTTATTTTACTGGTAATATTAAAGATACATTGATGATAATATGTGACATACATTTGCTAAATATATTTTTTTATATTAAGAAAATAGTTTCGAGCTAATATTAACTAAATGTTTGTTCAATATTTTACAATTTAACATTTCTCAGCTATACCAAAGTTAGTTATTTTAATATAAATATCATATTGCAAGAAAACATTAAATATGTTACTTCAGTTTAACACTGCGTCCCAGCAAACATTTATACGCGGGTTTTTGTTGGCCCTATGCCATACACCCGGCATATGAATTGATGGCCTGTTGCAGGCATACTTCATTGAGCCGGCATATATAGGTCACTACGGCCGGCAGCCGGGCACAGATCATTTGCCGAGTATTTTCCATCACTTGCTGTCTTTGGGCCGACATTGTACCATCACATGAACATCACAATGTCGACACTTCTACTACGGGCCGTTAAATTAAATTTGACTTTACTTCAGTAGCCCAGCATATGGCCTATACAAGATGTCCAGTATTGTTACGTTCAAACTTTGGGAGCGTAAAGTAGACTTAATTGCAAGACTAAAATACACAAAAGTGGTAGCTCAATTTTTATGTTTGGAACTTACAGGCCTCTAAAATTTTTGACCAATACATTTAAAAAAAGCATGTGGGAATAAATACCTAAGAAAAAAAAATTGTTCATTTTGTTGTCATTTGTTCCCACACGACCAAGTTTTTTTTTATTTACTCTTCATAAATTTAATAAGCCTGTAACTTCGAAACAAATAAAAATCACACTACCATTTTTGTGTTCTTTAGGCTTACAATTAAGTCTACTTTATGCTTTCAAAATTTGACACCTTGTATATACCTGCAACTTAATTAGGCCTTAAGTAACAACCAATTACCTTTAAGAGAAAATTTGCCGTTTAAATTTTTTTTTGCTAGTTTGAAAATTAAATTACCACTATACCCAGTAAACATTAATGTAACTTTACCTCTTTGAGAGGTAAGATTAATAGAACATTTTTATATAAAATATTTTACATAATTTTGCATAGCATATACGTAAAATAATATCATATTTAAGTCAACATATTAACTTAATTACTTATACACAAGTTTACATATTTGCTACATAATTTTACTTAAAAATGTTTAACTACTTCATTTTACGACATCGAACTCATGGCACAGATCTGTGCTCTAGTGATGGGCAATACGACTCTTTTCAAAGATTCGTATCGTATTCGTATCGTATGCAGAAAGATTCGTATCAGAAGTTTCGTATTTGTATTTCATACTAAACGTATATCAAGATGCTAGTATGCGCGAAAATCAAACTGCGCATAATTGTACTATTGTACAATTGAATTGGTATATCGTATATTTGCCTATGCAACAACATTTTGGTCTTAAATCCTTAAAACTATTGAGAAATATAAACAGATGTGTGACTGTATTATGAATCTCGCATAAGCATAAAACGTATTTGCCGATACGAAATCGAACCGCATTGTTCGCATTAGGTCAGTATGCACTGGATACGAATGCGAAACCGTATCCATTGTACAGATTCGTACCATACGTATCATCGGAAAGAGTCGTATTATTATACGATTCATACAAATACGACACATCACTACTGTGCTCATGGAACGCGTCAGTGTGTCACGCTCACGCAGCACGTCAGTGTAAAATGATGTAAAATCTAACGTTTGTGTTTTTTGATCATTTTTGTGAAAAATTGTGGATGTCTTTTAATAACTTTGATGCAGAACTGTGAACCATAAAGCGTTGTGACTTCTTTAAATATTATTTTGTTTGGACGTTTTATTAGTGTAGAGGTTAGGTGCAAACATAAACATGCCCTCTTGTTTGCGAATTTGGTGTACATACCTATATTGAAGGTGCAGCACCATTTTCCAGTGAATGACCCAGAAGTAAGTTTGTGTTGTACCGTTTTTATAAAGATATTTATTTAAATGAAACGTAATCTTTTTATAGGTTAGAATTATTTCACGGGCAATCGTTATTCTCGACAGACAATTATATCATTACATGGATTTTGTTACACAAAAGCTGTATGTTGGTGCTGCTCCCACATTATTAAATTCAACTGAATCCAGCGTAAGAAGTTGTAATTCAAGGAAACCCAGATCACAAGCTTTTGCGAAGTAAGTACTATGCATAGGTATGGTTATTGTTTACCGACATCTTATAGCACCTACTTAAAACACACCACAGATAGTAGACAACCCCCAAATCCAAAGCCAAGGCTGTCCGGAAGGGGGTTACACATTCGGAAAAACGCAGACATACATCCACACCCACCGGTGTTGTCAATACCGGGGCTGGGGGTCGAACCCAGAGCGCGGTAGCGAGTCGATCAGCGTATTCGCCACTCAATACGCCTTAACCGGTTGAGCTACCGTGCCGGTGCCGTACCTACTTTGTGTTCGTTATTGTATTGTACATATATTTCAAGGTTTTGTATGTGTAAAGTAGGCTAATATTTTCCTGCAATTTTTCTTTTGTCCAAAATTGGCTTCAGCACGTCAAAATACTTCAGAAAAATTAGATCATAACCTTAGGACAAAACCATTGCCCCTTTTTTAGAGGATAATAGGGGTGGTAACCAAAAACTGATAATTTTTTTTTAATATCAGAATCGGTTTCAACATGTTAAAAAACAGGATTAGATGGTTCTGATCAAAAGCGCAGCCCCTTTTCTTGTTGTCTTTTGATTAATGCTATTGCTTGTATTGTCGACGGGATTGCTGCGTGCGGGGGCGAAATAGGGGCGGCCAGTCCTGGGGAAGACCCCGGATTGAGCGGTAGGAGGTCAAAAATTTATGTAATGGAAGTCGGGCGCCAGCGCCTACCTACCTATGCATATCACGCAGCTACTGCCGACCTCTCAGGGTTAGGTTCTGGTGAGCTTCGGGGCAGTTAGGTCCGTGGAGGACAGAGGACCAACCCCCTATCCTTCAATCACGAAAGTCGGCGCGTTAAGCGCAGCCAGTGAGGATGCCTCAGGTCAGAGAAAAAGAAAAAAGTAACAACGCGACGAACACCGTAACCAGGCTTAAATCTACCTGGCTCTCAGAGAGTTAGTGTTCGTCGTTCTTCCCGCGAATAGGGCTACTGCGCCCGAGACTCTAAATTGTTAGGTATTCTGACCTGCGCAGGGGTCCTCAAAGGTGGACGGGCCGACCGACAGGGCTATAGCGGATTGTCACCTGACGATGACTACTTTACGCTTGGAACTTGGAAACTGTCCCGGTAAGATGACAGAGTAACTAACACCAGGTAATTCGTTGGGGGTTAATCTCCGCTTAATAGTCCATGTACAGATGTACCAGCAAGCAACAACAAGTCCTATCACAACTATGGTGGCTAGTACTAAGATCCTCACATTAGAGGGTGATGCCAAAGACCTGTCTTAAAAGTCCTACCAAGCCCTGCCTCTGGCTGGGATTGAGGTGTGATAAAAGTTACTTTAATGAAAGAGACGGAGTTTTTAAATTAATTAAGAGCAATAATGTATGAGTGTAAATAAGTTTAATAATAATATTAAGGAAATAAATGAAATAAAAAAATTATGTATAATAAAATAATAAAAAAAAATTATTAATAAAAAAAGATTTAAAAAAATTGAATGGTATATACATATACAGCTAACCGCTGAAGGATTGTATACCTTCGCATATGGACTATATTAATGTGATTGAAGCAATAATAATGTACAATTACGAGAAATTTCTAATTAATAATGCATTCCACTGAATGGAGAAAAAAAAACAAAAACGTAAAAAAATTAAAACCTCCCCTAAAACTAAAACCTAAAAATTAAAAATAAAATTCTAAAAGTCCTAGATATATCCGATTTGATTTCGCAACGATTTAAAACCAAAAGTACCTGCCGTGATTAATTAAAATTATTAACACTAACTGAGCCAGGCAACACAACTATAAAATAATAAAATAAGTAGGTACAAGAAGAAGTCCCTTAGTTCGTCACTAAAATGAAAAAAAAAAAAAAAAACGTGGTGCTCCACCTATGGTTTTAAGGAATTTAAACTAAGTACCTATCCTACTTGTAACTTATGAATTTGAAATTTAGAATCAGGGCCTAAAGGATGAATAATAATAACAATAATAAAGAACAATAAAAAAATTAAAAGGAACCGGGCAAGTTCTATTCTTAGGAGCTAATTCACCTCTCGGTAACTGAACTTCGGTTTCACCTGTTCGCCGTTCTATGGTGAAGTTTAGGATCCAGGTGAGTCGCGCCTAGGTACGGTACCAGAGCCGCTCGATGACAGTTAACATCAGTTAATACAGAGTCGCGGTTTTTGGTATCTCTAATACTGCATATATTCTACGGACGAGTGACAGATGGTGGGTGCAATACCTGTACACTTCTATGCAACAAGCGAACGTTAAGATACGTAAACAATACAGACAAGAGAACGGAAGCACGAGCAACGCACTTTACCACAAAAAATACGCGGCCTCTACTTGCATGAAGTGCAGGCAAGGTTTCACGGTTTCGTGGCCTTCGTACCTGGACGCTAACACCCTTTACCTGGCGCACCTGGAAGTAGTACGACGAAGGGGGACTATAGTCGTGCACTTGCGAGATAGCGAGTTGTACTCTCAAACCTTAAGCTCGATATGAGTCCCGAATAGCTTACACTATTAATTTGTTATATTTATTTGGGCGCTAATGACATTTGCTAAGGCTAATTGCTTTAACTAATATAATTTGTGAATTCTAGACAGCTGATCAATAGCAAAAGGGGACATAACGCTTGAAACTCG
Organism: Rutpela maculata; assembly: GCA_936432065.2. NCBI lineage: Eukaryota > Metazoa > Arthropoda > Insecta > Coleoptera > Cerambycidae > Rutpela > Rutpela maculata. The sequence goes on along the minus strand of OW386288.2, from coordinate 91,950,626 downwards.
GTTAGTGGGTCACTAAATATGGGTCAAGCACCGGGTAGCTACCTTCGACAGGTAGTTGACAGGTGTCTGTGTCTGCAGCAGGTGATTATTGTCCCCGCGAAACGTTAAGTCCTTGACAACTGCTTAGTGGAGCTTATACTACACCTTTTAATTTAGGAGGTGGCAGTTGTATCTGCGATGATTGAAAAGCCAGAACGAAAAGAATTTAAATGATTTAGAATTTGTTTTAGTAATTTTGAAAGGACGCTATGCTAAAATTTAAATGGCGGACCTTCTTGTTGATTTCAAGATCCGTCGTAGAGGGAGGCGGAGCTTCCCACTGCGCAAAAGCAGACTCTAAGCTCCTCGCGTCTCCGCTAGGCGAAAGACGCGCAGGATATGCTAATGGATGCCCAATGGCTCACTGTAATTTAAATAATTTAAAGAGAAAAATTATTTTGACACAATTTAGATGATTCACGATTACGTGGTTTCGCGCGTTCCACTAGCCCTTGACCTAGGACCTACTATCTCGTACTTTACGCCACTGATTAGGCTGGTAATTAACTTTGACGCGAATCCACTCTCGTAACAACTCCCCACGCCCTCTAAACGAACAGACACAGCACTTTACAGCCCTGTAAAAATGGCGACTTCCCAAGCGTCCTTTATTTTATTTGAATTTAATTTAAATTTTTTTTTTCTTTTAAATTCGTGATTTTACGCAATTTTGGCAGCGATTAGCCTGAGGGACTAATTCATCATTCGAGGAGGCTGTAAAAGCACTTCTTGACAACCCTCGAGAGCCGGGGTCGGCTTAAGTTTATTATATTTTATTTTCAAGCAAAGGTTTATGAATCTTATTGTTGTTTAGATCGACAATAGCTCTCCCTTACGTCGCACTATTTTTTGTACACACTAACGATAAGGCAATGAAATCAATGCGAAAAGAAAAAGGTACAGACCCGTGCTCAAGGAGTTAGTTTCGCCCAGCCCACCTGTGATAGGTAATAATTGAGAGTTGGTCTGCAGACAATACAGGTAGCTATAGCACAGGTGAATACAACGAAACTGTTCGCCTGAGCTTGGCTCGATGACGTCGAATATAAAAAAATGCTTACTCCTCTCCCTCGCTGTAATCCCTGAAGAATACACTACACCTGTTGCTCGCACTATGGTTTACACTCGCGGATCGACGGGGGAGAATTTAATTAACTCAGTTAGGTTGAGTAACTCGCGATTCCAGCCAGGGTTCCTAGAGTGATCTAGATGAATTTGAAAGTGTGAAAGAAAAAGACTTTATGATTGTCTGAAATTATTCTTTGAAGTCATAGATGAATATATAAAAAAATTAAACTCAGCGGAGATACTCTCCGTGGTTTCGCTGACTGTCAAAGTGCTTTAATTAATGTTTAAAAATGATCGTTAATTTACCGAAGACTCAGATACAACTCGGCGTCACGTCAATGACGCCGCGGAATTTCTCGCGGTTTGCGGCTAAGTTCTACTAGCTCGTGGAAATCGCTAATAAAAAAAATGTTTTTTTTATCGACTGGCTGAACGTGTTTGCGACACTGCAATGATTTGTTTCACTGAATTTACATGAGATTTAACATTAATAGAAAGAACAAAGAACTCGACACGGCGAACACCCTTATGCAAGGGAGTGTTTCTTACTTGGCGAAAAAATGGAGACTGACTCCCTTTTTTCCTTGTCTTTGCTTTTGTACCCTCGAAGGTTTGGGTGTTGCTTTTTGGTGGCGTAGGTTTCGAGCGGAGCATAAGGACCCTTATTGCCATAGGTCAAGTGGTCATATGCAAAATTGCATAATTGTGATTCATTTGATAATAATTCGTGAACCACCCCGCAGATTGTTCCGCGGATGGTCCCATCGTAAAGTTGAGGATTTTCTACCCCTCGTCGCCAATTTTTAGCGCTTCACCGTGAATGGCTCGGCAGCTATGAATTATTTAATATTAAAGAGTTTAGTCTCCCCGCTAGAGTGCCCTCCGCGTTGTTTTTGGAGTTACGCCCCGCGGTTGCGACCTACTAGGTTAATAGCTCGCGCCCTGTGTGCGGGACGACGAGCCTCGTCGAATGAGACCACTTGACTACCTGTGAGTCGCGAGGCTTCCCCGTGCTCATCGATTACCTGGCCTAAAAGCGCGATCCGCACCTTTGAGGGCAAAAATAAAATATTTTCCTATGCCGTAGGGATCTGAAATTTTGACGAGATATGACTGAAGGTTTCTAGACTAATTGTGTGAAATTTTATGACGATTGGTTGAATTTAAATATTTATTTAATGCAAAGACGCGTAATGGTGCGTAATTGTGTTCCTACGAGACAACCGGCGCCTAGCCAGCCCTTTTAAGCGGACCAGTTTTGCCTGCCGGGTCGAGGTGAAGCCTCTTGAACGCTGGCCGGACAGGGGCGTCTCGTGTTGCCTATAAAAAGAAAAGAAATAGTTTTTTATTTATTTATTTTTTTTTTTTTCATTTTCAAGTTTATTTGAGCACTTCTTACTTTGTAATTTCTTGAGATACGAGGCTGGAATTTTTTATGTGGTATAGTGTGAACATACAGGGTGTGCCTTATAAATTGCAGGGAGATTCGACGGTCCTGTGCAAAAGGTCCGTCGACACCCCCCTTCTTTTAAGTGAGACGTCAACGGCCAAGCTCTGGCTGAAAGAATTTAGTACTTAACCTATTTGATTTATTGCCTTAGCCTAGAAAAAAAACAATAAAAAGAAAGTAATTGGTATGACGGACGGCATTACAATAACTTGTCGTCCGTGTGCTTAAGTCTAAGTGTCCGAAATTTCTAAAAGCGTCTCCCCAGACGAAGGGGACGCTCTTCACATGGTAACGCGGCGATACATTATCTTGATGCGTTTTGTGTCTTCCTATTTTCGTTTCCCCTACTGGAGTCTATGGAATGGGGTGGGCGGGGGTATTGCTTAGCACTGACCGCCAGACTCTTAGAGCACTGAGTCCAGGGCTCGAGAAATGGCTTTTCACGCACTCGGCCGTTCCTCCACGGCGACACCGAGAGGAATAGGCGGAATACGTTGCGCACTATTTAGTGTTCTGCTATGTGTGTAGCGGTTCGTGTACTATACTCGCGGTAGGTAAGATTATTCGTGTGTTGATTGTCCTCGCGCCTTATGGTAGTTCCCTAGCTTAATATTATTATTGTCTTTCTGGCCATTACGCGACGCGTTTTGGACCCGCGATGATCGTCAGTGTCTTCCTTTTCACGGCACTTGCGAAGGACTCCTCACCGGAGCACACGGAACATGCGATTTTCCGCGTTCGGCGTCTTCGTCGTCGTGCTGGGTCTGGGGAATGTGTGGGAATCGGTACACTGGCTGCCGGGCCCTGATTACTGCTTCCCGGTACGGCCGCTATACCCTTGGCGGCGTCGTACCTTGAGGCTGGATCGTCAAGCGCATCGGCTGGCTCTAACCTGTCTTTCCGACTTCCCTCACGTAGTTCATTTTCTCTTTCGTCATCGGCATCGTCTGCCGTGCAGGACTCGCCCGTGATTTCGTAAAACTCGTCCGTCTCTTCTTTGTGCTCAGTGCCATCTCCCGGTCCTGGTGGCTCGTCCATCTCGCTGTCTGTTCGCACCACTTCATCTCTGGGCTCGTTTGGGTCTTCGTCTGTCCCTTCTGCCTCTTCTTCCTCTCCTGAATGGCTCTCTCCTTCGAAGTGCTCTGACCGTGATGATGGGGATATTAGCCGCGGTGTTCGTCCACCCTCGGACGGACCCTCCGAATCTGATGGTTCCCCAGATTCTGTCTCCGGATCGGCGTTGATCCGGGGAGGTGCTGCTCGTAGGTCGTCAACGTGGAAATCTACCTTCCTGTTGCCCCTCTTTATGGTGTACACTTCCGGCGAAAGCTTGTCTAGTACCAGATACGGCCCTGCCCACGGAGCTTCGAATGGGGCTTTGTGCGGTCGCAGCGCTCTTGCCATGACCCGGTCTCCGGCACAAAATGTGACCGGAGGAACCGCCTCGGTCGGTGTGTACCGCCCTTGGTACGACCGTTGCCGAGCCTGCACTTCCTCGATTCTCTGCTCCCTGGAGACCCTGGATTGCTTCCGTCGTTCATCTTGGTATGCCCGGAGAGCCCATTCTCCTGGCCTAGGGGGTTCGAAGCCCAGAACGATCATTGCTGGCGTTTTTCCGGTGGCTGCGTTCCTCCTCGTCCGGAGAACACGCAGGGCGCCCGGGAGGTGTCTGTCCCACTTCGTCTTTGATTTACCATATGCGAGTGTTCGTAGTACCTTCTTTAACTCCTGGATCCTCCTCTCGGCTGGATTGGCCCGTTGGTGGTACGGGGCTGAGTGGAAAACCTCCACGTGGTTTCTCTCGCACCACGCGACGTATTGCCCTCCGACAAAATGTCCCCCGCGATCTGAGATTATGTTGCGCGGGTATCCGTATCGTGAGGAGATCGAATCCCTCAAGAAATCCACGACTACCTTCCCGGTTGCTCGGGGCACTGCAATCGCTTCCACCCACTTGGAGAAGACATCCTCCGCCAAGAGAATGTAACGGTTCCCGGTGCCCTCCGCGGCTTTGTATGGTCCCAGTATGTCTAGACTGAGGGTCTCGAAACATGTGCTCGGAGAGTGCGCTTTAAATGGAGCTTTAACCTGTAGTTGCCTAGCCTTGACTGCGTGGCAAATTAAGCATGATTTTAGGTAGCTCCCGACGTGTCGGGAGACGTTTGGAAAATAATACCCTCGGAGTATAGCCCGTGTGGTCTCATCGCGCCCCGGATGTGCTGCTCCCTTCGTATCGTGGTGTCCCGCTATTACTCTCGGGATTCGTCAACAAGGTACGCAAAGCGTATGTTGCCCATCAGTACAGCGCCATAACAACCCGTCTCGTACTCGGTGTTTGCGGTGGAATTCTATGTCACGTACTGTTACTGCTCCATCTGTATTTAGTCTATTCCAGCGCTCGATCCGGGCTTGTGTTGCCGTGGATCGACGCTGGGCGTCAGTTATTTCTCTGTATAGTCCGGTGGTAGTCAATGTTCGGATGGCCTCCGATTGTTTCGCGCGATCTGGCAGTAACATCCTGCCTTCATCGAGTTCCGGCCGGGCGGCTTCCCTGTCGGGGTGCCGACTGAGGAAGTCCGCCAGCAGGTTCTCTTTTCCCGGACAATGCTCTATTTGGAAGGAATACTCCTGGAGGAGGAGTGACCATCGCATAAATTTAGTCTTTTGGTCTCGGTGTTTGTTGAGCCAAAGCAACGAGCGGTTGTCTGTACGGACCGTGAATGGTCGGTCCTGTAAGTAGAGTGCGTATTTTTTGATGTACGTCACCAGACTGAGGCATTCGAGCTCATTTATATGATATTTCCTCTCAGTCTCGCTGAGCGTCGAGCTGGCGTACGACACGATGCGTCGTTCGCCGTCTTCGTCCAGCTGGTACAGTACCGCGGCCATCCCAATAAGAGACGCATCCGTCTGAAGGACGAACGGCCTCGAAAAATCTGGCCGGTGTAGCTGAAGTGGCTGTGAAGCAGCCTCCTTCAGCTCATCGAACGCCCGCTGACACTCGCTTGTCCATCTAAACTTCAGGTCCTTGGCCAACAACTGTGTCAGGGGCTTCGTCAACAAGGAGACGTTTAGTATGTACTCCCTGATCCAGTTGAATAACCCAAGAAAGCTCTGGAGCTGTTTCTTGGTGGCCGGAGGTTGAAATTCTCTAATGGCCAAGACGTGTTTGTCCTGCGGGGTCGTCGTATAACCTCTGATCCGGTGTCCCAGGTAGTCCAGCTCCTGCGCCGCGATGGTGCATTTGCTGGGTGACACCGTGAGGTTATGTGTCCTCAGTCGCTCAAAGACTAGTCGTAAGTGTTTGGCGTGGTCTGTCAAGTCATTGCTAAAGATGATGATGTCATCCAGATACACCTGCACGAAGTTGTGCAGGTAACCCGTGAGGACATCTCGGGCCATCAATTTCTGAAAAGTTGCCGGGGCAGATTTTAGGCCGAACGGCATAACCCGGAACTGATAAGTCGCCCCGTCTGGAGTCGAGAAGGCGGTGTATGATTTACTGGCAGGGTGCATCGGCACTTGCCAGTAACCGCTCTTCAAGTCGAGTAGTGTGAAGAACCGTGCATCCCCGAAGTCTTTTATGGTGTCGAAGATCTTCGGCAAGACTGAGGCTTCGTCGAGTGTCACCGCGTTTAGACGGCGATAATCGACGCAAAAGCGCGGTTTCTTCCCCGGCCTCTCTATGACAACCGGAGGGAAACTGTACGGTGACGTGCTTGGCTCAATAACGCCCGCCTCAAGCATCTCCTCAACCTGTTCATTGAGGATCCGCTTCTTCCCCGGTGATAGGGGGTAAGGGCGGACATGTATCGGGGTAGGATTTGTGAGAATGATTCGATGACACGTCGTTATTGTGGTGGCTTGGGACGGAGAGTCCGAGAAAATGTCAGCGAACTCCTCGAATAGCGGCGCCAGAAGGGTGCTGCCTTCGGGAGGTATTTCAATTGTCTCTGGCAATACGGCGTCAGTTCGCGGAACGTGGTCTCTGTTGGTGTTATCCCAAAACACCGTCTGTCTGTCGTCAGTGCCAACGTACAGACAACTTCGTTGGTAATCTAGGACCGCGCGTTCCTTGAATAGGAACGGGGCCCCGAGTATTATATCCTCGTTAAGGTCGCTAATTATATTAAATTGCGCCGTGTATTGGCGGTCGTCTATGTAAAAAGTTATAGATATGTTCCCTAGGGAAGTGATGGTATCGGCGCCGCAGGCCATCCCGAACTGTACGTGTCCTTCGCCGGGTTGGTACTCAAACGCGAAACGAGCATTAATAATATTACGGGTAGCACCTGAGTCTATGAGCGCAGAGTGGCGTTGTTCGCCAATCTGGACGATTACCCGTGGAAGACGCGGAAGCTCTTCCACGGCATTTAACGTTTCTAGTGGGCGTCGTAATCGTTTGTTGGTCAAGTAGTTGTTGGTTCTAGACGCAGGGGAACCCTGACGGTCACTAACGTCGCGACACGAAGGGGGGGCAGAACAGAGGTGGTCGAAGACGTGACCTGTGCCTCCCAGTCCTTCGTTGGGTTGAGGGAATGAAATTTGACTCGAAGGTCGGGGAAGTGAAACTTCTTTCGGGGAGCTGGAAGGACACTCTCCCGGAGAAGGGAATGAAACTGCCTCCGTAGAGGTGGAAGAAGCAGGGATGTCGGCGCTGACGTGAGGCGTCAAGCGCTTGACGGTTGGTGTCCCTGCTGGGATGATTCTGGTTGCGTGCGCGATCTGAGGTAGGGCCTCTGCTGTGGTCGATGTGGTGGGGTTCTTATGCATGTGTGGGACTGGGGAGTCGTTGGTAATGTGCTCCGGTTGGAGCGGGGGTTCAGCGAATGAGAGGGGGGGCTTGTCAACCGATGTGGCCGAGCGGGGGAAGTTGTCCCAAGTGGACGTTCCGGGAGGGTCACGGTGAGCGGCGAGACCTCCCGGGATAGGGAGGGTGTGCGAGGGCAATTCCTCGAGGCGTGGGGGGGCGAATTGTGGACCGTGAGAAGTGGGCGGGGTTTCGCCTTGGAAAGGCTGGTGCCCCTCGACCTTGGCTTCCCTGTGGGGAAGGCGGTCCGCGTCGTGCGGGGGGACTCGTGTGATTGGATCCCTGAATTGGGGTGGCGCCTCGAGAAGGGGAAAAGCGTCGGAGTCTGGGCTCTCTCCGAGCTCTGGGGTCTGTTTTGAAGTTAACGCCCTCCGGCGTAGGCCGTCCAGTAACTGGACCCGGTCATCGGGGTTGGCCCTGTTCCACGGCGTGCGGGAGTGCGGGTAGCGGCTAACGGGAGTTGAGGGGTGTCTCCAGTTGGCGGAGTCTTGTGTTTGGGGAAGCTTTCCCGAAGGGTTTGGGCATTGGGGGCTTGATGACCGGTCAGGGGCTGAGCTTAGCGCCCTCCGGCGGAGGAGTTCCGAAGGTGGGAAGTTACCGCCGGAACGGGGGGGACTCCGCTGTGAGCGGGACTCAGGGGACTTGGCTGAGCTTAACGCCCTCCGGCGGAAGTCGTCTGGTTGACGAGGGTCAGTTAATTTTGGGTCGTAGTGGGGTTCGAGTTCGTGGCCGGGGCTGGGTGACCGTTGTTGCCCTCGACCCGATCTCGGTTTCCCGAGAAGGGATTAGTACTACCTCTGGATGTCGCGCCGGTGTTAAACGGGCGGTTGGCCGGATAGCCATTGTCTGGCCTAGACTGAAACCCATTAGGTGAGTTGCGAGGGGGATGATCCCTCCAGGATTGGCGATTATCATCGCGTGAGGGTGGGGGTCGAGCGCGGTCGGTCTCCCGACCCGCGTTCTGTCGTTGGTTTCTGAAAGGATTGTTAGGGCACTCGTTGTGGAAGTGGAATTGAGCGCCCTGACAATAGCGACATGGGGTAGACGGTATGCGTGCTGCTGACGGGGGGTTACGTGTGGCTCCATGGGGAAGTGGAGGAGGCCTGTTGGGCTCCTCGGAACGTTTGGGCCGAGTTCCACCTTCGGCATTAGGACGATCAGGCTGCCGGTGGGTTTTGGAAGGAGCTGCGCGGTTCATGTCCGCCTCTACTTTACTCGCGAGGGTAACAAGTTGCTCCAGCGAGCGGAAGGGGTGGCACCTAATCCGGGAGCAGAGTTCTGGCTCCAGGAGGTCTAACACGATGGAGATCCGGGCGTATTCCGGTTGACTTCGGGCCACCCGGTTAAACAAACACATTTTTCGGGTAATAAAAACCGCAGCGGCTTCGCCGGACTTCTGCCGCTCGCCATAAAGTTGGGTGGTCGCCCGCGTTAGATTTTCTGTGGCGTCGTATTTCTCGACGAGGCGTTCGCAGAATGCCTCGTACGAGTTGATCAAATAGCGGTACGGCTCGTACCAGGTTTTAGCCTGGTCGCGCAGCTGATCCACGCTCAGGGCCAGTTGGATCGCTGGATCCCTGACCCTAAGGCGTCGGAAATGATCTTCCATTCGCTGGAGGAAGTCTCCCGCGCTCTCGTGTTCGAGGCCTCGGAATTCCGGCAGGGGTAGTGGCTTGTGGTGGACCGACGGACTGGGCGTTACGCGTCCGAGAGCGGACACGAACGCGTCCGTCATCTTCGAAAACATCCGTTCCATGTGGGCCTCGAAGTCCAGAGGGGACTGGGCTTCTCGAGGCCTTGGAGCGGGAGCGGGGGATGCCCTCTCGAACGAGGGTTCCATGTTAATCGACACGTACCTATTACCAGCACGCTCGATAGGTGTGGACAAAGTCCTTGAATCAGGCAGGTCCATTGGAAATGTATTTATTGCCCCGAAGAACTCGTCCGACTCTCCGGACTGGTCCACTACTAGAGCGCGGCTTCTATGCATGGGGGAATCTTATCTAGTCGTTATAGCCGAATACGCATAGAACGAAAGAAAACAACGTGAAGAGAGGAAAAATGAAAAAAAATGAAAAGAGAAAAAAAAAATTTTAGGAACCACTGAAGGGCAAGTTTAATTTCTTCCGGGAATTCCGGAGATGTGATGCTGGGTTTTAGCGCTCTTTAAATAGTGGGAGCCCTGACGTTGGGCGCCATGTCGACGGGATTGCTGCGTGCGGGGGCGAAATAGGGGCGGCCAGTCCTGGGGAAGACCCCGGATTGAGCGGTAGGAGGTCACAAATTTATGTAATGGAAGTCGGGCGCCAGCGCCTACCTACCTATGCATATCACGCAGCTACTGCCGACCTCTCAGGGTTAGGTTCTGGTGAGCTTCGGGGCAGTTAGGTCCGTGGAGGACAGAGGACCAACCCCCTATCCTTCAATCACGAAAGTCGGCGCGTTAAGCGCAGCCACTGAGGATGCCTCAGGTCAGAGAAAAAGAAAAAAGTAACAACGCGACGAACACCGTAACCAGGCTTAAATCTACCTGGCTCTCAGAGAGTTAGTGTTCGTCGTTCTTCCCGCGAATAGGGCTACTGCGCCCGAGACTCTAAATTGTTAGGTATTCTGACCTGCGCAGGGGTCCTCAAAGGTGGACGGGCCGACCGACAGGGCTATAGCGGATTGTCACCTGACGATGACTACTTTACGCTTGGAACTTGGAAACTGTCCCGGTAAGATGACAGAGTAACTAACACCAGGTAATTCGTTGGGGGTTAATCTCCGCTTAATAGTCCATGTACAGATGTACCAGCAAGCAACAACAAGTCCTATCACAACTATGGTGGCTAGTACTAAGATCCTCACATTAGAGGGTGATGCCAAAGACCTGTCTTAAAAGTCCTACCATTACATTTTTTTGCCTTAAAATGCCAGAAATCCTATCATGTAATTCAATACTTCGTCAGTATTAGCTAGAAGAGTAGTTGTTTTGATTAGTTTTCCAATAATGAGTGTTTTAAAGTGTTTTCCTAAGTAGTATATTAGCGTGACCCGATTGAGGCACCAATATACAGAAAGTAGATAATTTCATATTAAATAAAAAAGTGTGAATGATTAAATTTGAATAAACGATTTAAGTATTTTCAATATATTTTTTTCCTTTAAAATGCTAAGAATCCTATCATGTAATTCAATACTTCGTCAGTATTAGCTAGAAGAGTAGTTGTTTTGATTGATTCTCCAATAATGAGTGTTTTAAAGTATTTACCTGACTAGTATATTAGCGTGCCCAGATTAGGGCAACAATATACAGAAAGTAGGTATTTTCATAATAAAAAGTGTGTAAGTTGTGATTTGCATAATACCTAAATAATATTCTCTAATCATGATAAAAGCAAATAAATAAAAAATAATTGATTGTAAAAATAAATCAAGAATAGGCTTGTAAATAATGAATGAATGTTTCTATACTCTACTGATGAGAACTAACGAGTTCGAAAAAACTTGTACAACTTTTCTAGAGTTGAAATAGAATGTTTGTTTCAATAATTGTTGTGAATGACTGAATTTCAATAAATAGTTTAAGTATTTTCATTACATTTTTTTGCCTTAAAATGCCAGAAATCCTATCATGTAATTCAATACTTCGTCAGTATTAGCTAGAAGAGTAGTTGTTTTGATTAGTTTTCCAATAATGAGTGTTTTAAAGTGTTTTCCTAAGTAGTATATTAGCGTGACCCGATTGAGGCACCAATATACAGAAAGTAGATAATTTCATATTAAATAAAAAAGTGTGAATGATTAAATTTGAATAAACGATTTAAGTATTTTCAATATATTTTTTTCCTTTAAAATGCTAAGAATCCTATCATGTAATTCAATACTTCGTCAGTATTAGCTAGAAGAGTAGTTGTTCTGATTGATTCTCCAATAATGAGTGTTTTAAAGTATTTACCTGACTAGTATATTAGCGTGCCCAGATTAGGGCAACAATATACAGAAAGTAGGTATTTTCATAATAAAAAGTGTGTAAGTTGTGATTTGCATAATACCTAAATAATATTCTCTAATCATGATAAAAGCAAATAAATAAAAAATAATTGATTGTAAAAAGGTTTATGAATCTTATTGTTGTTTAGATCGACAATAGCTCTCCCTTACGTCGCACTATTTTTTGTACACACTAACGATAAGGCAATGAAATCAATGCGAAAAGAAAAAGGTACAGACCCGTGCTCAAGGAGTTAGTTTCGCCCAGCCCACCTGTGATAGGTAATAATTGAGAGTTGGTCTGCAGACAATACAGGTAGCTATAGCACAGGTGAATACAACGAAACTGTTCGCCTGAGCTTGGCTCGATGACGTCGAATATAAAAAAATGCTTACTCCTCTCCCTCGCTGTAATCCCTGAAGAATACACTACACCTGTTGCTCGCACTATGGTTTACACTCGCGGATCGACGGGGGAGAATTTAATTAACTCAGTTAGGTTGAGTAACTCGCGATTCCAGCCAGGGTTCCTAGAGTGATCTAGATGAATTTGAAAGTGTGAAAGAAAAAGACTTTATGATTGTCTGAAATTATTCTTTGAAGTCATAGATGAATATATAAAAAAATTAAACTCAGCGGAGATACTCTCCGTGGTTTCGCTGACTGTCAAAGTGCTTTAATTAATGTTTAAAAATGATCGTTAATTTACCGAAGACTCAGATACAACTCGGCGTCACGTCAATGACGCCGCGGAATTTCTCGCGGTTTGCGGCTAAGTTCTACTAGCTCGTGGAAATCGCTAATAAAAAAAATGTTTTTTTTATCGACTGGCTGAACGTGTTTGCGACACTGCAATGATTTGTTTCACTGAATTTACATGAGATTTAACATTAATAGAAAGAACAAAGAACTCGACACGGCGAACACCCTTATGCAAGGGAGTGTTTCTTACTTGGCGAAAAAATGGAGACTGACTCCCTTTTTTCCTTGTCTTTGCTTTTGTACCCTCGAAGGTTTGGGTGTTGCTTTTTGGTGGCGTAGGTTTCGAGCGGAGCATAAGGACCCTTATTGCCATAGGTCAAGTGGTCATATGCAAAATTGCATAATTGTGATTCATTTGATAATAATTCGTGAACCACCCCGCAGATTGTTCCGCGGATGGTCCCATCGTAAAGTTGAGGATTTTCTACCCCTCGTCGCCAATTTTTAGCGCTTCACCGTGAATGGCTCGGCAGCTATGAATTATTTAATATTAAAGAGTTTAGTCTCCCCGCTAGAGTGCCCTCCGCGTTGTTTTTGGAGTTACGCCCCGCGGTTGCGACCTACTAGGTTAATAGCTCGCGCCCTGTGTGCGGGACGACGAGCCTCGTCGAATGAGACCACTTGACTACCTGTGAGTCGCGAGGCTTCCCCGTGCTCATCGATTACCTGGCCTAAAAGCGCGATCCGCACCTTTGAGGGCAAAAATAAAATATTTTCCTATGCCGTAGGGATCTGAAATTTTGACGAGATATGACTGAAGGTTTCTAGACTAATTGTGTGAAATTTTATGACGATTGGTTGAATTTAAATATTTATTTAATGCAAAGACGCGTAATGGTGCGTAATTGTGTTCCTACGCGACAACCGGCGCCTAGCCAGCCCTTTCAAGCGGACCAGTTTTGCCTGCCGGGTCGAGGTGAAGCCTCTTGAACGCTGGCCGGACAGGGGCGTCTCGTGTTGCCTATAAAAAGAAAAGAAATAGTTTTTTATTTATTTATTTTTTTTTTTTTCATTTTCAAGTTTATTTGAGCACTTCTTACTTTGTAATTTCTTGAGATACGAGGCTGGAATTTTTTATGTGGTATAGTGTGAACATACAGGGTGTGCCTTATAAATTGCAGGGAGATTCGACGGTCCTGTGCAAAAGGTCCGTCGACAGTATCGCCATTAAAAAAATTAATTTGATCATTATAAAACTACGAAGAAAGCTAGAATTGTCTGAAACTTTATGGTTAACTTTGTTGCAATAAATTAAGACAATTAAGATTTGTCATTATTAAAAATATGCTTCTGGTAGAATTAAATCATCTTGGTAAAGGTCCCCGCACATTTTCTTACATCAAATGGCTCTTGGTGAATGTAATAGTATAATATAATTTAATATTTATACAAAAAACGCTTAAGAAACCGTAACAAGTTCGAAAATTGAATCGTTGATTGTTTACTTTTCGTGGCGTTAATTAACAATTTGTTTATATGACCGTTAAAGAAACTACTTTTATCATGGGATTCTCACAAGATTGATGCACTCGTCTACAACTTATGCATGAAAAAAGTACTGCTTTACACACTTGTTGCATAAATAAGTAGGTATTTTAAAATTATTTAAAACAATTTTTTGGCAATTATTTAACAAATGCATTTTTTTCATGCTTCACGGCTCCCAATTGGCGTAGAAAACCCCGTTTTTTAAAATTGTTCCTTTTTTTGTGATCTTTTGAAGCATTCTAATAATTTTTAATTGTTTAATTCTGAGAAAAAAACGTTCTTTATAAAAAATTTAAAATGATTCTAAATAGTTTAAAAAAATTTTGTTAACACCACTGAAGAGTAGGAGAAAAATCTACATTCTGAAACAAATTGTTCTATGACTTGATGCACTTAAACAGTCAACGGTTCAATTTTCGACTTTGTTATTGTTTTTTTGGCGTTGTTATGAACATTTCCGCTTGAAATTTGGTGTGATGATTTAATGGGCTTATTTAGCATATTTTTTTATTACATTTTGTAAAAAAATCTCTTAATTTTAGAGCGAAATTCAAAAAACCAGGATATTCTAAGATCTCTAGGGGCTTTAAAATTAATCAAGAATATAGAAGCTGCGTGAAGTCATTCACTTCTAGTTGCATTTTCATTCTCCTTTTTTTTGGCAGTTATATGCTGCATACTCTTATGTTGAAATACTCCAATAGTCCCCAAATCACCATCTCTGGCAGATTAGACAAATCTGATTTTAAATAGCTGGGTTTTAACAGTGTAAACTCAACTTTGAGGCAGACTTTCGGATTGAATGACAGCACTTTGAGCACATCGGTTCATGTTTAAAGCAGTATACTTCTGAAACTTATCGGATCCACCTCAAATTTTCCATTCCATTGGAAGCATGTTTTCGTAAAGTTTTGTTAAAATATATACATTATTATTTAAGCTATCATAAATTGTTTAATAACTTAACAAATTGATCAAAATAGTTTGCATCTAGTTTTCTTCACAATTTAGTAAAGGGATACAAGCTATATAACCAGATTTACTACACTATACAGGGTGCGCCACTTAAAACTCCCCAGACTTGTAACTTTTTTATTTTCGAAGCGATGACCATGTTGGGCACATCAACTTGTAGACATTTTTAAAGCCTTTAAATATCCATACAAAGTGATTAATTTTTTTTTTGAATGGTTAAGAAAGGAAACTTAATTTCTTTGAATATTTTTTTACCTCACCCTGTACATGGACTGTGTTATTGTTTTCTTATAAAGGTTTTAATTAGCTTCGATTTATGTTATTAAAATAAAAAAACTTAATAAAAAATTTGCAATTTCCTACTTATTACATTTTAATATAAGTCAGTATTTAAAAAAAATTTTTTTTATTTTTTGTTACTGTTTTATTACGCTGAATATTGTTTGTGATATATCTTTTACAGATAAAGCATAAAATTATTATTTACATTCCTTTCAAAGTAATTTAAAAAAAAAATCAGTTTGGAGTATTTTTAATTCCTTTCTCTAAAACCAAAAAGAATTTCGAATATGACGTAATAATATAAATTGAAACTAATTAAAACCTTTATAAGAAAACATTAACGCAGTTCATGCACAGAGTGACGTAAAAAAATATTCAAGGAAATTAACAATTTAAAATTTTTTTTTTTAAATGCTTTAAAAATATCTACAATTTGATGTGCCTTAAAAAATAAGAAAATTACAAGCCTGGGGAGTTTTAAATGATGCAGCATTCCGTGAAAATGAAATAGACTAATATTTCAATTATTTTCACAGGTTGTGTAACTGATGTTCAAATAGCAAATGTCAGAGTGATGAAGGCTGACCAAAGAAAGAGTACAATCAGAAACGACCCGAGAAATGCTTAACACTTATTGTAGATACTTAGTTAACTTGAATATAGAATAGTTACACAAAAGACACTAGTATTAATCTCTCCTAAATCAACAGTTAATAAATTAAATTAAATGAAATTTGAGCTTTACTAGGAATGCAAGGCAAGGTAGGTAGGTGGGTATACATCATTGGAGAAGAAAAAATATCCTATAGCTGCTTTCTAAAGAACATATAGATGACAACGTCGAGGAAAACGCCTAATGCCTGGTTTACCTACTGGGATATGCAGGGATTAAGATGGAATTGAAACTTTGTTGATACTAATTAACTTAGTTTAAACTGTCATTCAACTCTAGAATCTTTCCTAAGCTAATATATGTTGACAAATCAGACAACCATATCTTGCATTATATACTTTTTATCTCTTTTTGATGTAGCATGTATTTGTTTTATATACCTACCATAATGTTCAAAATAGCACCCTATAGTACTTTTTAAATATTGATACTAGAGAACTGGATTCTTGGAGTTAAACATATGAATATAAATTCCTCATGAATTGTCCAGAAAAATTGATATTCTTTAGGAAATAACTGGAGGAGACATCAACTTTTATTTTTAAGTAGAATACCTCTGAACATTTTTAGAAAGTTAGATAGTTTTATATTTTAAATATAACCATTTTTTACAAAAAAAATTTCATTCAAAATATAAAACTACTAGGCTCTCTAAATAAGGTATCCAACTTAAAAATAAAACTTGGTGTCAACTTCGGTAATTTTCTAAAGAAATATATTTTTCTGTATAACTTATAGGGAACTTTATTCATATATCTAACTTTAAATATCCAATTGTGTAGTATCAATATTTAAAAAGTGCTGGGATATGCTATTTTGAACATAGGTTGGTAGATAAAACATATACATGCTACATCATAAAGAGATAAAAAGTATATAAGTTACATACCGTAAGGTCACTATCAAGTGGTTGAATATACATACACTGAAAAAAAAATGGTTTGATTCATGCATATATTGGTTTATATATACGCAAATAAATGTATTCTTCATATAAAACAAATACATTTGTGGCAACTAATCAAAAGCTGGTAGTAAATTAATTATTCTTGAAATAAATGTACTTGTTTTATATGAAGAATATATTTATTTGCGTATATATAAACCAATATATTCTTGAATCAAACCATTTTTTTTTCAGTTTATATGCTACATTGTAAAGAGATAAAATTAGTTACGTATTATTAGTTACGCTTTACATAGCAAGTGGTTGAATATACATATACGCTACGTCATTTGTTCTATACCGTGAGGTCACAGTGTTACCTCTTCACTATGTAAAAATCATATGCACATGTTGCTGACATTTCGCAGAGTATGCACATATGATTATGCGTCACATTTTACATAGCACGTTACTTCTGTGAAACTTCGTTTACGTAGCATTTACGTATATGCTATATATTTATGTTTGCTGGGTATGCATGTTTATATTTAAAACTTCTTTTACATATTACCCATGTATGTCAATAACCACGTGCATCACGTAACACATACTGCTTGATTAGAATTGTCAACTGACATATTTGGAAACGTCTAAATGAAAGTTTGATTAAATAAATATATACCCATATCGTGGTTTTTAGATTTGCCCCTTCTAAAAAAATGAAAACCGGTACATTTCTATGAAATCTTGACACATTATTTCTTAAAAACTGAGTCCAAGTTACTAAGAAAAAATTAAAATTTATTCAATACGTTAACATTAAAAATCATCAAAACGCAATTCTGTGAACATAATAAATTTCATTTCATATTCCGACGTATATATCTTTTCCTGGTCTTATTTCTGTTCTCCTTTGCTTTTAATTATCTTCTTCCTCTTCTCGATTAGCAAAAGATCGTACCAAACCTGTTATGGGGTTCCCGATTGAATTTCCTCGTATTACAGCTGAAACAAGTTTTCTTTGTAAACAAAGTTGAAATGGTTGAGTTTTCTTACATATTTCCTGATTTATTTATTTTTTGGCCTAATAGTATGAAATATTAAGGAAACAAACCATATTTTTATTCTCAAGGATTTAAATCCTTAAAATTTAAGAAAACGTGAACATGTCCACTTAAACCTTAGGTAGTCTATATTACAGGTTCAAAGCAGTACAATTCAGAATATTTGTTATGCCACAAAATTGCAGACAAGGGAGAAAGAATTGTTTAATATGCATATCACATATTGCTATTTTAATGTACAATACGCAAAAAGTGTAGATGCGGCCCTTGTAAAATCCAAAGTAAAAAAAAACCTTGAAAACAACACTTGGAGGGTCTAAATTAAGTGTACATTTGTATATTTTTGCATATTATACCCTCCTTTTTGGAATCGATATCAAGAAAATATAGGGATATGGTCATTAATTTTCAATGGCACAGGGGTTGTTTTTGATACTGTAAAAAGATACTGAACACAATTTGAAAATTGACTAGGTACAGCACCTGATAGAAAGAAAATTAGATAACAAGAAGTTAAGTATTATATAGTATAGCAAACCTTCTATCAAACGTGGATGACTAATGGAGCCGTGAGTTTTTCCCTTCCAGTGTACTAACTTGTCTCAATTTAAATTTTATCCTGTCGAAAGTGTAATTGACAGACCTTAAAATAAAAATAAATAGAGAATTATACTTAATTTCGAATTTTGAAAATAAAACAAAATTATTCTACTAACTTTTGTAGCGGTAGCTCAACCGGTTAAGGCGTATTGAGTGGCGAATATGTTGATCGACTGTCTATCGTGCTCTGGGTTCGACCCCCAGCCTCGGTATTGACAACACCGGTGGGGTGGATGTATGTCTTTTTCCAAATGTGTAACCTTCCAGACAGCCTTGGCTCTGGATTTGGGGGTTGTCCACTATCTGTGGTGTGTTTATGTTTATATTTGGTTGACAGACAGGGTTAGTTTCTGTCGAAGATTCTCATCTTTCGGGAAAAAGAAAGTCGAGACTTTGGGTATGTTGTCATAATTGCCACCACACTTTGGGACACAACATTTGTAAGGTTTGATCTAAAAATAGAATGAATGAAAAATACTTATTAAATTAATTGAAAAGTTGGAAACATAACCTTCAAGCAAATCATGGCACAATTATAATTTATCCATGAACTAAACATAACATATATTTCATAAAGCCATCAATTACTTACCTCTTCACAACAATAAAGACAATAAAGACTATTCAATAAATAAACAAGTAAAACTCGAAAAAATAACCATTAGCCTTGTCTTTGTGTTGATGACACATTAATTGTGAATTTGCCCCTTGCCTCATACGCTTTTCTATCAACTGAAGTCGTTACCTGTGATTTCTTAAAATCAGTGATTAAATCACTGGTCGTGATATATCGCCCATCACTACAGACTACTGTCAGAGAACTTATACCATGGTATAAGTTCTCTGCTACTGTGCTGAGACCTTAGGAAAACAAACCGCTGTCATTGCTGTATTTGCTGTCAAATGGCAATTGATTGAACCCAAGAATTGCATTTTTCATAATATTAGAGTTTTTATGGACATAATATCATACAAAATGGCAAGTTTTTGTTGTATTATCAGTTGTGGAAGTGTGGCAATCCGAGACAACATCAGTTTTTATAAAATAGCGCCGATTTATAGCCAGAAGAGGTTAGGATTAAAAGATTTCAAGCAATTAAAAGGAATTATTTTACTGGGTATTCCAAGCATTTTTTTAATGGTAAATTGTTGCTTGTTGATTTAAGAATTCGATTTTTACTGTGGATTTATGTTATAGAAAAGACGGCCGTCATTCAAGACTACGATGATCCGTCCAGTTAGGTATTCTTTGTTAATATCAGATACAACTTAAAACCCAAATGTGAAAGTAAAAGTACTTGTGATAATAACTACTGCTAAAGCAAACAGTAAACAATTCATGGAAAAAAAATTACACTTTATATTGATTTGTCAGCATTTTTAATAACAATTTCTTGTGTTTAAATTTTAGTTGAGCGAGGGTAGTGTTGATGCCGAGGGCGAAAGAAATGTAATAGCAAACATTGTTTTAAATCACATCAAGAGGAAAATACACAGATATCTGATGTAGTGCATAAATTAAGGAAATTCAAAGTAGTGCCGTTAGCGACCCTGCCAAAAATTCCACATAGAAACTTATAAAAAAAAAGTGATGCAGTTTTATCGTTCCTATAAGTTATATTAGTATTATACAGACAGGATTTTGTCTGTTTTATTAAGTTTTAAATCGGTTATGAAACAGTAATTCCGAATGAGCTATTTGGAATTATCATGTTGCCCTTTCATGAGTATTTATATGAAATATACATCAACAAATCTACAGTTTAGTGTCTGCAAATGCACTCTTGCCCTTATATCTGTAAACATATGGAATTACAGATACAACTTTAAAGAGATTCTAAACTTTTCTATAAGTAATATCATAATAGTTTCAGTCCGTCCTTTCTCCAGTATCTATCGTATGTAACGCACCATTTATCAACATGTTTTTATTGTAAATTTCAACATTGTCTTTTTATTAGTATTAATGTGGATATACATGTCAACAAATGTACAGTTTCAATTGTATATTATACAGATGTATTTTTATTGTAAACTTCCATTATGCTTTTTTATTAGTATTAATTTGGATATGCATGCCGACAAATGTACAGTATAAATTGCATATTTCAAATAGAAATACCAATATAGTGGTAAACACACAATACTGCAAAGTCCTTATTTCCTCGGGTGTTCTTGTTCTAGCCTAGAAGCAATGAATGAGTTACCACTGAAAGAGACTGCTTTACTTTTAATTTAACAAACACACGTCAGTTCCTTAGGTCACATTAGATTAGATATGAATTAGCGACACGTATAAGCTCCCTCTACTGGAGCCTGGAGTAAAGTTGCTGCTGAAATTTCTATCAGTTTATACCAGAATGGAGCAGCAAAATGAGTCAAGCCGTATTCATTTGTAAATCCAAACATTTACTTATACCACATCAATGAGAATTTATGAGAGCAGTATCTAATGTAAAACGTGCGGCTTTCCGTGATTAAATGGCAAGTGTTTCTATAAGAAACGAGCTGCATTAGGTTAGAACAGTTTTGATTTGCAGTTTAAGATTACAAATTATAATGTTTGAATAGGGATTTATCAGTTTCTATGAGTATTAATGTTTTCTTTCAGTAATATATTAAATGTCTTTCATTTGTTTGAATGGGTAAAAAGAAAGGTCAGTTTTCAACTGCAATTACAGATACAAGTTTAATCACTTCGAATGGGGTTATATGCGATCAATTTCTAACAGTATTTATGCTATTTTTCGAATATAATTGTGATGAGGTTTGATCCGTAACAAATTGTTCACTACATGTTATGGTCGGAAATTCCAGGTACATATTTAGTATTACTTCGAAAGGATTGATGATAGCAGTTTCTACGAGTACCTATGTATTTGTTGTGCCAATAGTAAATTATATAAGTCTTTATCAGTATACATTCGGATCTAATTTAAATATGAAAATTATATCAGAATAAATCAACCAAATATTTTAAACAGTGTCTATTTTTAATTCAGACATTTACTTATACTATCTCAATGAGAATTTATGAGGACAGTATCTAATGTAAAACGTGCGGCTTTTCGTGGTTAAATGGCAAGAGTTTCTATAAGAAACGAGCTGCATTAGGTTAGAACAGTTTTGATTTGTCATTGAAGATTACAGATTATAATGTTTGAATAGGGATTTATGAGATCAGTTTCTATGAGTATTAATGTTTTTTTTTCAGTAATATATTAAATGTGTTTTCATTTGTTTGAATAGGTAAAAAGGAAGGTCAGTTTTTAACTGCAATTACAAATACAAGTTTAATCACTTCGAATGGGGTTATATGCGATCAATTTCTAACAGTATTTATGCTGTTTTCCGAATATAATTGTGATGAGGTTTGATCAGTAACAAATTGTTCACTACATGTTACGATATGGTCGGAAATTCCAGGTACATATTTAGTATTCCTTCAAGAGGATTGATGAGAGCAGTTTCTACGAGTATTTATTTGTTGTTCCTACAGTAAATTATATAAGTCTTTATCAGTATGCATTCGGATCTAATTTAAATACAAAAATTATATCAGAATGAAACCACAAATATTTTAAAAACTGTTCACCTGTAAATCCAAACATTTAAAGATAATATTTTAATGAGAACAGTATCTAATGTAACGTGTGCGGTTTTCCGTGGCTAAATTTTAAAATTATTTGCAATAAATAAGCTTTAACGGATTCGAAGAGTTTTCATTTGTATTTCCAAATGAATAGTTTTAATTGTTAAATAGGGATCTATGAGGTCAGTGCAATGTTTTTTTTTCAATAAAATGTGTTTTTATTGGAAAAAACATTACACAAAGACACTGACCTCATAGATCCCTATTTAACAATTAAAACTATTCATCTGGAATTGCAAATTAAAACTGTTCAAATCCGTTAAAGCTTATTTGTTAAAAATACTTTTAAAATTTAGCCACGGAAAGCCGCACGCGTTACATTAGATACTGTTCTGATTGGTTCTCATTAAAATATATCTTTAAATGTTTGGATTTACAAGTGGATACTGCTTAAAATAGGTTGTTTCATTCTGGTATAATTTTTGTATTTAAAGTAGATCCGAATGCATACTGATAAAGACTTATATAATTTACTATTGGAACAACAAATACATACTCGTAGAAACTGCTCTCATCAATCCTCTTGAATGAACCTGGAATTTCCGACCATATCGTAACATGTAGGGAACAATTTGTTACTGATCAAACCTCATCACAATTATATTCGGAAAACAGCATAAATACTGTTAGAAATTGATAGCATATAACCCCTTTCGAAGTGATTAAACTTGTATTTGTAATTGCAGTTGAAAACTGACCTTTCTTTTTACCCATTTAAACAAATGAAAACACATTTAATATGTTACTGAAAAAAAACCATTAATACTCATAGAAACTGATCTCTTAAATCCCTATTCAAACATTATAGTTTGTAATCTTCAATTGCAAATCAAAACTGTTCTAACCTAATACTTATAGAAACACTTGCCATTTAACCACGGAAAGCCGCACGTTTTACATTAAATACTGTTCTCATAAATTCTAATTGAGATAGTATAAGTAAATGTCTGGATTTACAAATAGATACTGTTTAAAATATCTGGTTGCTTTATTCTGATATAATTTTTATAATTAAATTAGATCCGAATCTGTACTGATAAAGACTTATATAATTCACTAGAGGAACAACAAATACATACTCGTAGAAACTGCTATCAATTTCGAAGGAATACTAAATATGTACCTGGAATTTCCGACCATATCGTAACATGTAGTGAACAGTTTGTTACTGATCAAACCTCATCACAATTATATTTGGAAAACAGCATAAACACTGTTAGAAATTGATCGCATATAACCCCATTCGAAGTGATTAAACTTGTATTTGTATTTGCAGTTGAAAACTGACCTTTCCTTTTTCCCATTCAAACAAATGAAAACACATTTGATATATTACTGAAAAAAAAAACATTAATACTCATAGAAACTGATCTCATAAATCCCTATTCAAACATTATAATTTGTAATCTTCAATTGCAAATCAAAACTGTTCTAACCTAATGCAGCTCATTTCTTATAGAGACACTTGCCAGTTAACCACGGAAAGCCGCACGTTTTACATTAGATACTGTTCTCATAAATTCTCATTGAGATAGTATAAGTAAATATCTGGATTTACAAATAGATACTGTTTAAAATATTTAGTTGCTTTATTCTGATATAATTTTCATATTTAAATTAGATCCGAATCTGTACTGATAAAGACTTATATAATTTACTAGAGGAACAACAAATAGATACTCGTAGAAATTGCTCTCATCAATCCTCTTGAAGGAATACTAAATGTGTACTTGGAATTTCCGACCATATCATAACAAGTAGTGAACAATTTGTTACTGATTAAACCTCATCACAATTATATTCGGAAAACAGCATAAATACTTTTAGAAATTAATCGCATATAACCCCATTCGAAGTGATTAAACTTGTATTTGTAATTGCAGTTGAAAACTGACCTTTCTTTTTACCCATTCAAACAAATGAAAACACATTTAATTTATTACTGAAAAAAAAAACATTAATACTCATAGAAACTGATCTCATAAATCCCTATTCAAACATTGTAATTTGTAATCTTCAATTGCAAATCAAAACTGTTCTAACCTAATGCAGCTCGTTTCTTAAAGAAACACTTGTCTTTTAATCACGGAAAGCCGCATGAATTACATTAGATACTGTGCTCATAAATTCTCATTGATGTGGTATAAGTAAATGTTTGGATTTACAAATGGATATGGCTTGACTCGTTTTGCTGGTCAATTCTGATATAAACTGATAACTATTTCAACAGCAACTTTATCTAACTCTTATAGAAACTTATTGACCATATAGGTTCTCATAGATACTTATTAATTTTTGATAATTTTCAATACGGATTAATGAGATTTTTTGACAGGGGCAGCTAAACGTCCTTTTAAAGTACTTATGTTGTGTGGTGTTTAAAAACCCAGTGTTGGATTGTTTAACATTCAAAAACTATGAAACTAAGGCTGAAAGTGATGTAAAGAGTCAGTGAGCACATAAATAATGCCCGAATGGGCTTTGAAACTGTCAAATTGTAGCTGTAAATTTCGTTGAATTACGTAATTAAAAATGTTACTACTTAGATATTAGTATACTTAAATGTATAACATAATCATTTATTTTTTTATTGCAATAATAGATCTTTCCTTGTATCTCCTTAAGTTTCTTGTTGATTCATCTTATAAGTAGTAATGGAACCTTGGATAATAAATAATTTGTTATTTAGTAAGTATATTTTGTTTTAATTTCAGTTAGATGCAAAGATGCATGTATATATAGGTTCAACATAATCGACTATTTCAATTCACTGCTAACAGCAATAATACGAGTGATAAATAAAACAATAAAAAGTGAATATACGTATTTAATAAAATACATGTTAGACATATTTATGACATTAATAACACACGATAAGAAAAAGTTCTTGCACAAATTACAATGGTTTGTATACTTCAATCTATAGGCGTATCATAGGTAATGGGTCAACCACTGGAAGAAATTGTGTACACCTTTTTACATATTTCAAGTAGTTCACAGTACTTTAGTGTATATGATACCTATTTTTCACAAAATTCATAACGGTTCCCTGTCAAAAAAATCTCATCAATCCGTATTGAAAATTATCAAAAATTAATAAGTATCTATGAGAACCTATATGGTCAATAAGTTTCTATAAGAGTTAGGTAAAGTTGCTGTTGAAATTGTTATCAGTTTATATCAGAATTGACCAGCAAAACGAGTCAAGCCATATCCATTTGTAAATCCAAACATTTACTTATACCACATCAATGGGAATTTATGAGCACAGTATCTAATGTAATTCGTGCGGTTTTCCATGATTAAAAGACAAGTGTTTCTTTAAGAAACGAGCTGCATTAGGTTAGAACAGTTTTGATTTGCAATTGAAGATTACAAATTACAATGTTTGAATAGGGATTTATGAGATCAGTTTCTATGAGTATTAATGTTTTTTTTCAGTAATATATTCAATGTGTTTTCATTTGTTTGAATGGGTAAAAAGAAAGGTCAGTTTTCAACTGCAATTACAAATACAAGTTTAATCGCTTCGAATGGGGTTATATGCGATCAATTTCTAAAAGTATTTATGCTGTTTTCCGAATATAATTGTGATGGAGGTTTAATCAGTAACAAATTGTTCACTATTTGTTATGATATGGTCGGAAATTCCAAGTACACGTTTAGTATTCCTTCAAGAGGATTGATGAGAGCAGTTTCTACGAGTATCTATTTGTTGTTCCTATAGTAAATTATATAAGTCTTTATCAGTACAGATTCGGATCTAATTTAAATATGAAAATTATATCAGAATAAAGCAACCAAATATTTTAAACAGTATCTATTTGTAAATCCAAACATTTACTTATACTATCTCAATGAGAATTTATGAGAACAGTATCTAATGTAAAACGTGCGGCTTTCCGTGGTTAAATGGCAAGAGTTTCTATAAGAAACGAGTTGCATTAGGTTAGAACAGTTTTGATTTGTAATTGAAGATTCAAAATTATAATGTTTGAATAGGGATTTATGAGATCAGTTTCTATGAGTATTAATGTGTTTTCTTCAGTAATATATTAAATGTGTTTTCATTTGTTTGAATGGGTAAAAAGAAAGGTCAGTTTTCAACTGCAATTACAAATACAAGTTAAATCACTTCGAATGGGGTTACATGCGATCAATTTCTAAAAGTATTTATGCTGTTTGCCGGATATAATTGTGATGAGGTTTAATCAGTAACAAATTGTTCACTACATGTTATGATATGGTCGGAAATTCCAAGTACACATTTGGTATTCCTTCAAGAGAATTGATGAGAGCAGTTTCTGCGAGTATCTATTTGTTGTTCCTCTAGTAAATTATATAAGTCTTTATCAGTAAAGATTCGGATCTAATTTAAATATGAAAATTATATCAGAATAAAGCAACCAAATATTTTAAACAGTATCTATTTGTAAATCTAGACATTTACTTATACTATCTCAATGAGAATTTATGAGAACAGTATCTAATGTAAAACGTGTGGCTTTTCGTGGTTAAATGGCAAGTGTTTCTATATAAGAAACGAGCTGAATTAGGTTAGAACAGTTTTGATTTGCAATTGAAGATTACAAATTATAATGTTTAAATAGGGATTTATGAGATTAGTTTCTATGAGTATTAATGTTTTTTTTTCAGTAATATATTAAATGTGTTTTCGTTTGTTTGAATGGGTAAAAAGGAAGGTCAGTTTTCAACTGCAATTACAAATACAAGTTTAATCACTTCGAATGGGGTTATATGCGATCAATTTCTAACAGTATTTATGCTGTTTTCCGTATATAATTGTGATGAGGTTTGATCCGTAACAAATTGTTCACTACATGTTACGATATAGTCGGAAATTCCAGGTACATATTTAGTATTCCTTCAAGAGGATTGATGAGAGCAGTTTCTACGAGTATTTATTTGTTGTTCCTACAGTAAATTATATAAGTCTTTATCAGTATGCATTCGGATCTAATTTAAATGCAAAAATCATATCAGAATGAAACCTCAAATATTTTAAACAGTGTCCACCTGTAAATCCAAACATTTAAAGATAATATTATAATGAGAATCCATCAGAACAGTATCTACCCTACAAACACAAAAGGTTGGCCCTTTAGCGGACCATCACTGTGCCAGAAATGAAACTTCTGGCCCAGTGATGGCCCACTGATGGGCCGATCTTCGGTGTTTGTTGGGTAATGTAACGTGTGCGGTTTTCCGTGGCTAAATTTTAAAATTATTTGCAATAAATAAGCTTTAAGGGATTCGAACAGTTTTCATTTGCATTTCCAGATAAATAGTTTTAATTGTTAGGGATCTATGAGGTCAGTGTAATGTTTTTTTTTTTTTCAAAATAAAATGTGTTTTTATTAAAAAAAAACATTACACAAAGACACTGATCTCATAGAACCCTATTTAACAATTAAAACTATTCATCTGGAATTGCAAATTAAAACTGTTCAAATCCGTTAGAGCTATTTATTAAAAATACTTTTAAAATTTAGCCACGGAAAGCCGCACGCGTTACATTAGATACTGTTCTGATTGGTTCTCATTAAAATATATCTTTAAATGTTTGGATTTACAAGTGGATACTGTTTAAAATATTTGGTTGTTTCATTCTGATATAATTTTTGTATTTAAAGTAGATCCGAATGCATACTGATAAAGACAAATTTTCTATTGGAACAACAAATACATACTCATAGAAACTGCTATCATCAATCCTTTCGAAGGAATACTAAAACCCGGTCTTCGAAGCGTGTCGCCCGGGTTGGCTCCAGCGGGTTATATCGCCTGTAGTCCCCCCTCAAGAAACATGTAATTAGGTTTGTAACCTGTTTGTTTCTTCTTCTAAATAAATAAATAAATAAATAAATAAAAACTGTTCTAACCTAATGCAGCTCGTTTCTTATAGAAACTCTTGCAATTTAACCACGGAAAGCCGCACGTTTTACATAAATTCTCATTGAGATAGTATAAGTAAATGTCTGGATTTACAAATAGATACTGTTTAAAATATTTGGTTGCTTTATTCTGATATAATTTTCATATTTAAATTAGATCCGAATGGATACTGATAAAGAATTATATAATTTACTATTGGCACAACAAATACATACTCGTAGAAACTGCTATCATCAATCCTTTCGAAGTAATACGAAATATGTACCTGGAATTTCCACATTTAACATGTAGTGAACAATTTGTTACTGATCAAACATCATCACAATTATATTCGGAAAACAGCATAAATACTGTTAGAAATTGATCGCATATAATCCCATTCGAAGTGGTTAAACTTGTATTTGTAATTGCAGTTGAAAACTGACCTTTCTTTTTACCCATTCAAACATATGAAAACACATTTAATATATTACTGAAAAAAAACATTAATACTCATAGAAACTGATCTCATAAATCCCTATTCAAACATTATAATTTGTAATCTTCAATTGCAAATCAAAACTGTTCTAACCTAATGCAGCTTGTTTCTTATAGAAACACTTGCCATTTAACCACGGAAAGCCGTACGTTTTACATTAGATACTGTTCTCATAAATTCTCATTGAGATAGTATAAGTAAATGTAAAGACTTATATAATTTACTAGAGGAACAACAAATAGATACTCGTAGAAACTGCTCTCATCAATCCTTTTGAAGGAATACTAAATGAGTACTTGGAATTTCCGACCATATCATAACAAGTAGTGAACAATTTGTTACTGATTAAACCTCATCACAATTATATTCGGAAAACAGCATAAATACTTTTAGAAATTAATCGCATATAACCCCATTCAAAGTGATTAAACTTGTATTTGTAATTGCAGTTGAAAACTGAACTTTCTTTTTACCCATTCAAACAAATGAAAACACATTTAATATATTACTGAAAAAAAACATTAATACTCATAGAAACTGATCTCATAAATCCCTGTTCAAACATTATAATTAGTAATTTTCAATTGCAAGTCAAAACTATCCTAACCTAATGCAGCTCGTTTCTTATAGAAACACTTGCCATTTAACCACGGAAAGCCGCAAGTTTTACCTTAGATACTGTTCTCATAAATTCTCATTGATGTGGTATAAGTAAATGTTTGCTGCTCCATTCTGGTAGAAACTGATAGAAATTTCAGCAGCAGCTTTACTCCAGGCTCCAGTAGAGGGAGCTGTATACGTGTCGCTATTTCATATCTACTCTAATGTGACCTAAGGAACTGACGTGTGTTTGTTAAATTAAAAGTAAAGCAGTCTCTCTCACCGCCAACTCATTCATTGCTTCTAGGCTAGAACAAGAACACCCGAGGAAATAAGGACTTTGCAGTATTTTGTGTTTACCACAATATTAGTATTTCTATTTGAAATATGCAATTTAAACTGTACATTTGTCGGCATGCATATCCAAATTAATACTAATAAAAAAGCAAAATGGAAGTTTACAATAAAAATACATCTGTAAAATATACAATTGAAACTGTACTTTTGTTGACATGTATATCCACATTAATACTAATAAAAAGACAATGTTGAAATTTACAATAAAAACATGTTGATAAATGGTGTGTTATATACGATAGATACTGGAGAAAGGACGGACTGGACTCTTATGATATTACTTATAGAAAAGTTTAGAATCTCTTTAAAGTTGTATCTGTAATTCCATATGTTTACAGATATAAGGACAAGGGTGCATTTGCAGACACTAAACTGTAGATTTGTTGTATATTTCATATAAGTACTCATGAAAGGGCAACATGATAATTCCAAATAGCTCATTCGGAATTACTGTTTCATAACCGATTTATAACTTAATAAAACAGATAAAATCCTGTCTGTATAATAATAATATAACTTATAGGAACGATAAAACCGCATCACTTTTTTTTTATAAGTTTCTATGTGGAATTTTTGGCAGGGTTAAGCCTTCGGCCATAGCCATTGTTTACTGTTAAAAAATTGAAAGGAAAGACTGGATAGTGAAAGAATCTTGTCTAGACTAGTAACACAATCACGATGAGTACTGAAGGGGATCATCTAGATCAGCAATAGTCCAAGAAGTCGATGGCTTTTGTTGAAGATGCCAAGCTAAGAGTTCATAACCTGAAAAATGAATTTGTATGTTAGCAATTATTCATTAAGCAACATTTAATTAGGTAAACATATATTGAAAAAAGTGTTGATCATCGACAACTTATTCCTACCTTTGCAAAAAGCTTTTATCCTGTAAATTTCTTGGATAGTAGGTAGGTACCTACTTCTTTCACCCAACCACAAATAGCTTCAAGATTTTTGAATGTCTTGAACTCATCCTTTTGTCTATGCATTTCTCACAAAAACCAAGAAATTTACAATATCTCTATATGAAATATTGGTAATTCTGCATTTTAGCGTAAAATCGGAATTTTTGCGAAATTTTTTCAGGATACACTAATTTGGGGTCGTAGAACACGAATCTGAAGTCAGTTTTCGGCGCAAATGCATAGTTTTTCCAAAAAAAAATTTTCAAATTTTCCACCATAACACTCACTCTCCGTCACTGTAAACATTAAAAACCCTCCATTTCGGCCGATTTTCATGTCATGTTCACCGTGTAAAGTGTTCCAAGTGTTCCAAGCACACCAAAAAAAATTGCTTTTCCATAAAAAATAAATTATTATTTACCAAAACTCTAGAAACCAGAAAATGGAAAATCATCAAACTGTCAAACTAATGCGCATGCGTATCCTGACTTTCAAGTTGTGTCTAAGGTATCGAGCAAAATCTCTATGATTTTGAAATGGTATTTGCATTTTTGTGGGCCAAGTTATTGTTTGGGCATTCCTAGGAGGGCAAGGATCATTTTTGAATATTGCAAAAAATGCATTGTATATGAATAATTTTAAGCGTTTGTTTTTGGGTTTCCAAAAATTTCAAAAACAAACGCTCAAAATTATTATTCCAAAAGTTTTTGCGCAAAAATTTTTGGAATAATAATTTTGAGCGTTTGTTTTTGGTTTTCCAAAAATTTTTGCGCAAAAATTTTTGTAAAACCAAAAACAAACGTTCAAAATTATTCATATGCAATGCATTTTTTGCAATATTCAAAAATAATCCTTGCCCTCCTAGGAATGCTCAAACAATAACTTTCGCCAAACGACCTTGACTTACTAAATTTTTGCAAAAAACCGTGACATCATCGTTCGCCCACAAATATGCAAATACCACTTCAAAATTAGTGATGGGCGATATATCACGAACTGTGATTTAATCACTGATATTAAGAAATCACAGGTAACGACTGTTAGTAAAGTTGGCAGAAAAGCGTGACGTGATCACGACTTTCCGTATTTCGTTCCCTTACCGTGCTCTTGGCAATATATCTTTCACGATATTTACTTTGAGTCGATTATTGTCTGCGGCCGTATGTATTAACACGTAAAGCAAGCGATCCCGTGCCTTAGCGTCGTTAGATATGCATTTCACACTATTTAGATATTTATATAAATATCTTTATACATGTCTTTTATTGACTGGCGATGCGATGTGGCGATTGGGGGCAGGGTCGTGACGGAACATTTTTGTTATAATACCAGAAGTAACTAACTACTAAAACCACGCGTAAAAATATTTTATATGATTTAACTAGCAATTTTATTGCAAATATTGAGCATTTACGTTTCGGCATGAAATATGAATAAAAATATGGAATTCGACAATAAGCAAATGAAAACTTTTTTAAAAATATCCTTATATATTATAAAACAACAACAAAAAAATAACATTAAAAAATAAATTTACCATTTTAAATTAACAAAAATTCGTGTACAATAAACATAAACATAAATATAAACAAGAAATTTATTGATGCTTCCGAAATGTTAATTTTTGTACAACTTTACAAAAATATCCTATTACCAAGTTCCATTCAAAACCTAGTGCTTTTGCTTTATTACCAATCCATAAATCAGGTTATTTGGATGAACAAATCATAATATATATATTATACATATTATGCATATCTGTGGCAGCACGGATTACCAAAGTAGCTAATTCACCATTCACCGTCTATCGGCGCTTAGGGAACGATTAACAATATCTCCCGTACGTCGTATTATGAAAATCGTGATCACATCACGTTTTAAATTCACTGATATAAGAAAATCACAGTAACGATTTACGTTGTGATTGAAAAATCCCGATATCGCCCATCACTATTCAAAATCATAGATTTTGCTCGATACCTTAGACACAACTTTAAAGTGAGGATACGCATGCGCATTAGTTTGACAGTTTGATGGTTTTTCATTTTCTGGTTTCTAGAGTTTTGGTAAATAATAATTTATTTTTTATGGAAAAGCAATTTTTTGGTGTGCTTGGAACACTTGGAACACTTTACACGGTGAACAGGACATGAAAATCGGCCGAAATGGAGGATTTTTAATGTTTACAGTGACGGAGAGTGAGTGTTATAGTGGAAAATTTGAAAAATTTTTTTTGGAAAAACTATGCATTTGCGCCGAAAACTGACTTCAGATTCGTGTTCTACGACCCCAAATTATCCTGAAAAAATTTCGCAAAAATTCCGATGTTACGCTAAAATGCAGAATTACCGAAATATTATGAAATACACCAATATTTGTTATGAACTCATCATTTTTCAAAATATAAGCGATTTAATTCGATGACACCAACTTTTTCCATTATGAGACGATTTCGTAAAATATAAACTTGTCTCCATATTAACGAACAAAATTCACAACACGAAATAATTAAGGCTAGTTGTGGATGTTAAGTTATATCCAAAATTAAGTTGTAAAATATTACAAAAACGGCAAAATATACTTTAAAACATGTTCAATCGATACGTCACTCGATGACAGCTGTTTGTTTTCCTCATAGATAAAAGGTTGGTTTTCCTAAGGTCTCAGAATCTGTGACGTCAGCGCACACCAGCGCCCACGACCTATAGGTCGTGTGCGCTGACGTCACAGATTCTGAGACCTTAGGAAAACAAACAGCTGTCATCGAGTGACGTACCGATTGAACGTGTTGTTTTAAAGTATATTTTGCCGTTTTTGTAATATTTTACAACTTAATTTTGGATAACTTAACATCCACAACTATCCTTAATTATTTCGTGTGGTGAATTTTGTTCGTTAATATGGAGATAAGTTTATATTTTACGAAATCGTCTCATAATGTAGAGGTTAGGTATATGGAAAAAGTTGGTGTCATCGAATTAATTAGCTTATATTTTGAGAAATGATGAGTTCACAACAAATATTGGTGTATTTCATATTTCATATAGAGATATTGTAAATTTCTTGGTTTTTGTGAGAAATGCACAGACAAAAGGATGAGTTCAAGGCATTCAAAAATCTTGAAGCTATTTATGGTTGGGTGAAAGAAGTACTATCCAAGAAATTTACAGGATAAAAGCTTTTTTCAAAGGTAGGAATTAGTTGTCGATGATCAACCCTTTTTTCAATATATGTTTACCTAATTAAATGTTGCTTAATGAATAATTGCTAATATACAAATTCATTTTTCAGGTTATCAACTCTTAGCTTCGCATCTTCAACAAAAGCCATCGACTTCTTGGACTATTGCTGATCTAGATGATTCTTTAGTACTCATTGTGATTGTGTTATTAGTCTAGATAAGATTCTTTCACTACCCAATCTTTCCTTTCACTTTTTTAATAGTAAACTGTGGCTATGGCCGAAGGCTTAACTGTTATGAATTTTGTGAAAAATACCATATAAACTAAAGTACTGTGAAATATGTAAAAAGGTGTATACAATTTCTTCCAGTGGTTGACCCATTGCTTATGATACACCTCCCAGATAGCATTTATTATTCCACGAATGTACATTTCGCATTCCCAATGTTCTAATTGCATTCTGTACTTGCCATGTATGTTCCCTCAACATTCCCATATAAATAATATTTTCACATATACAATATGATTATACATACGATATAAATGGAATATACAGAAAAATTTATATTCACAGTCGCATATACTGTGTACACGTATCAGGGAACGTTCTTCGTATATGTGTTCATGTACATCGTATAAACATTCGTCAATGATTTTATCTGTATAATACAGGTATATTTTTTGTAGAAATATTTGCGTCGTCCGAGCGCCGCGCCGACAGTAATATCATCAAAAGTTCAGCACTTTTAACGCGAACGTTGATTGGTTCGATTTTTGAACTAATAAAAATAAACCTGCATCACAACTGATGAGACAGCAATGCTAGTTTTATAGTACCTATCAACCTACCTACAAAAATAATTATGATATTTCTCTATCTATATAGATTTGATTTAAGTACATTTATAATCATCCCCTGTTCGGTGTATGACGTTTTATAAATTTTAAATCGTTCGTCAATATTATTGTATATATGAAATATGTTTTAAATTTTGAATCCAGACTTTAGATTTGTGATCGAATATTGAATAATAATGAATATGAAATATTAAATAATAATGAATAATAACCCTTTTTTAATTTATGTACTTTGTTCAATTAATTAGTAACTATCTCGGTAACTATCGGCATTTTTTAAGCAGATAGTTCAGACTTAGAATGGGTATTTAATTACTTTTTATCTTTTATATTTAGATTTCCGTTTTCCATGTCATTACAATCCCCTTGTAGAATTTTTTAAATGCGCGCCACGGTCATTAGGTTAGTGCGCATGCTCATCGTACTGCTATTAGTATACGTCACGTTTCTGCTGTCAAATGTATGTTTTGTTTTTTGTTTTCCCTGATTTATTATAATTATTCCAAGTATATACATTAATTGCATTGCTGTAAGTATTTTACAATTGTATACAATATAACGACCACATAGTTTTGTTGTCATTTGCAGATATTTTATATTTAGACACTAAAGTTTAATGTGTATCCCTTTGTACATATTATACTAAGCATACCACCTATATTAGTTAGAATAATTACGGCGTTTGTAGGCATCGATTTTTAGAAAAGAAACTGAGGTGTCTTTGTAATGGTCTCGGTCCACGAAAAGGAAGCTTGGTGGTCACCATTCAAACAATTGACTGATCATTGAAAAACAGGTGAAAATGCAGATGAAATGTGAACACTTTACGGGGTGTTTAAATCTTATTTTCAAGAAGGTAGGTTCGATCTATTTCAATATTAAGGAGCTTTTGTTTATTTAAATCACAACCATTGAATTTGATTACAACATACGAGTTGTGATAGGTATTTACCTATTTGTAGTAATTTGCTTTATACCTATTTCAGAGGATTATGGAAGAGCTGCAATTAATTGAAAAGGGCAGAGATCTGATGTACAGAGTGAATAAAAACAAATCAAAGGACTATGTACAAAAAGCACGTTATTCCTCCTGTCAGATGATATCGAAGAACATATTGGAAGCCGTCGACTTCCCAAGAAATTTTGTCTTTACTAGAAGTTGAAAGAAGATAGGTATGTTGTTCTTTTAATAACTCTGGTAGACATTTAAAATCAAGTACCTGAAATTTCGAACGTTCACTTGAACGAATTTCATATGAAAAAGAAAAATTAATAAAAGCCACACTTCGATTTAGGTGTAAAAACTTAAGTATTGTGGATATTTATTGTCAGCAAATGTGGCAATGAAGTGTTAGGCATAAACACTCGATGTGTCGTTTTTATTAACTTTTCTTTTTCATCTAAAATTCATTCAAGTGAACGTTCGAAACTTCAGGTACATTTAAAATCACACGTTAAACAAATCCTCGTCATAATATGGTACTCTCAACTATGACAGCGGGTACCGATATTCCTGATCTTTGACCTTTCATATCTCAAAAACTGGCGATTTTCAGATATTGTGCCCATGAAAACTTTTGATCAGGATATTATACTACAGTTTCAGCCCATTTGACTGTACCTTCTTTTCCATTTATTTTGTGCCTGCCGTGTCCTTTATGATAATATCAATTTGTTTAATTTATGTTTGATCAGTTTTATTTTTTCTGTAAGATCTTTGTAAGATGATTTTATATTTTTCAACTTTATCATGGCCAGTTTTTAAAGAGAAATAAGTACCTATTCAAATATAATACAATGTATTTTCTTTTGTAGTTGGACTAGCACGTGTATCTCCTCTGGACAGGAAGGAAATACCTTCTTAAAAATTGGAAAAGCCAAAAGAAAGTATTCAGCCAATAGGATCAGTCACAGATGATGTGTTGAGAATGAAAAGTGAACTTTCGCAATTACAAGTATCACCATCGGCAACACCTGGACACTTGGTTTTGAAAATGTAAGCCCTCCAATTTTTACTATTTTTTACTTACTGACAAAAAATTCGTTATAGTAAAATATGACAGTTCATAACACAGGTGTCAGGAATGCCAAGAAAGTTCCGATACGATAACGACGCAAGGGGAACGTGGAGAATGGTGAACCTGATGGCCAGAAACCTGAAAATTTTTGTCCCCAAATCATAGCTGTTCGTCCAAATAAATGGTTCACGAATATTGAGTTTTTTCCATTTCATACGCGTAAAATTTGCTGTCGTGCTGTGTATTACGTAAGGAAGATATATATATATATATATATATACATATATATATATATATATATACATATATATATATATATATATATATATATATATATATATATATATATATATATATATATATATATATATATATATATATATATATATATATATACATATATATATATATATATATATATATATATATATATATATATATATATATATATATATATATATAATGGATGAGGCTGAGCCTCCTATAGCAGCATATCCAGGAGTGGTGAGTAAATGTACAAATTGTAATCATATTGCAAGTTTTTTAAATATCAAGCACATCACGAGCCGCCACTGATATACATATACAACCATACATATATATATATATATATATATATATATATATATATACATATATATATATATATACATATATATATATATATATATATATATATATATATATATATATACATGCATTTAGTACTCATACACCTCCGAATGTTATATGGTTAGGTGGTGTTTGCCTCCGATTTTACGCGTTCGCCTCCGATTTCGGAGGCGGAGACGTTTTGTGTTGTTTTCATCGCGAATGTCTTGATAATTAGTAAATTCATGACTCATTATTATCAATAATGATCAGCTTTATTGGTGCGCATATAAGATTATGACAAAAAGGGAAGAAATAGAGAGATAGAAGCATTTAACGACACTTTTTTTGGAGGCCGAAAATACCTATAAACATATGTAAACATACACCATAGTCCACTACATTTTTTACCAGGTGGCGCTGCTGTTTTAAACACTTGATGTATATAGGTATTAAATGCTTCCTTACAATAAAGTAGCGATATCGCCTCCTAAACTTGGCAACGTAGTAAAGAGGCATACTATTCCTAAATACATCTATAGATATGGTAACTAAAATTATCTTACTAAAAATATAAATAACGTAACTAGTTGCCCTTAATCCACTATTTGTCACTGCCGCTGGCCTTATATAATAAAAGTAAAAAAAAAATTAGAAGACGATTTTTATTGGGGGGGGGGTCTAAAAAGCAGAAAATAAAAGAATAATAATAACACAGGTCAACATTTAGTTTAAAAAAATACACAGGACTCTACCTAGGTACCCAGGGGTTTTTGGGGTCGCTGATTCCGATGCCGAGGTCGGTTAAGCTCTATCACGTCAGGTTCAAGGACATCTGAAAGTCAAACTAAGAAAAGGTGGTTGAAAAAATCTGAGAAAATTTACACAGGTTTTTGGGGTCGCTGAGTCCGAATTCGGTGTTCGCTTACCCTTAAAAGGCATCCGGAGGTCATTTCAAGGTTAATTTGAGAAAAACGAAGAGGAAACTGTTAAAAAATCTGAAAAAATTTACATATAGGGTTTTTGGGTCGCTGAGTCTGTATCCGATGCCGGTTGACCTCTATCACGTCAGTTTCAAGGTCACTTGAAGGTCAAACTAAGAGAAGGTGATTGAAAAAAATCGGAAAAAATTCACGCATAGGTTTTTGGGATCGGTGAGTCCGAATCCGGTGTTCGTTTACCCTTAAAAGGCATCCGGAGATCATTTCAAGGTTAATTTGAGAAAAACAGAGGAGAAGCTGTCAAAAATCTGAAAAAACTTATATATAGGTTTTTTGAGTCGCTGAGTCTGCATTCGATGTCGGTTGACCTCTATCACGTCAGTTTCAAGGTCATTTGAAGGTTAAAGTAAGAAAAGGTGGTTGAAAGAATCTGAAAAAATTCACACAGGTTTTTCGGGTCGCTGAGTCCGAATCCATTGTTCGCTTACCCTTAAAAAAAAGGCATCCAGAGGTCATTTCAAGGTCATTCTGAGGTCATTTCAAGCCGGCATTCGTTCGCCAGCTTTAGCTGCACATGAAGATTCTTCGGCTATCTCAGTGCAAATATATTTAACTCAATGAATCACCTACCTATTTTCTTCTGTGAAAGGATGGCCTTTAGGTATAGTTGCAGAAGCAGAGCGAACATGCAAGTAAAGAGTACCACGGGCGTTGGCTTCACTCACTTGGAGCTCAATCAGTGCTGATTTTGCCTATAAGCTGAGTAAACGCCAGCTTAGGGCCTCGCATTTAGGGGGCCTCAGAACTCAGATTTCATACGCAGATATGCACGTTTATTTTATTAGAAGAGAAAGCTTCAACAAAAAACATACCTAGAGCCTAGGGGCTCCGGTTACCTAAAACCGGCCCTGAGCTCAATCCTGTCAGGGTCAAAGTAATATAATGGTTTCCTGAGTCAGACAAACTGACAAGGAGGCAGACGGACTGTCAGATAGAAACATTTAGTCATTCAGTCAGACAGAATTACTGACAGAAAGGCAGGATGTCAAATAGATGGACAGAGAGAAGATGCAGGCGGATGAAAAATACAGACTAACAAGCAAACAAACAGGTGTGCAGGTATAAGGGCAGACAGATAAACAGACAATAAGTAGGCAGGTGAGCATTCGTATAAATTTTTTCTAATTTTTTTCACCTCCTACTCTTACTTTAACCTTCAAATGACCTTGAACATGAGGTGACAAAGGTCAACCGACATCGGATTCGGACTCAGAGACCCCCC
Source organism: Rutpela maculata (assembly GCA_936432065.2). Lineage (NCBI taxonomy): Eukaryota > Metazoa > Arthropoda > Insecta > Coleoptera > Cerambycidae > Rutpela > Rutpela maculata. The sequence continues at coordinate 91,911,774 of OW386288.2, read as the reverse complement.
AAGAGCCTATGTGTGAATTTTTTTAGATTTTTTCAAAAACCTTTTCTTAGGTTGACCTTCAAATGACCTTGAACCTGACGTGATAGAGCTTAACCAACCTCGGCAACGGAATCAGCGACCCCAAAACCCCTGGGTACCTAGGTAGAGTCCGGTGTATTTTTTCAAACTGAATGTTGACCAGTGTAATCTTCCACCTTCCAAGGATATTTTAAAAACCTAGATTATTCTGGAGCAAAAATGTAAATATTTTCCTCTAGCAAGAAATAAAAATGTTTTAAAAAGCATTCGAGACCAAAAGTCTAGAATATATTTGTTGGTTAATCATAAATTTTGCTATACTAATTAATGATAGTTTGTTGGAGTCATCTCGAATGCTTTTCAAAAATTTTTAAACAATTCAAAAATTTTTCTCTTGTTGGAGGGAAATATTTACATTTTTGCTCCAAAATGATTAAGTTTTGAACATTTTACTTCTTTAAATATATCATCTCTTTGAAATATTTTATGTTATTTTCTGCTTTTCTGCATTTCGTTGGTTCCAAGTTTTGTCCTCGTCAAACATGAATTTGGAGAAATACTCTGTAAGAATGTTGATGTAATGCCTCGGATGTTGCTGGCAGTCTTCGTAGAATCCCAGTAGTACTAGATTGGCGGACTAACTTATTGAAGATAATGAATCTTTGATGATTCAAAGATGTAATTTCTTTTTTCGTTGAGCTACGGTTGTTGAATATACGGACAACCTCTTCGAGATCTTTTCTTTTATTGACGCATTCCACCGTTTGCACTTTTCCTTTACCAAAGAAAGCTGAAGTGTTATCGCATCCACTGAACGTGTGGCCATACAGCTTTTTAAAACTTCCGAGGACTGCAAGTCACGAGAACTGTAATCTTTATTTTTTATTTATCTCTGAGCCTCTCTTAAGAAACGGATATCTTTATCTTCAGGTGCGAGAGCGATAATCAATGCGAGAAGATCAATATCTTGTCCGAGGATGACCACTGTATCGTTTCCATGAGATTCGTTTAAGGCGGTTTGAACTATGAGTACGTCAACGTCGTCTACAGCAGTAATTGTTTTGATTCCCTCGTTTTTAAATCTCTCCACCAATTGCGAAATAAACCGTTCCTTTTTGTGAGATTGTTTATCATTTTATTTTGCGTTTCAGTCAGTGGCGTGTTCTCATGAAAAACAATTTCCGGTGAAATGCGTTTCAAAAGTCGCTGCTGTCTTTCGATGCTCTTCATACTGCAGTCAGCATATCCGTCAAACACTACAGTCACTTTTTGGCCGTAATGTTTACGAATAAAGCTGCTTCGGCCATACTACACGATGAATCAAATTGCCGCCATCAACAATGAACTGGCAATTGGAAAAATCTATTGGCCTCTCTCGTACAGCATTGAAAATATCATACAGACGATTTCTTAATTTTCCTCATTAACCCTTTCTTATTGAAGAGAAGAAGTGGAATTGAAGCAAGCTCAGAGTTGAAATATGACTCCAAATCTTCTTTGTGTGAATAGTACAGATTATACTCTAATATAATTGCAAAGAAGGGGAAAATACATAAACTACTTGCGACAAAACCCTCTATATATGCATCTAATAGAGAAAATTCTGCTCAATAAATTCATTCTTGAGCATTTTTCTCGTTAAAGTAACCGGTTTTAAGATATTCGGAGTCAAACTTGGAATAGGATGGATTTTTACCTCTGCGCCCCAAACTACGCCTCTGTTCGGACGCTGTTAGCGCGAAATAGGTGAGGATAAGCTACAAGGTTAATAGTACATTTTTTATGCAGAATTTAACATGACGAATTTTTTATTTCCTGTACTTTTTTCTCTTTCGACGAACGGTTTACAAGATAAAAGTGAAAAACCAGCGTTAAGTCCCCGTAATATGGCCGAAGCAGCTCTATTCATAATCATTACGGACGTTTCACCCCTAAATTGTGGGGAACTATTCGGGTATCTATTTCGAACTCTATCTAGATTACGCATCCCAAATATTATTACTTTATAAATTATTTCTTCTAAAATATCTAATTTACGTGGACTAATATGTAACAATTGTGTTACAAAATTGAACTGATTCAGTGATGTTTTTTGAAAAGAATTTTAAATAGTAATAATAATTCCCTTAAGAACATACTTTGAATTACATACATTATTCTACAATAGATATTTAGCGTGAACGGTTCATTTTAAAACAGATAATCGCACATTATCGGGTAAAACACCAATGTAATCTGATAGAGTATAACTTACACAATATTAATCATCATAATAACAAACACACACGATTGCATAGCGCAACTAATTGCGCAAGCGCTAGAGCATTTTATACTATAGAAGTCTGGCAACCTCGAAGGAGGCAAAGTCTACCGTTATATATAACAGTTTTAAATACATTGAGTCAGAGAGGTACTATTTATATAACGAGGTGTATACATACCAATCGTATGAACAAAAAAGTGTATGTAAAAAAAGATAAAAATCCTTTCCCCTCTCAGCGTGCCCTTGGTAAGTGAAATTTGTCGGTTATGTATATGTAAACAGAACTAATCTATCTATATTATTTCTAGTGGAGGTGCGGGCGCCACAAATTTGTAAGGAGGCGGACACGATACAAATGCACACATATATATATATATATATATATATATATATATATATATATATATATATATATATATATATATATATATATATATATATATATATATATATATATATATATATATATATATATGTATATGTTATATGCTAAACAAACCACATCAATGTATTCAAATATCTAAGTATCTTATCTAAATAAGTAACTTTATATTCTTATCATGGTACGTGATATAATTTGATACATTTATCACCTAAGCGATAACAACTTCCTAGACTTCTCATGTGAAACGCTGGCACGGCAACAATTCCCAGAATGCTGTGCCTACGTTGATATCAAACCTTATAAATATGACCAACAGAAGCATTTGCGTTCAATATTCATTTAATCTCTGTACTAATTATATCTACATATTTTCAACCATATAAAATCATATAAATAATTTGTAAAAGTTAAAATAAAAGTTTTTAAAAAGCAAATCAAGTTCTAAGTGATATAAAAGTGGCGCAGTCGGTAGGATTGGTAATAACGCCTGGAAGAAGAGCCTAACCAACGAAAACCTCCCAGAAGAACAAGGAACACCCCAAAAAGGGCCTAACTTCAGGAAAGGATCGCCGGAACAAGGAGACCTTTGACGACGGGCGGCGGATTCCAATCCCTAAATCAAGAAAGAACCTACGAATGAAGATTTATTACGTGTAAGTACTTACTGAATCATCCCGTTTAAGTGCAAATTTAATTAAAATAATAATCGCATCATTTCTTGCGTATTGTCCGTGGAAAAGAACAGTTCTGTTGTCCATTGCTATTATAAGTAAAATAAATCTAAGTTTCAAATTCAAATTAGTTTATGCCAGTAACTACTCGAAATATGGCTCACCAACAACAACAAAACCAACAACAGCACGAGCCACAACCTCAACCTCAACCTCAACCAGACGCTGTTGAACCGTATAAATTGAGCGAAATATTTTCAATTATTCCTGAATATGACGGTAATCAAATAAATTTAAATACATTTTTAAATTCATGTAGAACTGCTTTTGGCATGTCAATCGGTAATCAGGTGGTACTTTTAACTGTTCACATAAAAAACAAATTAAAAGGCCGTGCAGCTGAACTAGTGAACTCTAGAAATCCCACTCATTGGGAAGAAATTAAAACTCTTTTAGAGAATCATTTCGGTGATAGTAGAGACCTAACCTCCTTAATACAAGACTTGCAAAGAATGCGACAACTTCCCGGTGAATCTCCGCTCACGTTTATTGCGCGCTTACAAACCCACGAAGCAAAAATGCATGCTTCTGTTCATAAACAGCGGTTAACAGCGGCACAAAAACAAGCCCAAACGCAATTAACTGAGGGCATGGTTTTGAACACCTTACTCACGGGACTAGAACCCAAACTTGCGCATGTTGTTAGGGCAAGCGACCCTGAGAATATGCTAAAAGCAATAACGAGAGTTCGAAAAGAACTCCAATTAAATTACTTTGAAACGCAAAAAACCAATCGCAACAATAGTGCAATCACTCCCACGCGCAACCAAAACTTCCCCTTACCTGCAAGACATTGTTCATTTTGCAAACGTACGGGACACGTCGCTAATGAATGTCGTCAGAGACAACAAAGTTCTCGACCACCAAATTTTGGTACTCCCCAAATCTATCCTAGGCCTAATTACTATAATCAAAATCCTGGAAATTTGCAAAATTTCCAACAACAAAGACCTAACTACTATAACCAAAATCCTGGAAGCTCACAAAACCTCCAGCAACAAAGACCACCCGTCATTGCACCAAACCCAAATTTCAATAATGCAAGACCACCTGCGATTCAACCTAACCCTAATTATTATAGACCAAATTCAAATAGAAAAACGCTTCACCTCAATCAAAATACTGAACCCGAAAATCTAGAGCAACAAAATCAAAGTTATTACGTTCACGATAACCCTTACGAAAATATTAACGAGGGATATTATACTGATAATAACCCCTACACAAGTCCGAACTATTATACAGCTAATACTTCGGAATACGACAACAGCAACGAAGACTATTATACTGCTAATAGTCCCTCCGAAAATTATTACACGGACGAATCCACTTTCGATACAACACCTGTATATAATCGGGATTTTCGATCAGGCCCACATGCCCAGTCGGACCCGCCTTATCACAAAACAGGAGACCCCGAGATGACAGTATTGCAAACCCAATTTGGCAAAATGAACTTGGACAATTTCAACCCAAATCTCAACTTCCCGGAACAACAGTTCCTATAAGCCCCTTATTGTCTGTCAAATCCAAAAATTTGTATTATATATATGATATTACTAACACGCATAGATTATTAATCGACACGGGCGCAGGACTATCCATATTCAAACCCAAAATTTGTGAAAATTATAGTAGATGTCCGGAAAACATTACGATCCAAGGCATAACTGACCAAAAAATAAATATTAACGAAGCCGTCTTTATCCCGTTTGACAACAATGAACCATTCAAAATTTATGTATGTGATCTTGACATAGAATTCGATGGACTCCTAGGGTCTGATTTCTTAGAACACTACAATTGTATAGTGGATATAAAAAACAAAAAACTTGTAACAAATTTCAAAACAATCCCGATCCACAAAGTCACAGACCAGGGTCTGCCAAACGTACAAAATTACCCAAACCCAGATAATCGTGATACCACTCGTAATATATCAAATATAATTTCAGTTGAACCACGTATAGAACAAACTACCAAACTTAAATGTCACTTGACCAGTACGGAAGCTATACTGCTAGCTACCGAAGTAGACAAGGTAAGACTCCCTAACGCGATAGTTCAGATAGACGATAAAGGTGAATTTATTACCTCTATATTAAACGTAAACGCGGTACCCAAAACCGTTAATTTTTCAAATTTAAAACTAGAACCGATCCAAAATTTCTCACTGAATTATATGGACGAAGAAACCTCCCAAACTTGCGTAGACAGACATTATGAAATAAAAAACCAACTCCGTCTAGACCACCTAAACATGGAAGAAAATGAACTAATAACACAACTTTGCCTAGAATACGCGGACATTTTTTATCTTGAAGGTGACCAACTAACTTTCACCAATGAAATTAAACACGCGATAGATACCAATGACGCGAAACCGGTATTCACGAAATCATACCGATACCCTCAGATACACAAAGAAGAAGTCAAAACGCAGGTATCCAAAATGTTAGAACAAAATATTATTCGTCCCTCTAACTCCCCCTGGTCATCTCCAGTATGGGTTGTCCCTAAGAAACTTGATGCTTCGGGTAAGCCGAAATGGCGTGTGGTTGTAGACTACAGAAAACAACGAGTTAACTGTAGGAGATAAATACCCTCTACCCAACATCTCAGATCTCCTGGATCAATTAGGCAAGTGCCAGTACTTGACAACATTGGACTTAGCCTCTGGGTTCCACCAGATCGAGATAGACCCGAAAGATATTCCGAAAAGTGCATTTAGCGTAGACAACGGGCACTATGAATTCGTTCGTATGCCCTTCGGCCTTAAAAATGCCCCTTCCACCTTCCAAAGGGTTATGGACAACATCCTCATGGGCATTCAAAACGAGAGATGTCTGGTATATATGGATGATATTATCATATATTCCCCGACAGTTCACGAACACATTTCTCGCCTCACAGAAGTGTTCAAACGACTTCGAAATGCCAACTTAAAAATCCAACCTGATAAATGCGAGTTCCTTCGTAAAGAAGTCGCATACCTAGGCCATCTCATAACCAAGGAAGGAGTAAAACCAAACCCCGATAAGATACAATGCATCGAAAACTTTCCCCAGCCTACTAACCAGAAGGAGATCAAATCCTTCCTCGGGTTGGCAGGTTATTATCGCAGATTTATAAGTAATTTCGCGAAACTATCCAAGCCCCTCACCAAATTGTTACAAAAGGATGTCCCTTTTGCTTTCGACTCAGAATGTCACAAATCCTTCGAGGAATTGAAACAAGCCCTTACTTCGACGCCAGTACTTATCTACCCAAACTTCGACGAAACGTTTCTACTCACCACTGATGCAAGCGCATTCGCCATCGGCGCCGTGCTCTCACAAGGCCCCATTGGCAAAGACTTACCAATAGCTTTCGCCTCAAGGACCCTCTGTAAAGCCGAAACCAAATACTCAACCATAGAGCGTGAACTTTTAGCTATAGTATGGGCCGTGAAACACTTCCGTCCGTACATATTTGGTCGAAAGTTCAAACTAATAACTGACCATAGACCTTTAACGTGGCTCTTTTCGATAAAAGACCACGGTAGCCGCCTAGCACGTTGGCGACTGAAGCTTGAAGAATACGAATACGAAATCGAATATAAACCCGGCCGCATTAATAAAAATGCAGACGCTCTTTCCCGCATAAAGATAAATCACATCCAAGATTCCTCTAACTTTCAAGCAGAATCAAAACTAGTAACGTACCCCGTTCAAAGTCCCTCAACTCCAATAGAACCCGATCCTGATAGTCAGGACACGACAAGCGACACGACGGAAACAAACGAACAAGAAGATGTCCTGAACGAATTCGAAACTTTCGTAAAATTGTATAAAACAAAGTCACTTATCGATTATTCTAAAATTGAATTTTCGAACGGGCAACTCCTGGACAAAACCAATAAAAATATAGTGACCTTTTTCCAACAAAACAATCTCAAAGATTTTCATTATAAAATCCTTGAAGATTTGTTCGAAGAAAACGCAGACTTCCGAGATTTAGAATTAAATAAATTATCGAGTAAGTCGGTGCGACATAGAAATTACTTTATCGTGGCTCTACCATACGACCCCGAAACCGTAATCCAAAATCTATTTATCTCCCTATACAAAGGTCGTGAAGAGTTCGACGACTCCAAAACGTATTGTATCGAAAACAATGTCGAACTCCCTATTCTTGAAATTTTGTCATTTCTTTTATCGGAAAAAGACGTGAAACTCAAAATATGTCAAAACGTTACTAGAACACCTAGTGACGACGAAATCCCAATTATTATCGACCAGCATCATACTGGCAAAGCTCATCTCCACCGTGGAATAAATGAGACTATTCGTCGTATTCGAGAGAAATACAATTGGAAAGGATTGACAAAAGACGTCGAAAATTTCATAAAAGCCTGCAAAATCTGCCAAGAAACAAAAATCTGTCGCAAAAATTTAGATAAGCCTCTCGTAATTACGGAGACGCCTAAATCCCCGTTTGAACGTATAAACATAGACGTCCTAGAAGTCCCAACGAAAAATTACGCACTTACTATACGCGACGAACTTACAAAATTCACTCAAGCGTATCCTATCAAAGATAAATCGGCAAAATCAATCGCAAACACCCTACTCGTTTACTTCCAGCACTTCGGAACACCCCTTCGAATCCATTGCGATTATGGCCGAGAATTCGATAACGCCATCCTAAAAGATTTATGTCTCCTCTATGACATCAAAGTAACGCAGTCTAGTGTCGGACACCCCCAATCTAATGGTTCCTTAGAAAGGTTCCACGCTACCTTGTTGGAAATGATCCGAGTACACGTGGCAGAACACCCTGACGAACACCCCTTCAACATATTACCTTACGCGATAATATGCTATAATACCTCTACTAATAAAACTCACGGATTTACACCCTACGAGTTAGTTTTCGGACACACGTCCAGTAGACCACCTGAAACGCTATATAATCAGGAAGAACTAGTCACGAAATACGTCAGAGACTTAAATAATCGCCTCTCTTATTATTATAAAGTCGCGCGCGCCAGAACTGAAACACAAAAACAAAAAGCGAAAGTTCGGTTCGACGCCCACGTTTCAAAGGAAACCCCCGAATATCAGATTGGTCAAAAGGTGTATTTAAAAGAATCCCAAATCACCGATAAGTTACGTAATAAATATAACGGGCCATTTGAGATTTTGGAACTTCACAAAAACTCAGCCACCCTCCTTAACAAAAAAACAAAACAAAAAACTAAAGCTAACTTTGACAGATTAAAACCATATATTGAAGCCTAAATTGCCTTACAGGTTCACCTTGCTGATCGGAGCAGCAATGTCCCAGTACCAAATAACACCCATCAATAACACCGTCGGAGTCTATTACCACGACGAAACGAGGATAATAATTTCCAATAATAAATGGACTCTGCTAGTCCATAAAAATCTATCAAGCCTCGAAGAAGCCTTTATCAACAACAACAAAATTTTAGAATCAATTGTAAATATATTCACCCCCGATACACGCGAAACGAAAGAATTCCTAGTCAAAGTCAAAACACACATAACACTCCTAAACCAAGTATCAAATTCCCTTAAGGTAAAATTTGAAGAAATCTTTGTTAACACCAAACGATTCAAGCGCGGTATATTAAATGGAGCAGGTAGTATATTTAAAGCAATTACCGGCAATCTAGATGCGGAAGATGGACAATTCTTCACAGACAGTATTAACAAATTAAACAAAGATCAACATCAAATAGAAAACCTCCTGAAAAATCAAATATCCGTTACCTCTACCGTCGTAAAAACCTTTAACGAAACGATCCAAAATATGCAAATTAATATCGTAACGTTTAACGAGGATATGAAAAAGATTCAAATCGGACTGCATAAAGTAAATGATAGAGTTGCACTGGTTCAAGCCGAACTAAAATTTATCGAAACATGTGAAAAATTGACTGAAAGTTACTTGTACCTCCAGAGCAACCTTGATGACATTTTGAACGCGATCACATTTGCTCGTCTGAAAATAATACACTCTTCAATTATTTCACCAGAAAGTTTGATTACTGCACTTCAGGAAATCTCTCAAAACTTAGTAAAAAATAATCTACCCCTACCGGTAAAATATTTAGAAATTCCTCAATACCTAGAAATTATCGAACTAGAAGCCTTTCAATCAAAATCAGATCTTGTTTTCGTTCTAAGAATACCACTAGTAGAACAACAACTTTATACCCTGTATCATTTGTATCCTATCCCTATACTAGACAACAGAACTGGCCTTCACCATGTCTTGTCATTCTCACAAAAATTCATTGCGCGTAACGATGATTCACTAATGTACATCCCCGTCAAGGACCTGAGTACATGCAAACAACTAGATTCCCATAAGAAACTATGCTCAGACCTCTACGCCTACCCGATCGACAGCAGTGCAGCATGCGAAGCCCAGCTACTGAAAAACTTCAGAAAAATCCCAGAAAACTGTGTAAGTTCCCTCGTCTATGGACAAGGTTATAACGTTCAGAAACTACAAGGCAATGTGTGGTTAATAATTGTCTCTGAACCCATTCACATCACCATAAACTGTAATAAAATGGACACAAAAATCACCAGTGTTAATAAGAACTCTATATTAAAACTCCACCCGGACTGTTACGCGTTTGTCGGTATAACAAAAGTGCAAGCAGAAAGCCGCAATACCATCAACATTACGGACAATTCACATCCAGTGGTTATACCCTATGACTGTTGTAGTGACATTCCCGAAAAACTCCAGCTACCCAAGTTGGAACCTCTCCAGTTCGATCATCTAAATGTCGAAAATCTAGACATAGCCAACCACAAACTTGAGCAATACTCTAGAGACTTAGACAAACTAATAAACGAGCCATTTATAACTAAACATTTTTCTTTAAGCATGTATACAGTTATTGGTCTGTCCATCTGTCTCCTAGCCGCCTTCATCGCCTGGAAATGCAGGAAAAGATGCTGTGGTTGTAAGGAATCCAAGGACGCCACCCCTAATGAGATGCTGAAAAGAATTGGCACCCTCCTGAGAAGAAGACCTCATCTACCTACAGAAGAGGAAGAAATGACCGATTTTTCCCAAAAAGTCGGTGAATAACACCGACTTTTCAAAAAGAAAGGGAGTTGTTATATGCTAAACAAACCACATCAATGTATTCAAATATCTAAGTATCTTATCTAAATAAGTAACTTTATATTCTTATCATGGTACGTGATATAATTTGATACATTTATCACCTAAGCGATAACAACTTCCTAGACTTCTCATGTGAAACGCTGGCACGGCAACAATTCCCAGAATGCTGTGCCTACGTTGATATCAAACCTTATAAATATGACCAACAGACGCATTTGCGTTCAGTATTCATTTAATCTCTGTACTAATTATATCTACATATTTTCAACCATATAAAATCATATAAATAATTTGTAAAAGTTAAAATAAAAGTTTTTAAAAAGCAAATCAAGTTCTAAGTGATATAAAATATATATATATATATATATATATATATACGTACGGTACGCATGAAACGAAGCCCACTACGCACTACAGGGTACCAGAAGCCCAGCCTTATTTGTAATTTAAATAGTGTGTACAACTGTTAATAATGTTTTAAGTGGGAATAATAACGCGAGCAACATGAGAGGGGGGAACTTTTTTGGACATACAGATTAAAAACAACACGACATGTCATACGAAGCCTGTTATAATTATGGTACATTACGAAGCCCGTTGTATAAAATGTATACATGTTTCAGACTACACGAAGCCATACATAGTTGCCACTTCTCTTCTAATTCTTTAACTAAATGATATAACTCTGTGCGACAATATAATTGCATAGTCGATGTGCTAATAATGTAATTGCATTGCTGTAGGTCACGGTCGCATGGCACCAAAGGTATGTTAGGGTCTGCAAGTTAAAAGTATTTCTATTGATATAATTTGTATTTATTCTAATGCAAAATAGGTAACAGATACAAGGTATTCATTCCGTTATTGACGTTTGACTAAAATAGGTTTTTTATACAAACATGAAGCCTCAAAATAAAGCCCAAAGTAGCATATTCCTCGCTTACTTGAAGCCCACACCCTGCCTATGCTTGTTACTACATTTTCGAAAAAATGTAGTATACGTTTTGCATTTTTCCGGTGGACCATCGAAACCCGAAAAAAACGTCGGATCGAAATGAAAGTCGTATCTATCGGCTCGAGAGCGAATTTAGAAAATTCCGTCCGTCGGTCTGTCGGTCTGTCACGCTCAGCCCCCCCCTAATCCGTTTTCGGATTTTGATGAAACTTGGGTGGTTAATAGGAGGCCTTCAGAAAACCTTAACGCTGGAAGGTTGGCTCCATTCGGAAACCGGAAGTACCCGATATAGACGTTTCAAGTTTTTCGGGAAAAATTGAATAACTCTGTAACGGGCAGTCAGATCGAGATATTTCAAAAAAGAGATGGTGCCGCTGGCAACGGTCTACAGATAGGTATACCGGAGACTATGTCGAAAAATAAATGGAAATTGAATTTTTTTGCAAAAAACTGGTTTTCTCGAAATCGGGATAGGAAGTACGATAACTGTCCAGGATATTGATTGATTTCGATGAGACTTGGTGGGATCGAAGGTACACAGCCACAAATGAAGCCTATTGCTTGAGGCTCGAATCCGTTTACCGCAAGTATTTTTTCCAAGGCCGAGTATGATTTTCCAAAGAAATTAATAACTCCCGAACCGAAGGTCCGATTTTGATTTTCAAAAATGGCGATTGTAGGGCTCAATTAAGTCTATTAGGTGACGTTTGTGAGAAATTTGCAAAACAAAAGCGAATCTACAAATCCTGAAAAACTTGATTTTTTTTATAAATTCTACAAATACCGAACAGTTTCCTAATAAAAATCGAATATTAAGTATTCCGTCGATCAATCTCTATAACCAGTATAAGGCATGGATCTTTTTGGACAAAAAATCTGAAATGGAGTTTTTTCGAAAAATTAAAAATAAACGAGTTATTTACAAAGATGGCATGTTCACGCCCGGTATATCAGAGTGGCAGTCCGCCCGAAAATAAAATTGTAAGTCTGAAATCACTCCGTTCTCGAAAAAGTATCTATTTTGATAATACACGAAATTATCTATAGGTGTCCAAACCAAAAAAATGAAGATCATACCGGGGAAAATTCTATCTCTATAAATATTTGACCGATTTTCATTTACTAAATAACAATATAAACGATGTCCTTTCTGTATTTCAAAATGTCAGTCAGTCAATACAAAAAGAAAAAATAAAATAAAAACAAAACATGTCAAAAGGTACTGAATCATCCCTACAGGGATAAAAAGCATATCAAAATGAAGTTTTTAGCTTGTTTATAAACATTTTTCATTTTATGATGATTATTAGATTAATTATTTTATGTACTTGTTCTTTTAGACAAATTCACACGTTCAAACACACGTTAATTCTTGATAAATCTCTTAAAAATATGAGTGAGGTCTCATTGGATTTAGAATGACGTCTAGAAAAATGTGCAAAAGTTTCAAACCCGCACATAAACCATTGCAAAAGTTATAAACAAATTCAAATTGAAAAAATAACGAGTTGTTTTTTGCAAATATATCGAATACTATTAATATATAAGAAATTAAAAAAAAAAGATTCTTAAAGAGGAAGAAATGTCCAATAAAGAACTCCTGACTCCCGGAACTCTATCTCTATTATTAATAATTTTAATTTGATGTTGAAAATAGAGCTCCGCACGGTGAACGCAAAGCTGTTGTGATGCTCTGAAACCGACCTTGGCAAGTAAAAACAATTTTTTATGTTATTAAATATTAAATTAAAAATTTATTTTTAAAATTATGGTATTATTTTGATACTTAAAGGAACAATATCCCATTGGATCCCCGTTTTTCATAAAATGAGCCTATTGTGAATTAACAAATTTTTTTAGAGTTTGCGTTTATATTTCAAGTCGGATAATTGTTAAACAAAAGCCACTAAATGTATTATTATTTCGCTTCGTGGACACCTTATTCAAGCCAACAAAAAACCTAAAAAATGGAAAAGAGAGGTTGAAATTTTTTTTTTGTTAATTTTAATTATTAATACTGTTTTTATACTTAAAAATACTATAAAATTACATAAACTTTAAATTTTTAGTGCTATTTGTTTAAACAAATTTTATGAACAAATAGATAAATTACGTATGCTTGAAAAATTTTTTTTTGCCATTTTGTTATAAAATATGATTTAAAAAAATTCCTAAAACAATTTTTTAACTATTTATAATCAATTATTTCTTTTTTTCATTATTTAAACAAATTATTAAGAAAAAAATTTATTCTTAAAATTTATTATTTGCAATTCTCTCCAAGGTGGTAAATTTTTATTTATTGTTAATTCATTTGTTTATTTAATAAACAACTTGTTATTAACAATCGCCGAATGTGTTTATATTTTTTTTATGGAAAAAAATAACATACAACCGTATACATAAAAAATTTTTATATTTTTTTTTATAGAATTTTAAAGTTTAAATATTAATTTTTTTTTTACATGTTTATGTATAAAGTTGTTTTTGTTTTTTTCTCTATCAAAAAAAATATAAACACGTTCAGCGATTGTTAATAACAAATTGTTTATTAATAAATAAACAAATAAATTAACAACAAAAACATTTTTTCTCTTGTAGAGAATTGCAAATAATAAATTTTAAGAATCATTTTTTTTTATAATATGTTTAAATAATGAAAAAAGGAAAAAATTGATTATAAACAGTTAAAAAAAAATTTTAAATCACCTAATATTTCATAACAAATAAAATGGCAAAAAATGTTTTTCAGAAATACGTAATTTATCTATTTGTCTATAAAATTTGTTTAAACAAATAGCACTAAAGATTTAAAGTATTTAATCTTAGTATTTTTGAATTTAATAACAGTAATAATAATTAAAATTAATAAAAAAAAATTTCAACCTCTCTTTTTCATTTTTTAGTTTTTTGTTAGCTTAAATAATTAATAACTAATAGACCATAACAATTAAAATCATCGCAATGTCATAATCTCATAAAGTATAGTTGACACAAGGTCTCCACGGAGTGAAACAGTTTTAGTGGCTTTTGTTTAACAATTATCCGACTTGAAATATAAACACAAACTTTAAAAAAATTTATTAATTAACAATAGGCTCATTTTATGAAAAATCGGCGAAAAATTTTTTTTTCCAACGAGATATTGTTCCTTTAAGTGTCTAAATAATACCATATTTTTTTTTTAATTTCTAAATTAATATTTAATAATATAAAAAAATGTTTCTACTTGCTACGGTCGGTTTCAGAGCATTGGAGCCCCATTTTCAATATTAAATTAAAATTTATAATAAAGATAGAGTTCCGGGTGTCAGGAGTTTTTTATTGGAAATTTCTTCCTCTTTAAGAATCCTTTTTTTTTAATTTCTTAAATATTAATAGTTTTCGAGTTATTTGCAAAAAACGAATCTCGTTATTTCTTCAATCTTAATTTGTTTATAACTTTTGCAATTGTTTATGTGCGGGTTTGAAACTTTTGCACATTTTTCTAGACGTCATTCCGAATTCAATGAACCCTCACTCATATTTTTACGAGCTTTATCTAGAATTAACACGGGTTTGAACTTGTGAACTAGACTGTTTGAGAAGTTTGAAAATAGAACAATGTTAGATAAAACGTTGAAGAATTAATGTAACTGTTCTTTTTCTATTGGAACTACCCACATGATGAAAGTCAAAGTCAATAGAAAGCAAAAATAAATAACTGAATGTAAATATTGTTCGCCAGTTTACTGAAGTTTTTATATAACTGTTAAATATTCTATATGACATTCTGCAGTTTGTTGAAAATAAGTTGATTTTTCTAGATATAATTGCTATATTTGTAATTCTAATCGTCTCCTGATGATGCCAGCTTGGTTGGCAAAGAGCTTCTACCTAAATTCTGCAGAATTTTTGTTATTGTCAAATCTTATCAAGAGTTACAACAGTTTACATTTGCATTTTTTGCTTAAGATGTCTTAACTGTTGTATTTGCAGATTGGAATTTTGGAATTGGAATTCCTCTAGCTAATTTTAACTTATTGTCCAAATTTAAATACTATCGGACATCGGACTCTTGGTCCTTCAGTTATCGTGCTTACAAAGCACATGGTGTTTTCGTAAATAGTCCAGTAAATGTCAAAAGAACTGTTGGCAATGGTAAAGCTACACCTCTTTGAAGCAAGGCAGTACTTAGTCATAAATCTATCTAAAAAATTAATAGTCCTATTATTATGACGAAAAAAATGTATAAATAGAGCGGAAAAAATATTTTATAATTCGTTAAAATTAATAACCAAAACATTAGAATATGAGAAATACATAATACTGCGTATTACAACAAATTACCTGATCAGTTGGAAACTTAAAATAACATGAAAGTCATTGTTTATAAGAATGTTTTAGAGCAGAAAAAGTAATTCTCAATTACGTAAAAATACATACTTTACGAAAAAAATTGTTTGTAGCTGATACAATTATCTTCAATTTTTATTTTCTTAATTATTTGAATAGATGCACGATGTTTTTAACTTTATTATTTTTTCAAGAAAAAGTAAGTAAACATAACTTGAAAAATAAAGCAATAAATGACATAATTTCACCCCAGTTATACAAAGAGGGCAATTTTTAATGTCTATTTTTATTCAAAATTAGTTTCTTTATTATTTGCGATATGAAGACTAAGACCATAATAAGAAAAATAGCAGAAATTTAATATTGCTACATAAATTGTTTAAATTTTTATGAAGCAACCAAAACTGCAGTCTTGTGTTGATGACTCATCGATTTTGTGCGTCGGCCTTGTCTATAGGTGGTGTTTACAGAAGACGCTGTAATTAGGGTAAATGAAATCGGTTGGTCCCAGTTGAACGGGAATTGAATTAACTTTATTTTCCAACAAAAATTTCTAATATTTTGTTTAATTATAAATGGATAAAATGTTTTTTTACAATAAGGTTGGATTTTTTTAGGTTATAAATTATTTTTAAGGAAAATAATGTAGGCATCTATACTATTTAATTAATCATTTAAAAAGCTAAAAAAAAAAAATTTAAATGAAATTTTTTATTAGAACGCAATTTAAAGGAAAACATTTTCGCAAAATTCGATTTTCATGTAAAGGAATTTTTGAACAAAGAATAGATATAACTTGTAGAAATTGTAGAGAATTAAAATATCTTTCAAAATTGTGGTCAACGTTCTTCTCCTCAAGCCTTAATTACTTCCACATATCCACATAAGTATAGTAACGACAAAAAAAATTTTGAAAATTTTTATTGTTCAAATAGGCTTAGAATGTCATGAAACGTCGAGATTTTAAGTTTGAGCGAAAAAAATTTCTGTATGTCGGTCCGTCTGTAACTTTTTTTGTGCGCACGATTACTCTGGAACTGTTTAAGATATTGACTTAGAATTTGGTACACGTATGTATTTTAACGAGATCTGGAAATAAATTATATTTTTATCCTCTTCCGTCGAAGGGTTGGGTGGTAAATTGGGGTAAATGGGGAATAAATAGGTAAATCAAACAGGTAAGAGTCCATAAAATTTGTATTTAGTATATGTAAGAGAAGCTAAGGTCTCAAAAAACTTTTTGGCATTAGTCACCCCCACCCCATTATTAAAGAGGATAACAAATTTGTGATTTAGTGTGTGTACAAGAACCAAAAATCTCAAAATATTTTTTTACTTCATCCACCTCTATTATCATTCCCCTATCACCACCCCCATCCCACTACCGATGTGGGATATCGTTTTATGGGTTTTTGGGGTAGACGATTTCAAATATTATATTATTAAAGTTCCATAAACAATTATTCCCACATACAAAATTTTTTCGTTGTGAGAGACTTGGTTAGAAAATCTGGATGTGGAAGTAGTGACTCCTTGGGCAACGGTTTTTTTGAGTTAATCGCGAAAAACGAGCGTCGAAATTTGACTTTTGGAGAGCAGGAAAAAACACTAAACCTTAAAAAAAATCACTTCTCGGTCAATTTTTTTACCATATTGGAACGGACTAAAATTTTCTTACCCCTTTGATTGACATCCTTTATTTATGAATTATTTTTTCTGTTGGATGACGACCCTGCATATTTTTCTTATAAAAACTATATCAGATTTTTTTCCTGGCAATATTTTTTTAGGTGACAACCCTGTATATTTTCATATTTTTTTTACTTGGCAGTTGTGTTGTGATATCTGCATGTGAAATAATATCGTCCTTCATCTTATTTTTTATTATTATTTTTGGGGCGACCACCCTATATATTTTTTCATATTTTTCTTTGACAGTTGTGTTAGCTATATGAGAAACATTATTGACCGCAAGCCATTTTTTCATTATTTTCTTAGAGTGAGCACCCTGTACATTTTTCATATTTTTTCCCCTGACAGTTGTGTTAACTACACGCAAAATATAACTGTCTTTCGTCACATTCTTTTCCTCATTATTTTTTCAGGTGCCCACTATTCTTCTTTGACAGTAGCGTCAACTAATGACCAAATATTTTTCTTCTGCGTCAAATGGTTTTGTAATATTTTCCCCACTATATATATATATCTTATAAACTACAATAGTTGTTATGTGTACACATGTATTGTTAGAAAAAGATACATAATTCTGGCTCTTGTAGATATAGCTGTAGATATAGCGCCAACAGACAGACACCAGACCGACAGACAGACAGACTGATGGAATTAAATGGCTTTAATTATTGTAATCTGAATAGTCTGAAACGCGAAAATCCGAAGAAATCTCGGAGGGTAATTTTTTTACGATTACAATACCCTACTTCCCTTCGGTTAGCGAGAGAAGTAAAAAACGAAATTTAATCCATATGACAATATTTCTAAATGCTTTAATAGTGGATTTTAACATTCCGTAAACAAGTGGCACTGACCATTTTCAGGTACCCTACCTAAAACAAATTTAGCGGGAATTTGATAGAAAGTGTCGACCCAACATCTGTCGGTCAGACACTACAATGGGCTGTTATAGTTAGTAATTTTAAATATGTGACTAATACTTTCTCAATTTGCTGTAATGTACAGTATTATAAATTTTTCACGTTCTGATTTTTTAGTTATTTAATTTAGTTTTTAAATATGTTAACATTTTAAATCATATATAGTGAAGTCAAATTAAGTAACAAAATAGGTGAATAAGGAATTCTCTGGCTGCAGCAATTTTATTATTTTAATTTGTCGTAGATATAATAAGTGCCACCGAGAAGTTTTTAATTAAATCGGTCCAGCGTAAAAAATTTTTAAAAATTTATTTTTCAACGCTGAAATTTTCTGCTCTTTTCCTTATTGTCTTCGGTCCTAATAATCGTGTCGCAAAAATAAAAATACCGAGTGGCTATGAAAAAACTTTCTGATAATTTGTTAATTTGTAAGAAAATAAAAACCACCAAAAATTGCCTTTTTTGACAATTTAAGAAATATAACGTAATAATGCATCCATTTTAACGAAAGTTGGAGGAAATGTACACATTATTGAACTAAACCTTCGTGCCAAATTTTAGCATAAAATATTTATTCAAACGGCCAAAAATAAAAAAAGATTTCGAAATTTTAATCGCTTATTGTTTAAGTGCATCGATTCGTAGAACATTTTTTTTTTTAAATGTAGGTTTTTACATGTATTTTACAATGATATTATCTTCATTTAAACCATTTTTTAAATCTGTTTATAATTTTCAAAATTATAGGTATAAACATATTCAGATAACTGGATTTTTTATCAAACTAAGAACAGGTATCGAATTATGAAAACAGATGAAATATTTCTTAAAAAACCGCTGCCCAAGGAATCACTACTTCCACATCCAGATTTTCTATCCAAGTCACTCACAACGAAAAAATTTTGTACGTGAAAATAATTGCTTATGGAACTTTAATAATATAATATTTGAAATCCTCTACCCTAAAAACCTATAAAACGATACCCCACATCGGTAGTGGAGTGGGGGTGGTGATAGGGGGGTGGTAGTGGGGGTGAATGAAGTAAAAAAATATTTTGAGGTTTCTAGTTCTTGTACACACACTAAATCACAATTTTTTTATCCCCTTTAATAATGGGGTGAGGGTGGTAATGGGGGTGGCTAATGCCAAAATTTTTTTGAGACCTTAGCTTCTCTTGTATATACTAAATACCAATTTTCTGGACTCTCACCTGCTTGATTTAGCTATTTACCCCAAATTTACCCAAATTTACCCCCCAACCTTTCGACGGAAGAAGATGAAAATATAATCTAGTTCCAGATCTCGTGAAAGTATATACGTGTTCCAAATTTCAAGTCAATATCTTGAATGGTTCCAGAGTAAACGTGCGCACAAAAAAAATTACAGACAGACAGAAATTTTTTTTTTGCTCAAAAATCTCGACGTTTCATGACATTCTAAGCCTATTTGAACAATACAAATTTAAAAAAAAATTGTCGTTACTATACTTCCACTGGATGTGGAAGTAAAAATAATGATCTACTTGCATTTGGGGCCGAGATACGTCAGTGTGTGCGTCTCAGTCGCTTATAAATAAGCAAATTGATATATGTTCTTAAAATTTGAACTTCAATAATAGTCTCATCTAGTTGAGAACAATCCAGAAGCACAATTGTTAAAAAAGATAGAGGCCCGATAGTCGGGCTTTTAGCGATTATGTTAGAGATCTAAAAATCGCCAAATAGCTCAAAAGGTGATATTATGGTTTTACAGATCCTAAACACAAAAACTGACTTTTCACGGCTCCAAATGCAAGTAGATCATTAATTTCTTTAGAAAAATATTAGATATTTCATCTATTTTCATAATTCGTTTCCCGCTTTTGGTTTCATAAAAAATCCAGAGTTATTTGAATTTGTTTACAACTGTAACTTTGAAAATAATAAATAAATTTCAAGCAAAAACGATTTAAGTGAGGATTCTTTTTTCTTAACACTGTTGGAAAATACATGTAAAAACCTACATTTTGAACAAAAATTTACACAAGTCACTGCACTTAAACAATAAGCGATAAAAATTTCGAAATTATTATTGGTTTTTAGGCGTTTGAGTTTTGTTCAAAAATATTTATTTTGCACTAAAATTTAGCACAGGTTTAGTTCAATAAAAGGCTTAGTTCCACGGACTTTCGTTAAAATTGATGCATTATTATTATGTTATATTTATTAAATTATTATCAAAAAAAGCAATTTTTGGTGATTTTTATTTTTTTTACTAATTAACAAACTATCATCTAGTTTTTGCATAGGCCTAGTTTTATTCAAGATTTTATTGCGAATAATCCGCTATTTTTATTTTTACGATACGATTACTAGGACCGGAGATACTAATGAAAATAACAGCAAATTTCAGTGTTTAAAAGTAGGTAAATTGTTAAAATATTACAAGAAGCAATGGACCGATTTAATCCAAAACTGCTCATAGCACTTGTTATTACACATAAAACAAAAATTCCTGCAGCCAAACAGTTTCATTCAAAATTTATTTTCACTCCACTAATGATGTGGGGTGCTCTTAGACGAAAAAAGTAAGTTATTAGAAAATCGATTGGATTTGAATGAATTTCCCTGAAAACTTTTTTAATGGCTTTCTATAATCAAATATGAAGTTTTCTACCACTTTTCCTTGTCCGCAATAAATATAAAATAAATATTGTCAATATCCTTTCAAATAGAATTTCTTTTAAAATAAAATTAATTAAAAATTTAAAAATAAAATAAGTACATGTTTTATTTTGCTATTTGTTCTCACCTCACTCCACCATATATCTAGAGACAATACACACCTATAAGATAATAGTTATTTAACAAACAAGTATGTTAATGAGAGCGATTAATAAATTGAGACATTTTAACGTGCGAGCGCTAGCGAGCGCATTATTTGTCGAGATTATTAATCGCCGATTAACACACGAGTAAGTTACAAAAACTTTCCGTTGATTGTATATAGGAAAAAATCTAATTTTATTTTATAACACAAAATTGAATTCTAAGTGTTACTTTATTTATTTAATTGTGGTAACACATGTGGAATTTAAAAAATATCAAAAATACAGTTACAAATTCATTAGGCCTCTTTTTGTAACATCGCACAGGTAAAACGCGACAAAAAGGGTAAAACCATATATTTATTTTAATGAGTATTTACTACATTTATTGTTTTACAACCCTCCCCTGCATAGTTCTGCCAAGAAATTAACCTATTTATTCAATTATTTACGTATTACAGGCATATTATAAAGCAGTCGATTCGCAAACGTTGTTTTAAATAGACGTATTTTGTAAACACTTTATTAAAGTTTGTGAACAATTATTTTAATAATCAAGTAACTTCTAATAAATTTTATTATGGAGGGCCATTCTTCAAGTAAATACGTATTTTTACCATTAATAAAATTCCTCTTATCTGTTTTATATTAGTAGAAATATGCGATTGTGTTATATATGTATAAGAATCTATTCCATTTGTATTATTCTTAACTTTACATTGAGTTATAAAAAAAGTACCCATAGTACTTTCAGATTTTAATTTTTTCAGTCAGTTGCAGTATATGTTTGTGAAACAGCGTGTTATAAAATTGTTTGCTCGATTTTGCTCTTTTTTTTTATAAATCATAATTAAGTAAAACGTAGCACAATTTTTTTGTTTCTAATAATGAGATTGTGTGGCTAAATTATAACATTCTTTTAAGGTATCAGATGTACAAGAAAAGAGTTATTGGACGCTTTAAGTCATTTTTGCAGAAAATATCGACACTTAATAGAGAAAACGCTGAAAGTGACTCTGATATTAACAGCGATAACTATGATATCGAGGGTAACAGTAATAGTGACAGTGAATGAATATTGAAGTATGTATGGTATATACCATACGGTAGCCATAGTAGAAGAAAAGAGTAACTAGGGTTTATTTTTCCACAATTACCTTATTCAAAAATAAAATTAATTTATTCAGCAGAAATTTATTATTTTCACGAAAATGTCACAAATATACAATACTTTTTAATGTTATTACAATTATTATTACCTGAATTTAACACGTTTTTCTCATTTGCAACAAAAAGTTGCTGAAAATAATTTTGTCGCACTTTTGATGTCAACGGTACCACTGTGCATCGGAGAAATATGCCAATAGCACCGATTCCGAATAGCGCGATACCTGCTTCTCTTTTATTAATAATTATAAACGTTTCATACACGTTTTATACGTTTGACAATTAGAGTTTTGACATTAATTGTCATATTAACTGTTTTCAATTATGTCCTTAGTTACTTAAATTAAAATCGTATATTAATAGAAAATCATTTATTAATAGGGGTTAATAATGAACGATTTTTTATATATTTATCAAAGCTACAAATACACGATGAACGGAAAAAGTAATAAATAAAATAGGTAGGTATAATTTATTAATTATTTGGAAACACGCGATAATAATTGTTTATGTAATTAGGCACTAAAGTTAAACTTTTTATCACGATGTAGAATTTAGTTAAATAAACCACATAAATGATAAAAAGAAACTTTAGTTTCAAGGTGCATAACTAAGTTTTTCTTGAAATTGTGAAATTAAGGTTAATCAACTCTATTTAATGAATAATTTTAAGTGACATTAAGAAATATTTATATATATATAATATTTAAATTTCAAATCTCAATAATTTTTTGTAATGTAATTATGTCACAAGCAATGGACAATTTATGTTGACGTTTACCTGTCACCTCCTCCAACTACAAGAAATCGTACAATGTTTGATTACTTTAGTGACTATCTCTAACACTTCAATGACAATTTTGAGGTTTTTTCCGATTTCAAAAAAATCTATTTTTTGTACGATCGAGCTTATTTGTTTATTTACAATATCTGTTGCCAAGACGTCAGGTTATATTTATTGATTGCTAAGTCGGTAAGTAATTTGCTTACCGGTAAGTAAAATTAATATAATATATATTACCGTTATTTCACAAAAATAAGTACAAAAAAATAAGGTCATTTCTATGTATTTAAAAAAAATAATATTATTTTCTGCACGATTGTTTTTAATTACACTTCAATTAAAATAATTTAATTTCTAGTAAATAAACGAAATGGCAAAATACAAATATCTTATTTGACAAGTTGTACTTGCCACGAAATATAAACGTGACTTTTGACTTTTTGTTTATTTAATAGAAATTAAATTACCACGCGCCGTGTAACGGCGCCTTTATACCGACCGGTCTCCGGTGGTAAACGTCCGTTACCGTTCTGATGATACTTAACATACTTTTATTTCCACACTACGGAATAACATATATCTACCATATATTAGGTAAGTAACTAGATTACTTGACAAAAATAAAGTCGGATCTTTCATATGAAGTTTTTTAAAATTAGCTTTTCCTGAATAATTACGCCTTTCTGTAAAGCGTGCATTAAAATAATGTTTGAAATTATTTTTTTCAGACTCATTATAGTGCAAGCTTTTATCAATAGTTTTTACTCAATATGATATTTATGCAAAAGTCTTTTCATCCAACGTGGCATCCCTTAAATGTATCAAATAAACCACCCTTTTCAACAGTTCTTAACGGTTGAAACTTAGCTTATAACTTCATCAGAAAATTTTAAAACTTTTTGCTTCTTGCTTAAAAAAAAATAAAATACCCTGACATGCATAAAAATAAGCCGTTTTCTTCCATATGTATTTAATACGCTTCTCTCAAAATTATTCAGATTAAAAGTAATGTAAACTAAATGAACGAAAATAACAAAGAAGACGGGTAATATTTAACAAATATAAAGTAGAGGAGATTTGGACTCGCCCCTTTAAAAGGGGGTAGCTTTCCAGGGAGGGCTAATTTTGGAAAAGTTAATACTAGAAACTTTCCTTAATTTTGCCAAGGAATCTACTTAGAAATATCCTCAACATTTTAGTTAATACCCTGTATAGGTGTACTTAAAATCAGAAATTAATTATATTTATAATTACGATTTTTGCTGCTGAACGCACAGAAAAGAAAGACAGTCTATATAATCTTAGTGAAGTAAAAAAGTAAAATGTATCAATAGATTTTTTGTTAAATAACAACAGTTTTTTTGTCGTCTTACAGCAGATATAAATATTATTTAGTTACGAGTCCGGTTCTAAGCCAGCCATTAGATAAACACAATTAACATAAAACATTTAATTATCATAGCCAAAAATTATCATTGCCACAGCAAAAATATTACAGATACAAACACATTAGTTGGCTGCATAATATTTACCAAGCAGATGTGCAGTGTTGCCAAGACTTAGGGATTCGTATAATGCATCGAATAAAATAGGGCATTGCAAAATGCGTCAAATATATTCACTGTATATATCGCTTATAGACCGACAACTGTAGCGCCATCTGAACATCAATTCGTTGAACTACATCGCGTATGTTTTGAGAGAAAGGAGGTGCAATTTGATGCCCGGGCGAAATTTTGCCAATTGGCGGGATTTGTTGAGAATAACATAGTCTAGGTTTTATACACGCTTATTTTTACGAAGCCCGAAGGTGGGCTTCGTATGTGTGTTGTGGGCTTCGAGTAAGCGGCAGAATATGCTGTTTTGGGCTTCGTATTGAGGCTTCATATGTCTATATATATATATATATATATATATATATATATATATATATATATATATATATATATATATATATATATATATATATATATATATATATATATATATATATATATATATATACATAACATGAATGAACTGGAATTTGCGGCATGATTTTCTTTATTTTATCAGTACCTTATCAGTTTTCACAACGAAGCAAAAGAATCAGCTTCTTAATGAACATCATACGTATTTAGAAAAGAAATCCACGACAGCTTCCTTCAGCTTTATAGGGTAGTTTGGATCTTCCATGTTGTTCATTTTCCGTCGACTCCTAAACTTCAGAAACTCATGATGTATTGATTCCCCAGCTTGCTCGGGCCACAAACCGAAATCTTCCTTTTCGTCCAGAAATTCAAGTGATTCTTGGATATGATTCAATATAATGTGTATTTTCAGAGTCTCGGTCACATCGATAGCAAGAATAGCTTTCATTAAATCACTTATATGCTTATCTACATCCGACTGAATCCTCTTTACTGCAAAACCGGAACATGCTATTTTATCCATGGCCTTGAATGCTGCGACGAATGGTAGAAGAGTGACTGGCCCCCCTACGTGCTGGCAGACTTCACAATCTAATAATTTATCTGACGATTTCATTGATTTTCTGCACGCATTTCCTTCAAACGCCTCCCCGTGTTAATTTTTTGAGATCAAATTCAAACCGTGAGGCCAAAGCAATAGCACGTAGGGGAGCCAGTCACTTTTCTACCATTCGTCGCAGCATTCAAAGCCATGGATAAAATAGTACATTCCTGTTTTGCAGTAAAGAGGATTCAGTCGGATGTAGATAAGCATATAAGTGATTTAAGGGAAAGCTCTTCTTGCTATCGATGTGACCGAGACTCTGAAAATACACATTATATTGAGTCATATCCAAGAATCACTTGAATTTCTGGACGAAGAGGAAGGTTTCGGTTTGTGGTCCGAGTAAGCTGGGGAAGAGTTTCTGAAGTTTTGGGAAAATGAACAACATGGAAGATCCAAACTACTCTATAAAGCTGAAGGAAGCTGTCGTCGATTTCTCTTCTAAATACGTATGATGTTCATTAAGAAGCTGATTCCTTTGCTTCGTTGTGAAAACTGCTAATGTACTGAGAAAATAAAGAAAATCGTGCCGGTCTAAAAGACAAAATTTTTCTTCATTATTATCCCGGAAATTCCAGTTCATTCATGGTATCTATATATATGTATGGTTGTATATCAGTGGCGGCTCGTGGTGTTTTGTGCAGAGGAGGCAATATGATTACAATTTGTACATTTCCTCACCAGCCTCAGCCTCTCCTGCCTTCTCTGACGAGCCGCCACTGATGTATATACATATTCATCCATTATATATATGTATGTATATACCTATATATACAATATAAATGACCTTCCCCACGTAATGCACAGCACGACAGCAAATTTTACGCTTATGAAATGGAAAAAACTCAAGATTCGTGAACCATTTATTTGGACGAACAGCTATGATTTGGGGAGAAAAATTTTCAGGTTTCTGACCATCAGACTCACCATTCTCCACGTTCCCCTTGCGTCGTTATCGTACCAGAACTTTCTTGGCATTCCTGACACCTGTGATAAGTTGCAAAGAAATTTTTTTTGTTAAAAAAAATCTCAATTGAAATTTTTGTCACAATTGTTTTTTATTATTACAATTCATTTTTGTAACAAAAAATAAAAATGTATTTAAAGTAACACAACTGTTTTATTTATACCTCTTCCTATTTTATAATTTAAGATGCATACTTAATTGTTACAACAATGTAAAGTAATTAATAAAATAAAATCATGTTTTGTTCTTGGCAATTTAAAACACGATTTGAAATAGATAAAACTTTAAGGTAGTGTAATAGTAGTAGTAGTAGTGGGTTTTTACTGGCATCAGGAATGATTCCTCAGCCACAGAATTTTGATAAATTATTTAAATATTTAAATATTTAAATTATTTAAATATTTAGCTTTGCCTGTTTAACGAAGGTTACTAGCTCGTCTAGGATTTGTTTTCTTTCATCATTTAACAGGGTGGTCAAATTCACCGGAAATTGCACTTGAAGTGCCCTTAGGTTGTTTAAGAAAGTATCTCTTTCTTGCGCGTAATTTTTACATGAAAAGAACAGGTGGTTTAAGTCTGCCACTGATGTGTTGTCACAAGAGCACAGCGGTGAATCAAGTAATCCTATCTTGTGTAAATGCGCTCCAAAGCGTCCATGATTCAATCTCAGCCTGGTAATAATTGTGGAGTAAAACTTTGGAACAGTGTGATCAAAAATGTGTCTTATTTTTGAAGGAAGTTGGGGGTGCAAAAGCGTGTAGGGATTTGGGGATTTATTTACGTAATTTAACCACTGATGTTCCCATTTAATGTGCATGTCTTTTTTAAACTCGCTAACGATATCCGAGTTTGCAAAAATATTGTTCACGACCTCTAGATCAATGGATTCTTTTGCTAACTGGTCTACAATCTCATTTCCGGAAATACCAGAGTGGCCTTTAGCCCAAATAAAAGTAACTATAACCTGTCTGCTGTTAAGGTTATTTAAAAGACGCTTTATATTACAGATGATGGGGTTTTGATAGTTTTTATAGATGCTTAGTGAGTACATCGACTGTAGCACTGATTTTGAGTCTGTCACAATAACAGAATTACCCATTTTGTTTTCTGAGATCCATTCTAGGGCAGCCTGTATTGCATATCCCTCTGCAGTGTATATCGAACAAAGATTGTTAACTTTAATTTTGTAGGAACTATTGGTGTTTGAAACGTAATATGCACAACCTGTGCCAATGTGATTTTTTGAGCCATCTGTATATATTATAATCTCATTAGTATAGTTACTCAGTATGGATTTCATGATGTTTGCATTAATATGAGATGATTGTGTATAGGAAGGAAATAGGATGCCGGGATTAAATATTATGTCTGCGTATTCGCAGTCAAATATTGGAAATTTTTTCGTTGTGGTAATTATATCTGAATATTTGTTAGAAGCTACAAAGGCATCTGCTAATGGGGGACTATTTTTTATTCTCCAGTATTTGTTCGTTAAATTTTCTGTTGATAATAGGTAAATGTTCTGCAACATATTATTGGGGTTGAATGTCCTGATTTTTAACAAGTATTTATTAGACAGGTATTGTCGTCTTAAATTTAACGGTGATTCTTGGGCTTCTGCCAGAATTGCTTGACATGGAGATGAGTTCATCGCCCCTATACATATTCTAATAGATTTATATTGTAAACGATCTATTGTTAAGAGATTAGTATTTGAGGCAGAGCCATATAAAATACATCCATAATCCAGTATGGAACGAATGTAGGACCTATAGAACAACAAAGCTATTTTGGGATCTGCGCCCCATTTAGACTTTGATACACATTTCAGCATGTTGATCCCTTTTTCACACTTTCCTTTTATGTATTTGATGTGTTTTGTCCATAGCAATTTGCTATCCAGTACAAGACCTAAATATTTATATTGGGATACTACAGGTATTGTGTACCCACACATGCTAATGTTAGCGGGAGTATTTAGTCTGTGTCTGGTGAAAAACATAATTGCAGATTTTTCGGGGGATATGCTAAAACCAAGCTCGCTGAGCATGTCTTTTAATATATGCATTATATGTCTCAGGGTACCCACACAATCGTTATATGAATTCTGGATTGTATAAAAAACAAAATCATCTGCATATTGGATAGTATAGATGGAGTCACCTGTAATGTCGTGCAAATTGGAAGTGTACATGTTAAATAAAAGGGGACTCAACGCAGAACCTTGGGGCAGTCCTTGTGAGACATACCTGGGTCCATATATTTTATTATTATGATCTCTAATGAAAATTTTACGATTGGTATATAGTTCAACTATATTAGCAGCAGCCTTTGTACCTATTCCAAAATCAATTAATTTATTTCTTAAAATATTTAAATCTACAGCATCATATGCTCCTTTGAGATCTATAAAAATTGAGGCTAAATATTTGTTGTCGGAGAAAGTGCACTGTGCATGTGTGACCAACTGGGCCGCTGCATCTACCGTGCCATAGCCGCGTCGAAATCCATATTGAGGTGCTGGCAATAACGAGTGGTGTTCCACATACCACTCCAATCTTGCCTTAATCATTCTTTCGAATGTTTTTACTAGACAAGATAAAAGAGATATAGGTCTATATGACGTGGGGAGTTGGCTGTCTTTGTTTGGTTTAAGTAATAGACATA
Source organism: Rutpela maculata (assembly GCA_936432065.2). Taxonomy (NCBI): domain Eukaryota; kingdom Metazoa; phylum Arthropoda; class Insecta; order Coleoptera; family Cerambycidae; genus Rutpela; species Rutpela maculata. Next base: position 91,882,414 of record OW386288.2, on the reverse strand, counting down.
TAACTATTTCCCTAAACTGAGTTACATAGTTACCATTCAACCACCAATCGTTAAAAATTTTTAGTAATAGGTTTTTAGCGACTATAGGTAGATTTTTAATAATATTATAAGTGAAGTTATCTATACCGGGTGCAGTATTTCCTGTAAGCTTGAGTGCTGTGTCTAACTCGGACATATCAAACGCTTTTTCGAGGAAATTATCCACCGTGTTATTATTATTAAAATTATGGGTAATTAGGTTAGTGACAGATGGAGGAGCAATAATGTCGAAAATTTTTTCTATTAGTTCTGGTGTCAGTGGTGCTTTATTTAAATGGGCGTTTTTGTTTGTTATTTTTTTGATAAATTGCCATATCTTTGTTGCAGGTGTATTTTTATCTAGTTTATTTATGAAATGTATCCAGCATTTCCGATAAGCTTGCTTAAATATTCGTCTGGCTCTGGCTTCAACATTTCTGTACTCCAGATAATTTGTGAGATTCGAGCATTGTTTATATCTACCCTGTCAAAAAAATCTCATCAATCCGTATTGAAAATTATCAAAAATTAATAAGTATCTATGAGAACCTATATGGTCAATAAGTTTCTATAAGAGTTAAGTAAAGTTGCTGTTGAAATTGTTATCAGTTTATATCAGAATTGACCAGCAAAACGAGTCAAGCCATATCCATTTGTAAATCCAAACATTTACTTATACCACATCAATGGGAATTTATGGGCACAGTATCTAATGTAATTCGTGCAGTTTTCCATGATTAAAAGACAAGTGTTTCTTTAAGAAACGAGCTGCATTAGGTTAGAACAGTTTTGATTTGCAATTGAAGATTACAAATTACAATGTTTGAATAGGGATTTATGAGATCAGTTTCTATGAGTATTAATGTTTTTTTTTCAGTAATATATTAAATGTGTTTTCATTTGTTTGAATGGGTAAAAAGAAAGGTCAGTTTTCAACTGCAATTACAAATACAAGTTTAATCGCTTCGAATGGGGTTATATGCGATCAATTTCTAAAAGTATTTATGCTGTTTTCTGAATATAATTGTGATGAGGTTTAATCAGTAACAAATTGTTCATTATTTGTTATGATATGGTCGGAAATTCCAAGTACACATTTAGTATTCCTTCAAGAGGATTGATGAGAGCAGTTTCTACGAGTATCTATTTGTTGTTCCTATAGTAAATTATATAAGTCTTTATCAGTACAGATTCGGATCTAATTTAAATATGAAAATTATATCAGAATAAAGCAACCAAATATTTTAAACAGTATCTATTTGTAAATCCAAACATTTACTTATTATATCTCAATGAGAATTTATGAGAACAGTATCTAATGTAAAACGTGCGGCTTTCCGTGGTTAAATGGCAAGAGTTTCTATAAGAAACGAGTTGCATTAGGTTAGAACAGTTTTGATTTGTAATTGAAGATTCAAAATTATAATGTTTGAATAGGGATTTATGAGATCAGTTTCTATGAGTATTAATGTGTTTTCTTCAGTAATATATTAAATGTGTTTTCATTTGTTTGAATGGGTAAAAAGAAAGGTCAGTTTTCAACTGCAATTACAAATACAAGTTTAATCACTTCGAATGGGGTTATATGCGATCAATTTCTAAAAGTATTTATGCTGTTTTCCGGATATAATTGTGATGAGGTTTAATCAGTAACAAATTGTTCACTACATGTTATGATATGGTCGGAAATTCCAAGTACACATTTGGTATTCCTTCAAGAGGATTAATGAGAGCAGTTTCTACGAGTATCTATTTGTTGTTCCTCTAGTAAATTATATAAGTCTTTATCAGTAAAGATTCGGATCTAATTTAAATATGAAAATTATATCAGAATAAAGCAACCAAATATTTTAAACAGTATCTATTTGTAAATCCAGACATTTACTTATACTATCTCAATGAGAATTTATGAGAACAGTATCTAATGTAAAACGTGCGGCTTTTCGTGGTTAAATGGCAAGTGTTTCTATAAGAAACGAGCTGCATTAGGTTAGAACAGTTTTGATTTGCAATTGAAGATTACAAATTATAATGTTTAAATAGGGATTTATGAGATCAGTTTCTATGAGTATTAATGTTTTTTTTTTCAGTAATATATTAAATGTGTTTTCATTTGTTTGAATAGGTAAAAAGGAAGGTCAGTTTTCAACTGCAATTACAAATACAAGTTTAATCACTTCGAATGGGGTTATATGCGATCAATTTCTAACAGTATTTATGCTGTTTTCCGAATATAATTGTGATGAGGTTTGATCCGTAACAAATTGTTCACTACATGTTACGATATGGTCGGAAATTCCAGGTACATATTTAGTATTCCTTCAAGAGGATTGATGAGAGCAGTTTCTACGAGTATTTATTTGTTGTTCCTACCGTAAATTATATAAGTCTTTATATGCATTCGGATCTAATTTAAATGCAAAAATCTTATCAGAATGAAACCTCAAATATTTTAAACAGTGTCCACCTGTAAATCCAAACATTTAAAGATAATATATTATAATGAGAATCCATCAGAACAGTATCTACCCTTCAAACACAAAAGGTTGGCCCTTTAGCGGACCATCACTGTGCCAGAAATGAAACTTCTGGCCCAGTGATGGCCCACTGATGGGCAGATCTTCGGTGTTTGTTGGGTAATGTAACGTGTGCGGTTTTCCGTGGCTAAATTTTAAAATTATTTGCAATAAATAAGCTTTAAGGGATTCGAACAGTTTTCATTTGCATTTCCAGATAAATAGTTTTAATTGTTAGGGATCTATGAGGTCAGTGTAATGTTTTTTTTTTCCAATAAAATGTGTTTTTATTAAAAAAAGACATTACACAAAGACACTGATCTCATAGATCCCTATTTAACAATTAAAACTATTCATCTGGAATTGCAAATTAAAACTGTTCAAATCCGTTAAAGCTATTTATTAAAAATACTTTTAAAATTTAGCCACGGAAAGCCGCACGCGTTACATTAGATACTGTTCTGATTGGTTCTCATTAAAATATATCTTTAAATGTTTGGATTTACAAGTGGATACTGTTTAAAATATTTGGTTGTTTCATTCTGATATAATTTTTGTATTTAAAGTAGATCCGAATGCATACTGATAAAGACAAATTTTCTATTGGAACAACAAATACATACTCATAGAAACTGCTATCATCAATCCTTTCGAAGGAATACTAAATATGTACCTGGAATTTCCGACCATATCGTAACATGTGGTAAACAATTTGTTACTGATCAAACCTCATCACAATTATATTCGAAATACTGATCGCATATAACCCCATTCGAAGTGATTAAACTTGTACCTATTTTAATTGCAGTTGAAAACTGACCTTTCTTTTTACCCATTCAAACAAATGAAAACACATTTAATATACTTATTACTGAAAAAAATAACATTAATACTCATAGAAACTCATCTCATAAATCCCTATTCAAACATCATAATTTGTAATCTTCAATTGCAAATCAAAACCCGGTCTTCGAAGCGTGTCGCCCGGGTTGGCTCCGGCGGGTTATATCGCCTGTAGTCCCCCCTCAAGAAACATGTAATTAGGTTTGTAACCTGTTTGTTTCTTCTTCTAAATAAATAAATAAATAAATAAAAACTGTTCTAACCTAATGCAGCTCGTTTCTTATAGAAACTCTTGCCATTGAACCACGGAAAGCCGCACGTTTTACATTAGATACTGTTCTCATAAATTCTCATTGTGATAGTATAAGTAAATGTCTGGATTTACAAATAGATACTGTTTAAAATATTTGGTTGCTTTATTCTGATATAATTTTCATATTTAAATTAGATCCGAATGGATACTGATAAAGACTTATATAATTTACTATTGGCACAACAAATACATACTCGTAGAAACTGCTATCATCAATCCTTTCGAAGTAATACGAAATATGTACCTGGAATTTCCACACGTAACATGTAGTGAACAATTTGTTACTGATCAAACATCATCACAATTATATTCGGAAAACAGCATAAATACTGTTAGAAATTGATCGCATATAATCCCATTCGAAGTGGTTAAACTTGTATTTGTAATTGCAGTTGAAAACTGACCTTTCTTTTTACCCATTCAAACAAATGAAAACACATTTAATATATTACTGAAAAAAAAACATTAATACTCATAGAAACTGATCTCATAAATCCCTATTAAACATTATAATTTGTAATCTTCAATTGCAAATCAAAACTGTTCTAACCTAATGCAGCTCGTTTCTTATAGAAACTCTTGCCATTTAACCACGCAAAGCCGCACGTTTTACATTAGCTACTGTCCTCATAAATTCTCATTGAGATAGTATAAGTAAATGTCTGGATTTACAAATAGATACTGTTTAAAATATTTCGTTGCTTTATTCTGATATAATTTTCATATTTAAATTAGATCCGAATGCATACTGATAAATACTTATATAATTTACTATTGGCACAACAAATACATACTCGTAGAAACTGCTATCATCAATCCTTTCGAAGTAATACTAAATATGTACCTGGAATTTCTGACCATATCGTAACATGTAGTGAACAATTTGTTACTGATCAAACCTCATCACAATTATATTCGGAAAACAGCATAAATACTGTTAGAAATTGATCGCGTATAACCCCATTCGAAGTGATTAAATTTGTATTTGTAATTTCAGTTGAAAACTGACCTTTCTTTTTACCCATTCAAACATATAAAAACACATTTAATATATTACTGAAAAAAAAACATTAATACTCATAGAAACTGATCTCATAAATCCCTATTCAAACATTATAATTTGTAATCTTCAATTGCAAATCAAAATTGTTCTAACCTAATGCAGCTCGTTTCTTATAGAAACACTTGCCATTTAACCACGGAAAGCCGTACGTTTTACATTAGATACTGTTCTCATAAATTCTCATTGAGATAGTATAAGTAAATGTAAAGACTTATATAATTTACTAGAGGAACAACAAATAGATACTCGTAGAAACTGCTGTCATCAATCCTCTTGAATTTCCGACCATATCATAACAAGTAGTGAACAATTTGTTACTGATTAAACCTCATCACAATTATATTCGGAAAACAGCATAAATACTTTTAGAAATTAATCGCATATAACCCCATTCAAAGTGATTAAACTTGTATTTGTAATTGCAGTTGCAAACTGACCTTTCTTTTTACCCATTCAAACAAATGAAAACACATTTAATATATTACTGAAAAAAAACATTAATACTCATAGAAACTGATCTCATAAATCCCTATTCAAACATTATAATTAGTAATCTTCAATTGCAAGTCAAAACTGTCCTAACCTAATGCAGCTCGTTTCTTATAGAAACACTTGCCATTTAACCACGGAAAGCCGCACGTTTTACCTTAGATACTGTTCTCATAAATTCTCATTGATGTGGTATAAGTAAATGTTTGCTGCTCCATTCTGGTAGAAACTGATAGAAATTTCAGCAGCAACTTTAACTCCAGGCTCCAGTAGAGGGAGCTGTATACGTGTCGCTAATTCATATCTAATCTAATGTGACCTAAGGAACTGAAGTGTGTTTGTTAAATTAAAAACAAAGCAGTCTCTTTCACTGCTAACTCATTCATTGCTTCTAGGCTAGAACAAGAACACCCGAGGAAATAAGGACTTTGCAGAATTTTGTGTTTACCACAATATTAGTATTTCTATTTGAAATATGCAATTTAATCTGTACATTTGTCGGCATGCATATCCAAATTAATACTAATAAAAAAGCAAAATGGAAGTTTACAATAAAAATACATCTGTAAAATATACAATTGAAACTGTACATTTGTTGACATGTATATCCACATTAATACTAATAAAAAGACAATGTTGAAATTTACAATAAAAACATGTTGATAAATGGTGTGTTATATACGATAGATACTGGAGAAAGGACGGACTGGACTTTTATGATATTACTTATAGAGAAGTTTAGAATCTCTTTAAAGTTGTATCTGTAATTCCATATGTTTACAGATATAAGGGCAAGGGTGCATTTGCAGACACTAAACTGTAGATTTGTTGATGTATATTTCATATAAGTACTCATGAAAGGGCAACATGATAATTCCAAATAGCTCATTCGGAATTACTGTTTCATAGCCGATTTAAAACTTAATAAAACAGATAAAATCCTGTCTGTATAATAATAATATAACTTATAGGAACGATAAAACCGCATCACTTTTTTTTTATAAGTTTCTATGTGGAATTTTTGTCTGGGTATGTAAGGTTTCTTTCCTAATTGATGTTATGTGCGTGCATGCATCATTCCACCAAATCGGTAGCGATGTGGAGGGCGTAAAAGGTTTTTTAATAGGCATGGAAGCAGTTGCCGCATTATTGATGGTGTTTGTTAAAATTTTAAACTGATCTGGGTTATCTATATTTTCCGGTATGTCATCAAGTGTGTCTTCTAAGTATTTTTGAAATGCTAACCAGTCAGCAGATATTTCTTTCCATTTAGATGATGGAATGATTTTTTCTGGTTCATACTGTATGTGCAGTTTAATACTAATTGGGTAGTGATCAGAACCTAAGGAGTCGCTAATCACCCTCCAATCACAATTGCTAACCAGATTGGGAGACACAAAGGTCAGATCTAACATAGAAGGTCGTTGATTGGGTAATGTTATCCTAGTAGGTGTATAATCATTAATATTTATGAAATCGGTGGTATCAATTGCCTCAACCAACCGCATGCCCTGACCACAATCCCCCACAGACCCCCAAAGGCTGTGATGGGAATTGAAATCCCTGCACACAATCGTGTCGTTACCAAATTGTGAAAAAAAATTTTGCCAATCCGATTTACTGGCAATAACATTTGGGGGCTTATACACTGAAACTATTGTGATACCTATCTTATCAAGCTTGATTGCACATACCTCAATTTTATTGTGAAAATTTTTCACTAGGTTTATTCTTGTATAAGCAATTGATTTAGAGATAAATAGGCCTACTCCGCCTTTACCGTCATTTCTGTTTTCTAGCACTGAGTTAAAACCTTTTATATTGGAAGTTTGTTTGGGTTTAATATGAGTTTCCTGGAGTACAATAACGTCGGTAGCATTGCCATCTATGTATTTTAATAAATTAAATTTATTGGCTACAATGGAGCGAGCGTTCCATTGTAGCATGTTTAAACGTTTTTTAATATGTGGAGTCATTGTCACTCTGAATCTGCCCTACTGGGTCTCCTAAAATAGTTGTTATATAACTTCTAATATTCGACTGTGCTATATCTGAATTTGAGTAGTGTTGTTTATAATAATCTGGATTTCTTAGAACATCGTTTATAAATAATGAGATTTCTGAAATAAGTTTTTCTTTATATTCTATTAATTCGTCCCGATACGGGTTAGGGATAATTGGTTGCGGCTTATTGAGGGGGGTTTTTTTGGGCAAAGGTTGGCTCGTAGGGCGCACTGGCGACCTAGCTTTTCGTTTTTTGGAGACTGATTGCATTCTAGGACGATTAAATGGAACTTGGGTTTCATTATATGTGTTTGGCCTATTACTAGGCAGATTTGGAAAATTTTCTAAGTTATAGAGAGGTGAAAAACTATTATTTGTTGCAATTTTTGCGTAAGACGGATTATTTGCAATTTTTTCTGCTTCTTTAAATGATGTATTTTCGGTTGCCATAATTTTTTTAATATTGTTTTGTTTCTTGTAAATGGGGCATAATTTTCTGTCTAAGGAAGAATGCTCATCGCTCTTGCAGTGAATGCAAAAGGGAGAGTCGCTCTCGCAAGCATGGCTGTCATCATAGGTTTGCGCACATTTTTTACATTTTTGTTTACTCTTGCACAGTCTTAGTGTATGCCCGTATCTAAAACACCTGTAGCATTGCACTACAGGATATATGTATGGCTCTACGATAAAGTTAACTAAATTTATTTGAACATTTGTGGGTAAATTATTACCCAGGAATGTAACAATTACCATTTGTCTAGGGATAAGTTTTGTTGTGTCATCAGTATCTTTTACTTTACGCATCATTCTCTTAACTTCCACTACTTTAGCTTTAGACTGTATAGATTTCATTAAATATGGTTCATCAAAAAATGTATCAACCATTTTTATAACCCCTTTTTTATGATTATAAAATTTAGGTATATGTGCAATTAATCCATTCGATGTAATCAGGTCATGACCGATTAATTTATTTGCTATTTCACAAGTTTTAAAAATTACCTTAACTCTATTTATTCCAACCGACTTTATATCGACTATATTAGTTTTGAATTCATTATTATTGAATAAGTAATGTCCGACGCGAATAGGAAATAATCTACCCAAGTTTTTATTTTGATGTTCTACAAAAACATAAAATGGGCCACTGTCGGTCACTCTATATTTATTATTTAAATCATAAGTTGGTAAATCAGCCGCTTTATCCTTATCAAAAGGTGTACTCACCACAGTCATGGGTTCTTCTAACATTTCTTGTGATTTTTTATCGGGAGGCTCAAGGCCTCCCTTATTAGCACTCATACTTACTTTGCAATGTTATTATTTAAATGTGTTAATACTAATTATTAAAAATTTACTATTTTAATTAAGATTAGTCACTGGTATCCTTAGCTAAATTAACCAAGGATATTTATATCCTCTATCAATTAAACCAAACGCCTTTAAAGAACTCAGATCGCGCACAGGTGTATACAGTTCAACTGTAAAGAGAAAACTGGGTAGTGTAATATGATCATTAGATTTTTTTCATAAATAACACGTTAGATATGATTTTTAAGCTGAAGTTTTAGAGTGATAAATGTTTGATCCATTTTAAAATGGTTTTTAACAGATCTTATTAACGTAATAGTTATTAAGGTACCAAGGGTGTTATAAGGATAATAACGCACCGAGGTCGGCAGGGTACAATCCCGAGGGCCTCTGGCCCGAGAGAGTGTACGTCGACCGAGGGCGTCATTGTCCTATAACACCCGTGGTGCCTTCAACGTTTAATGTCCTGCAAATCTGTTATTTAATTCGAATTTCGTTTTTTTGACATTTACGATTTATTAATTTGACATCTATTATGTTCAGAACGATTTGATTTAAAAGAGAGTAAAAATCAAAATTGTTTGTAAACGCCGCCGTTGTATAGCAACGCATTTTGTTTGTCAATAATGTTATCATAATTTGCTTGTTTTGGGTTGTATTATAATTTTATAATGCCCTAGGGCGTTATAGATATTCATAACGCCCTAGGGCGTTATTTTTCATTTAATGTATCTCAAATTAGGGTGGTTATTGTAAAATAACAGACTTGTAGGACATTAAACTATTTTTTTTACATATATTCGTGGACCTTTGTAAAGTATTGTTATAGCAAATACAGTTTTATTTAAGTTTATTTAGCATTTGTGTGCTCCATTCAATAAAATTTGATGAATAAAACATTTGACTTTAGTGGAAAACTAATAGTAAAAACAAATTTTCTGTGCATACATTCCACATTTACTTACATAATATTCTTCACAAGGAATATGAAATGTGGAAAATTAGAGTAAGTACCTAATAATTGACTGTAACAATTAAACTTTAAAATTAGATATTGGATTTATCATATGCAAGTACTTCACTCATATCATGTATTCTCTTGAGTTTAATTATTATAATAATTTATTATTTGATATAATCATAGATGAGTCGCTGCGTCATACTGAACATATTCAGAATGAAGCAGCGACTCATCAATGATTACAATAAGTAATAAATTTTTATAATAATTAAACTTTGAAGAAAATACATGGCATGAGTGAAGTACTTATAGCTGCCACTGATACTTAATGTTCATTCCTACAATATACATGCATCATAGATTTATGATCCATGTGTAACATACCAGGCACCTACGGTTTAATTCCTACGAAGGTAGTACTCATATACCATGAACATGCAGTGTACATTGTGAATGTAGGATGGACCTTCCTCCTATATACCTCATGTATCTATCAGTATGTCAATATACGTTTCTGGTTCATATCAAGTTCCGTTTTGGTCTATGGGTACGTTGTAGGAATCTTACTCGTATATCGAGAGGCGGTCATCTGTACGTCTCTCTGACATTCAGATTTTCTACACGGAATACAAAATGAATATTCATTCTTAGTTCCATGGGTACATAAAGTACGTTCCGAGCACATGCTCTGAATGTAAAAATGCTATCTGGGCTATAGATCGAACTATACAAACCATTGTAATTTGTGCAAGAACTTTTTCTTATCGTGTGTTATTAACGTTATAAATATGTCTAACATGTATTTTATTAAATACGTATATTCACTTTTTATTGTTTTATTTATCGCTCATATTATTGTTAGCAGTGAATTGAAATAGTCGATTATGTTGAACTTCCATATACATGCATCTTTGCATATAACTGAAAGTAAAACAAAACATACTTACTAAATAACAAATTATTTATTATCCAAGGTCCCAGCAAACATCGTTATATATTTAAAATATTTTTGTTATATAACCTTACTAACTTTAAATATAACGAGTTATGTAACATGTACAAAATAATGGTATAACGCTAATGTTGCTATTTCCCACTCAGACTAACTGAGACATTATATAACATTAATATAACTAGTTATAATAACAGTTATGTTTCATCATTATAATATTAATACTTTTATAATGTAATTATTATATAACAAATATAACAATTTTCTGTGAATGTTATATAATGATTTTATCAAAATGTTATATAACTGTACGTGCTTCCGTTACCAAATATACAGTGTGTCGCACTTAAGAGTGTAACACCCTTATAATTTCTTTCCTCCCGATTTGAACAAAGTTTTACTCAAATAGAGAACAAATCAAGATCCACTTATGGCAAAAAAAACATTCGATGTTGCCTTGGCATTTATTTGTAGGGGACGAATGTTTTTTTGAGCCCTAAGTAGATCCTAATTTGTTCTAATGCGAGCAAAAAATTTGTTTCAAATCGGAAAAAAAGTTATAATTAAGGGTGTTTGCTACACTCAAGTGCGACACTCTATATACCTACCCAGTTTGAAATACACAAATTTAATTTAAAATACTGCAAACATATTTGTACATGATTTTTGGCATACCTGAATATTATTTCAACTCCATAAAAACACACACATATAATTTTTCATATTATTTCAAATTAACAATTTAAATTTATTTACAATGGTGAATAAAACATTCCGGTTGACACATGGCATGCTTTTATATTTGATCTTAACTTATCGAAACGAACTTTGCAAAACTAGCTTACCACTAAAAAAATGTGTTTTTAAACATGTCAAACATCCCATTTACTACGAAATGAATTTAAAGATAATTATTAAAAAAGCAGTGATAGTTATAGATCTATATTTGGATGAAATTCACATGTTAACAAAACTACAAAAAAATAAATAAAATAAAAATCATCTCCCACATAGCACAAGATATTCTAAGAATGATCTGTAAATGTCCTCTAGGGAGTATATATATTCGAAATAATATTGTATTGTTCCAGGAATATATATAATTTAACATGTTGATACTAGAATATTTCATACGAATAATAAAATAATATTCTTTCTGAACAATAGCATAATATTCTTGGTATATATATATAATTTTTGAGAAGGAAACAATAATATTCCAAGAAAATAATACAAGAATATTCTTTTTGAACAATAGTCTAATATTTTTAGAAGATATATGATTTTTGAGAAGAAGACAATAATATTCCAGGAAAAACTAGAGGAAGCATTATACTCTTCGCCGATTTACTGAGCTTTTTATATAATTGTTACACATTCTATAGGATACTCTTCGCATTTTTCTTGTAAATAATGTTAGTTTTTGGACATTCTAAATTTTGTGATACCAACTTTGTTGTGGAAAAAAAATATATGAAAAAAAATTCACCATGTGAGGGATCGAACACAAGACCTTTGGATTGCAAGAGAGAGAGAGAGAAAACAAATTTATTTGACATTTCTTGTTACAAGAATGCACCTCATCGGATCCCGGCCCGGAGCCAACCAGACAACCACGGCGCGTAGCGTCGTGGAAAATGTGTGGTTGGACGAGGCGGGTCCAATTTGGTTTAACGATAATGCTTGTTGCAGCTAGGACACCTGTCCGCCTTAGGCAGACTTAAAACTAGGTTAAAATTAGGGAATGTGCTCGCACGAGCCTAAAACTAATGAATAAAAAACTTAAAACTAACACTTGCACTGCACTTACAAATTTTTGGTTGCTGATACGGGAAAACAGAATTAAACGAAAAAACCCGTTCGAGCAAATGACGTCCTTGTGGTCTGATCGCCGTCAAGGAAGGTAGGGTAGTTAAAAGGGTTGAATTTAAAAAGTTTGGATTTACAGGACGTTATCGGCCTAGAGGGAATTTAGAAAGACAAAAAGGGGACAAAAAGGTGAAAAAAACAAAATTGTACAAACATAAAGAAGGGGTTGGAAAGTTAAAGTTGAGGAAAGATAAATAATAGAGTAGGGTTAGGTTTTCGTAGAGGGAAGTGTGGCTAAGGAAGTTGCCGGAAGATAGGCAACGCCTGGTATGGTAGGGGGTGTCTTATATCGAAAAGTATTGCGTTATGCTGTCTGACTCGAGTAATGTTGCGGGTTAGCGGACTACCGTCCAGCTTAAACTGATAGAATGTTTGCGATGATTCTCGGACGTAGTCCGCTAGTGGGGTTATGTCGTGGCAACGTGCATAGAGATTTCTGAGGGAGGTGTACCTACCAGAGTCTGAAATGAGGCGCATAAATTTGTGTTCTAATACTCTCAACTTCCGCATTGTCGTGGCCGGGATGCTGCACCACACCGGCGCCGCGTATGTGATGGCCGGCCTGATTACCATCGTGTACAGCAACTTTTTATTAGTCCTGTTGAGTCCGCTACCCCGTGCCAGGAGCGGGTACAGACTCCTGGACATGGAGTAGACCTTGCGTATCGTCTCGTTAATGTGTGTATTAAACGTCAGTCTTTTGTCTAGGTTCACCCCCAAATACTTCACGCACCGCTTAATTGGAATTTCTCTACCCCCGATCGAAAGTGGTGTTAGAATCCGGTTTTCTGTGAAGCGGCGCGTGAAGAGAATCGATTTCGACTTCTCGGCGTTGATCCGAATTTTCCACCTGTCGTAATACGCCGTGGCACGTGCCATGTGCGCTTTCAGCAGCATATTAGCCGCCTGCGCGTTATGCGAGTGCACGTACATGGCTGGATTGTAAGGCAAATGCTTTAACCATTGGGCTATCTCATCTTAACAGAAAACTTGAATAAATGTCATTCAAGAATTGTATTTCATCGGATTAGTTACATTATTATGAAATATATATATTGGTAAAATGTAAAAACAAAAAGTTTATAGAGAATAACATTTCGAAAGATTTCTTATTTAAGTACAAATGACAGAAATTTTGAAAACATTTTTTTTTTATTTAAATGAAAAACTTTTTTATTTATTGATTGATTTTTTTCAAAAACAATAGGGTTCCTCCTCTAGCTAACGCTAACTTACTTTCCAAATTTCAATACAATCAGACTTTTCTTTCTTAAGTTATCGTGCTTACAAGAAACGTGACGGACGGACAGACGGACGGACAGACAGACGGACATTTTGAAAGTTGTTCAGAATTCGTTCACTAACACAATGATATGAAAATTTTTTCTCTACGAGGGATATTTCCGGTTTTAGAAATGTGCCGATCAAATGCAATATACTCTTCGTTTTTGCGAAGAGTATAATAATACAGGAATATTCCCATTAAACACGCAAACGTCGGTTGGAACTATAGGTAAGAGATGGCATCAAATGCCAATTATGTAATAATGTTAGCGAAGGCAATTAACTGTTATGTCACGTGTATTTAGAATTAACCGCTTATTTATTGATATTTGACTCATTTCGAAGCCTTTCCAAGTTTGCAATAGATTTTTGTAGATAAATTTGGTTATAACTCGCCGACTTAGTCCTACTACTGGTCTATGAGTATTCACCTAATATTTCGTATCGGCAATCTAACATAATTCTCCGGTGTGATACCTTCCCAACAAACAAAAATTATTGATATTATATAACCTGGTAGTAACGGGTTACATTACCAGTATTTATTAATGTTATGTTATTATTATGACATTTGTTATAAAATAATAACATAATCATGTTACAATATGTTGTTATGCTTTAGTAATATAATAATATTGTAACATTTAAAGTTCAGCCAATATAACAAAGTTATATAACAATGTATAACAATGTATAGTTTAATAATATTTCTGTTACATAAAAACTCTTATAAAGAATATATAACTTAAAATAATAAAAATTGTATAACTGTTATGTTGCAATTTGGTAAATTTATATTTAAAGCGTTTGTGGTAGGGCAGCAGACACGGGAGTTCGGAAATTCGGCAGAGGCCATTTTGTGTTTGTTCGTGTTTTCACTAAGCAAAAAGAAGCTCAACATTCCAGCATTGTTGTGTAGTTGTTTTGTGCTCTTTGATTTAAATTTAGTTAATATTGGTGATCAATGTGCATTGAAGATAAGCAGGTACACAAAATATATTATAATTTTTATGTCTATCAAATACAAATAAAACTTTTTCAATTCTAACCTCAAATCAAAATATGGAAATAAAAGACATTATTTAACACGGAGGTGTAAGAATCAAATGAATGCTGAAAGATTAAAAAAAGTAAAGTCATTTGATCATTTATATCCTGGCATGACTCATCAGTATGTAGAAATTTAATTGAAAATGTAGATAATTAATGTCAGTCATAATTTTTCACTGGATGATTATTATTCAAGGAAATTGTGATATACTCGATACTAATGACTGTCAAAATGAGTTGAAAAACTGTTTTAACCAATATAAGTATCAAAAAGAAATTTTGAAACAATACGATATTTTTAAAAAGAATAATTACCATTAAAAGCGGTTTTTCTCTAAAGTATTCATATTCATTTTCAATGTTCTTATATACCTAGCTAAAGTTTTCTGAACTAAAGTATATTTGATGGTATTGTATTTTGAAAAATATGCATTATTATTATATTGATTCCAGAAAGAGTGGAGAGAAGCAATCCTTGAGATAATATTCACAGGAGATTAATTTATTTACTAATGAATGTACCACGAAATGCTCAGGAAATTTAAAGTGTTGACCTGGAGGTTATCGCTGCAAAGAAAGGTGAGGAACTTTAACCAATAGCTATATGAATATTTTATTTATATTGCTATCATTGTTTCAGAAGTTTTCGTTGCAAGTTTTTCATATGTGATGCAACACGAAATAGAACAGGTAGCATCAGAGTGGTTTCGCTTAGCAAAACAGACATAAGAGGGAAAAGAAACACAAGGCATCTTTTGAGTGCAGAGGAATAACAACGTTTGTTAGAGACATCTAGAGGCTGTAGCTGTAGGTTTCTGGAAAGCCAGTGTGTTTGCATCTATTTGACTGGAAATTTGTTATACAGGTTTTTGCATAAGTGTTCTTAGAAACGACAAAGAATAGAACTTAACCAATTAAATAAAAAACTCTAAATAAACCTTTGTTATCAACTAAGTAATTTCCAAGACACATTAAGCAGATCAATGAAAAATAATCTCAATTTAATTGTTTTTTTTTTAATATTGTTCAGTTTTGCATAGAAGTAATAGAACTATTGCAAGTTTTATCCATCTTTACACCACTGAACAAAATTTACAATTTTGTTCTACGTGAGTAATTATATTTCCATGATATTTACATATAGCAAATCTGAGAGCATTGTATCCATTAAGTTTCGAAAAAAAAAAATTACAAATATGTTTTTTAAGATTTTGTGCCTACACGAAGTTTGTCGATACATTTACGAAATGTCCTAGTCCCAGTCTGGAGTGCTTCTTATTGACAATGCTATTCTTGATCTTGAATTTTTTTTTGTCATAAATAGAAAAACTAATGTTATGCCACTACAGATTGCATATTTTGTGTTATATAAATTGGATGAATATTTAAAAATTTCGTTTTGTATATTTTACACGGTAAATCTAAATTCATGTCATTAATTTCGAGATGTGGTTTTGTGCCCAAAGATATTTTAAAAAAGCTTATATAGACAAGAGTTTGAAATGCTTCCAAAGGAAGCTGCGGCCTGAAACGTAGATCAATCGTGTCTCAGTACTGAAGCATGGCACCTAAATAATAGTTTAAGTCATGACTATAAAAACCAAATTAAGAAGTTTTTTAGACAAATTTGCAATTTAAATTTGGGACAAAAAATTAAAAAATGAGCTGCCTTTGTGTGAAAATACTACTAAAATAATTTAAAAATCTTTTTTTCAGAATAAGGGTATATCTGCAGATTTAAAATTTTGTTGAGAAATTTGAATTTTTTATTTATAAAGTTTCAATAAGGTGTAATTTCTAAGACGAGATGTGAAATTCTTTGATGAATTTTTGCTCTTATTCTGAAAATTAATATTTAGTAGTAGCTGTGTCTTGAAAGCCTTGTTTGAATCCCATACTTCAGTACTGAGATATGGCTAACTTAATTACACGAATTTAGATACACTGCATATTATTTAGTACATTGTTTATGTATGAAGTGAAGTGTATAATAAATCCTTTCCACCATTGTGTAGCAGATGATTTTTATTTTATTTATTTTTTTGTAGTTTTGTTAACATGTGAATTTCATCCAAATATAGATCTATAACTATCACTGCTTTTTTAATAATTATCTTTAAATTCATTTCGTGGTAAATGGGATGTTTGACATGTTCAAAAACACATTTTTTTAGTGGTAAGCTAGTTTTGCAAAGTTCGTTTCGATAAGTTAAAATCAAATATAAAAGCATGCCATGTGTCAACCGGAATGTTTTATTCACCATTGTAAATAAATTTAAATTGTTGATTTGAAATAATATGAAAAATTATGTGTGTGTGTTTTTATGGAGTTGAAATAATATTCAGGTATGCCAAAAATCATGTACAAATATGTTTGCAGTATTTTAAATTAAATTTGTGTATTTCAAACTGGGTATATAGAGTGTCGCACTTGAGTGTAGCAAACACCCTTAATTATAACTTTTTTTCCGATTTGAAACAAATTTTTTGCTCGCATTAGAACAAATTAGGATCTACTTAGGGCTAAAAAAACATTCGTCCCCTACAAATAAATGCAAAGGCAACATCGAATGTTTTTTTTTGCCATAAGTGGATCTTGATTTGTTCTCTATTTGAGTAAAACATTGTTCAAATCGGGAGGAAAGAAATTAACTCTTAAGTGCGACACACTGTATATTTGGTAACGGAAGCACGTACAGTTATATAACATTTTGATAAAATCATTATATAACATTCACAGAAAATTGTTATATTTGTTATATAATAATTACATTATAAAAGTATTAATATTATAATGATGAAACATAACTGTTATTATAACTAGTTATATTAATGTTATATAATGTCTCAGTTAGTCTGAGTGGGAAATAGCAACATTAGCGTTATACCATTATTTTGTACGTGTTACATAACTCGTTATATTTAAAGTTAGTGAGGTTATATAACAAAAATATTTTAAATATATAACGATGTTTGCTGGGTTGAGACAGAATCTTACATGCAATATGCGCTACACTGATGATTCTGACGAAAACCAAGAGTTAAAAATCGATAGTTGTAAGCAATTATCGTGTCTCTTGTTGTAGTTTCGTTCCATTCTGGTATCATTCTCGTATATTAAACAATGATAAGGCAAGAAAATAATCATATATAAGTAACTGGTAAATGCCATTTCAGTTTAAAATTGGGTATTATTCGTCAACTTATTATTACATATTATGTAATGCAACATAAAAATCCAATAAAATAGGAATCAATCTGTATGTAAGAATAATATAAGATTATACCAATAATATTCGTGAAAGAGTGAAATAATAATCTAGGAATATTCTATTAAGGAGAAATTGTATTATTATAATATTTTTCAAATATTCCTAGAGTAACTTGATTATTCCTGTAATATGCGTTTTGGATAATCGTAGAATATCTAAAAATGTGCCATTTGGATAAAAAAAGAATATTCCTGTAACGTCTGGATTATTTAAAAATTATTTTAGGAATAATCAAATCTTCCAAACGTATAATCAATGAATATTCCAGGAATCAAATCGTGCTATCTGGGCTGCGACACAATGGTGGAAAGGATTTATTATACACTTCACTTCATACATAAACAATGTACTAAATAATATGCAGTGTATCTAAATTCGTGTAATTAAGTTAGCCATATCTCAGTACTGAAGTATGGGATTCAAACAAGGCTTTCAAGACACAGCTACTACTAAATATTAATTTTCAGAATAAGAGCAAAAATTCATCAAAGAATTTCACATCTCGTCTTAGAAATTACACCTTATTGAAACTTTATAAATAAAAAATTCAAATTTCTCAACAAAATTTTAAATCTGCAGATATGCCCTTATTCTGAAAAAAAGATTTTTAAATTATTTTAGTAGTATTTTCACACAAAGGCAGCTCATTTTTTAATTTTTTGTCCCAAATTTAAATTGCAAATTTGTCTGAAAAACTTCTTAATTTGGTTTTTATAGTCATGCCTTAAACTATTATCATTGATTAATTAGAAATAGATAATCAATCCCGACATTACTGCAGAGTGGCGGTACCTAGCGATAAATAGCCGAAGTAAGGTAAAACCATAATGATGTGGCACTTGACTAAACAACCGACTTTCACCAACTCTCCGATAACGTCTGAGCGCCGATCTCAGGTAAGCTCCGCCTACCGTAGTACGCGGTAGTATATGGTACCATTGTTATTCAATTCAAATATTGAATTTAGTGGACGCCCATCACAGAGAGTAAAATAATAAATCATATAAGTCCAAGAAGTTTTATATCATATCTCTTATAGTGTACCTGAGGAAGAGAGAGACGTCTGTGACAGACGTCTGTCTTCTTAGCGTCAAGTGTTCACTGTTCAGCGATTTTTGCAAATCAGCATGTTTATAAAACTTGTACTTGCTTATTAATCGTAATTTCTTATATCAATCAATTTAGCAGCAAAAATAGAGTTGATATACTTATATACTTACTTCCATCATTGTTTCTAATTAATCAATGCCTCGATGCCTCCTTGTATTTCATTTAATTTTGTGCTAATATTCACATTAAGAAATTTTTTACACATTCATCAGATAGTAACAAATAAGTGTAATATATTTAAGTTTTACTTCCACCCCAACAAACACCGAAGATCGGCCCATCAGTGGGCCATTGCTGGGCCAGAAGTTTCATTTCTGGCCCAGTGATGGCCCTCTGAAGGGCCAATCATCGGTGTTTGTAGGGACATCCAGTGGTGGTAAGGACAAAAAAATTTTTAAATTTTTTTTATTTTTCAAATATGCTTGGAA
Source organism: Rutpela maculata (assembly GCA_936432065.2). Classification (NCBI taxonomy): domain Eukaryota; kingdom Metazoa; phylum Arthropoda; class Insecta; order Coleoptera; family Cerambycidae; genus Rutpela; species Rutpela maculata. The sequence goes on along the minus strand of OW386288.2, from coordinate 91,862,931 downwards.
TGTCATGAAACGTAGAGAGTTTAAGTTTGAGCGAAAAAAAATTTTTGTCTGTCGGTCTGTCGGTGTGTAACTTTTTTTGGGCGCACGTTTACTCTGGAACCGTTTAAGTTATTGACTTGAAATTTGGTATACATATGTACTTTAACGAGATCTGGAACTAGATTATATTTTCATCTTGTTCCGTCAAAGGGTTGGGGGGTAAATTGGGGTAAATTTGGGGGTAAATAGCTAAATCAAGCAGGTAAAAGTCCAGAAAAATTGGTATTTAGTATATACAAGAGAAGCTAAGGTCTCAAAAAAGTTTTTGGCATTAGCCACCCCCATTACCACCCCTCACCCCCATTATTAAAGGGGATTAAAAAAAATGTAATTTAGTGTATGTACAAGAACCAGAAACCTCAAAATTTTTTTTTGCTTCATCCACCCCCACTACCACCCCCTTATCACCACCACCACCCCACTACCGATGTGGGGTATCGTTTTATAGGTTTTTGGGGTAGAGGATTTCAAATATTATATTATTAAAGTTCCATAAGCAACTATTTCCACATTCAAAATTTTTTTGTTGTGAGTGAGTTGGATCGAAAATCTGGATGTGGAAGTAGTCATTCCTTGGGCAGCGGTGTTTATTACTAAAAACAGCCTACTTACATTATATCAATGCAATTAGGGAGTAAGTATAATCATTATTCTGTATTGATTAATTACCCAGGTAGCAAGGTGCCGTCATTATGACGTCGTTTTTTCGGCATTAATTAGGTCAATTTCACCTTCAGCATGACGTAAAAATGACGTGGAAAAGACGGCACAATGTCACAGCCCAATGACGTCACATATATGACGTCATATATATGACGTCAATAAGACGCCAATATGACGCCAATATGACGTATTGGTAATCAATCAATCAATCAACAGTATTTACTTAGTATTAGGAGTACAATATGTGCCTCCTCGGAGCCCAACCCGGAGCCAGCCACACGGCCAGGACAGGTGACGTTGAGGTGATGTGGGGCTGGGCGGGGTGGGTCCGATTCAGCTTAGAGATAGTTCGAGTGGGGGGCTAGAAGCTCTTGTCCACCGCAGGTGGACTTAAAAACTAGGTTAAAATATTTTATTGTCCACATGGACTTAAAGGTAAATTAAAAATAAACACAACAATAAAAACATTGGCAAACGCGCACTACACAATTTTGGTTATTGACACGGGAAAACTGAACGAAAAAACCCGTTCGAACAAATGACGGCCTTGTGGTCTGATTGCCGCCGACAAGGAAGGTAAGATGGAAAGATAAAAGCTGTGGTTTAAAAAATTAGGATTTGGATAAGTTTCGGCCTGAAGGGGATTTAGGGACAAAAAATTACAAAAAACAAGAAAAAGGATAAAAGAACAAAATTGCAGAGAGAAGAGGGTTGAAAGATAAAGATAGGGGAAAGATAAGTTATCGTAGGAGAAAGTGTGGCTAAGGGAGTTGCCGGAAGATAGGCAACGCCTGGTATGGTAGGGTGTGTTTTATATTGAAAAGTATGGCATTATGCTGTCTGATTCGAGTGATGTTGCGGGTAAGCGGGCTACCGTCCAGTTTGAACTGATAGAATTTTTGAGACGTTTCTTGGACGTAGTCTGCTAGTGGGGTTATGTCGTGGCAATGTGCATAGAGATCTCTGAGGGAGGTGTACCTATCAGAGGCTGAAATGAGGCGCATAAATTTGTATTCTAGTACTCTTAATTTTTGCATTTTGGTAATTAGTGAATTTTGCGATAAGAGATGCAAACCTCTCATAATATTTTTCCACAATTGTTAATAAAGTTTTTGACGAAAAAAACCAGAATGTGCAGGGATCGAACTGCGGACCTCTTGACTCGCAACAACAACAACAATAATATTTTATTTTAAGTTCAAGCACAATATATGTGCCTCACCGGATCCTAGCCCGGAGCCAGCCAGACAACCACGGCGAACATCGCCGAGGTGGGTATGAGGCTGGGTAGGGTAGGTCCGGTTCGGCTTGGAAATAAATTCGAGAGGGGGTGCTCGAAGCTCCTGTCTCAAAACTCAAAATTATCCAACGAATAGGCAAGTTTTTGGACCGCCCCAAAACGTTTTTAAACCTCAACCAAACCGATTAATAAATGACAAGCCCGAACCAATGTCAATACAAAGTAAAGTACCAACTAATTTTGACAGAAATCCAAACAATAATTTTGCTTCCAATTTTAATCCATCTTTTAATAAACCAATTCAAGGACAATCACGTGAACTAAATAATATTAATGAATGTCAGGAACCTTATTATTCCGATTCACTTGAGGAAACTATTTCTAATAATATTACTGAAAACTCTAATGATTGTTGTAATAATTGTAATATGACAAGTATAAGTACCCCTGAGCATCAAACACCATTATTCGAAAATCCTGTATTTGAACCCACATCAAACGAAATCGACTTGAACCCTCATTTCTATCAAGAGGCGAGTAAAAATGAAAATTTCTGTACGGACAGTCAGACAGACTATCCGAACGTAGTTGAAATAAATGCAAACACAGAAAATGTTTTACCTTATATACAAATTCAATCACCACCTCTTAAATTATTAATTGATACCGGATGTTTTACTTCAATAATTAAACCCTCAATAATTGAAGAATATTTTCCAAATTGTATAACACATTCACCTTCGATGATTAAAACAAGTTTAGGAGAAAAGTTAATACGCTATAGAGCTAAAATACCGGCTTTTGACGAATTTCAATGTAATTATGAAATCGACTTTATGTTATTTAATTTTCATGAATTTTTTGATGGCATCATAGGACTGAAGGAACTCATTGCTATGAACCTAGCTATCGATTTTCAAAATCAGAGGTTAGTAAACGAACATCACGAAATACCATTTTATTATAGACAACCTTTTGAGACTTCTTTTAAATTTGAGATACCAGCTAAAGAGACTTTAATTAAAGATTATCCTGTTAACGTCGAGCACGGTGAAATAATTGTACCACCATGTGAAATTAATAATTTAATTATTCCAGAAACTTTAACTTTTGCAAAAAATTTTAGAGCTTATTTTGAAATCTATAATTACACAGAGAAAACAATCGCTGTTGATTTAGCAGAACCTTTTACAGTTATTCCTTTGTGTAACCAATTTGAAATGCATACTATTAATATTAGTTATGACAATTCTTGCCAAACGGTACAAAAGTCTGATGTTTCTAATTTAATTCGAACCGATCATATGAACGCTGAAGAGCGAAAACCTATTATTAACATATGTGAAAAATATAGCGATATTTTTCATAAAGAAAACACAAATGCTGACTGTTTATCGCGAATTCCAATTAATGTTCACGAAAACGAATCAGTTATCCCAAACTATGACCTATCTGAAAATAATAAGTTAGCTACCGATTTTTCAGATGCTGCACGCATTGAAACTACTGATATAAATCCTCCAAGTAGTAGTGGGAATACCCAACACTCTTCTGCTAAAAATCCCATAATTAATATACCGATTACCGATGATCCAGTAAACATGTACAAAAATCAATTATTAGTCGTACATTCAAAGGAATCACTAGCTACCATGATTAGAAAATCACGTGAGAATCATTTCGACAATACAAGACACACTCTTATCATTCCTAAAGTACCAAACGAGGAAACTCTAGTAGGCGCTCTTAAACAATTCTTCACCCCACGTATTACATATACACTAAAATTCATAGACATAGATGTAATGCATTTTGTAATAACAACCATCCAAAATCATTTCAAATATGACAGTCTTAAATTCAGACAAAGTAATATATTATTAAAAGACATACCGGAAGAGAGTAAACAAAAAGAATTAATTAAGTACCATCATGAGAGTAAAACATGTCATAAAGGCATAAACGAAGTAAAAACTAGCCTGTCTAAAATTTATTATTGGCCGAAAATGATGGACGACGTCACAATCTACATTAACTCGTGCGAAATGTGCCAAAAAGCTAAATATGAACGACATCCAAACTAAATCAAATTTCAAAATACGCCAATCGGTAATAAACCGTTCGAATCAATATATATTGATACTTTCAAAATATCAAATCAAGCATATTTAACAATTGTGGACAGTTTTTCTAAATACGCACAAGCATACCCTATACTCCTAAATTCAATTAAGATACTGAACTCACTTTTGATATTTATATCACATTTCAGTATTCCTAAATACATAACAAGTAATGGAGATAGCGATTTTCACAATCATGCTTTAATAGAATTTTGTAAAAAACATAAAATTAAGTTACATTTTACAACAATTTACAATCCAAATAGGAACAATCCTATCGAGAGATTCCATTCGACTATTAACGAAGACCTACGAATTTTGAAATTAACTAATTCAGCTAAAAATATTAAAGTATTAATGTCTTACGCAATAATTGGGTACAATAATAGTTATCATTCTTCCACGAAATATACGCCGTTTCAAAGGATTAGAGGCGATGACGACAGACATACGCCATTCGACTTAAACGATAATCACATTATACCACAGTATGTACAAAATCACCAAAATTTGATATCTACTATATTCGAAAGAGTTCAAATAAATAACGATGAGGCTCGAGTTATTGATAAGACAAACGCTGAGAGAATTCATCCAGCCAGACTTGAAAAAAATGAAAAAGTTTATTTAAAAAGAAACCTTAGAAAAAGTAAAATAACACCAAGATATAAAACAGCTGGAATTAAACAAGACTTAGATAATAAATTCATGACTTCAAATAATAAAGTTTATCATAGAGCCAAACTGAAACCTTCACGGAAACTAAATCCGCCTATTATTTCAGAAAATGCAGTTCACGGTGATCATAACTATGCTCGTCGTACTACTCCCCTTGATAACGAAATTCCTTCATGCTCACGAAGTAAGATTAACCATATTAGTAACCCAATCTTATCTCACCTCTTGGGTAATACTAGAATTACAGACAGACATCATACGTTTATACATTATTTAGTTATCAACAAACTAAAACTGACAATTTCTAACGTTGCATCTGAAATAAGAAGCTTGAAAATAATGATTGATAACAGACCTAACTTTGACAAACAGCATACGATACGGACATTCTTAGAACATGCTGAACACCTACTTGCTAAGATAAATTTAAAATATAACAATATAAATCCTAATCGTAGATTAAAACGTGGATTAATTAATGTTGTAGGTAAAATTGAGAAATGGGCATTCGGAACTTTAGATTCCAGTGACGGAGAATATTATGATAACGCTATATTGACATTGCAAAATAACCAAAGTAAATTGTTAGAAAATCAAAATCAATTATTGGGTTTGACAAAACAATTAATGGAGAAATATAACAATACATTTTATCGATTAGAACAAAATATATACAATCAAATGAACCGATTGATATCTGGTACACATGATGTCCAACATGAAACTGTCCTTAACTTAATAATGTTAACATGTAGAGACATTATCTCATTTTTTGATAATATTGAAAATTCCGTCGTATTTGCTAGACTAGGAACTTTGCATACTTCTGTTGTGCCTGTCATAACAATGTTCGAGTCGATAAAAGAATTAAAAATTAATTATTCTCAGGACAGTATACTTACCTTCGACAATATCTTATCTTACTATGTTGTAACAACAACTCAGGTATTTTTCCAAAAAGACAAAATCGTTTTTACTATACACTTTCCTATAATATTACCATTCGTTTACAATCTGTTCCATCTATTTCCTATTCCTAAAAGTAATGTCATGATAATACCAAAGAAACCATACCTTCTGAGAAATTGTTCACACCATTTTTATGTTGACCAAGAATGTCAGGCGACCGAAGATGAATGTATATATCACACAAAGAATCAATTACAGGAAATTGACTGCATTACTCAGCTACTAGATGGGAAGGCTAACACATGCCCATTCATGCCAGTACAAGTACAAGAAAATATAATCGAAGTTATTAACGAAGTAACCTTAATTGCTATACCCAAGAATGCGATAAAAATTCATACGTCCTACACCAACAATGGAGTACGTGAAATTAGAGAACCAACCGTTATAACAATTCCACCAAAATGCTTTATACAGGTGGATGGAAAAACTTATAAAAAACACTGGAGTGAGCGAAACGTTTATCGACTTAACTATTATTGAAGATAGCTCGATTCAGCCATTACAGTTAAAAGAAGTAAGTCTAGAAGAAATTTCTAAATTAAAGGTTGACATCGACAAATTAAATTTTGAACCCCTAGGTTCAACTAACCAAACCAATATGTCTACCTGGAAAATAATATGCCTAACATTGATTTGTTCCTCAATCATCCTTCATTTTATAACCACATGGTATCTCCGCTATCGGAGAAATGTTAAATCACAGATAAAGGAGACCATTACCAAAACAGACCCAGAGACCCAGGAAGGAGGACAATCTGGAAAACAATCCCTCGTTTTTCAGTCTTAGAAGGGAGGCGTTATGAATGCCCCTTGCGAAGCCCTATCGGTGCGCCACTGGACAGCTTTACTATGCACGCCGCCAGAAGTCCGGAATGCTGATGCAGCTTAATGCTTTTCAACTGCTATTATTTTTGTTTGCGCTATCTGTAATTATTCCTTTGCTTTGCTTCACCGTTAAACTTGTAATATTTCTTGAATAAATTTGTTGTATAAAGTGATTTTTTTCCTTTAATATAACTACTGGAAGCGGCGCACGACATCTACGAATTTAAGACCGGAACTAACAGTACAAATTCTATGGTTGGGTATCTATTTCTAATTAATCAATGCTATTATTTAGGTGCCATGCTTCAGTACTGAGACACGATTGATCTGCGTTTCAGGCCGCACCTTCCTTTGGAAGCATTTCAAACTCTTGTCTATATAAGCTTTTTTAAAATATCTTTTTTGCACAAAACCACATCTCGAAATTAATGACATGAATTTAGATATACCGTGTAAAATATACAAAACGAAATTTTTAAATATTCATCCAATCTATATAACACAAAATATGTTATCTGTAGTGGCATAACATTAGTTTTTCTATTTATGACAAAAAAAAATTCAAGATCAAGAATAGCATTGTCAATAAGAAGCACTCCAGACTGGGACTAGGACATTTCGTAAATGTATCGACAAACTTCGTGTAGGCACAAAATCTTAAAAAACATATTTGTAATTTTTTTTTCAAAACTTAATGGATACAATGCTCTCAGATTTGCTATATGTAAATATCATGGAAATATAATTACTCACGTAGAACAAAATTGTAAATTTTGTTCAGTGGTGTAAAGATGGATAAAACTTGCAATAGTTCTATTACTTTTATGCAAAACTGAACAATATTAAAAAAAAACAATTAAATTGAGATTATTTTTCATTGATCTGCTTAATGTGTCTTGGAAATTACTTAGTTGATAACAAAGGTTTATTTAGAGTTTTTTATTTAATTGGTTAAGTTCTATTCTTTGTCGTTTCTAAGAACACTTATGCAAAAACCTGTATAACAAATTTCCAGTCAAATAGATGCAAACACACTGGCTTTCCAGAAACCTACAGCTACAGCCTCTAGATGTCTCTAACAAACGTTGTTATTCCTCTGCACTCAAAAGATGCCTTGTGTTTCTTTTCTCTCTTATGCCTGTTTTGCTAAGCGAAACCACTCTGATGCTACCTGTTCTATTTCGTGTTGCATCACATATGAAAAACTTGCAACGAAAACTTCTGAAACAATAATAGCAATATAAATAAAATATTCATATAGCTATTGGTTAAAGTTCCTCACCTTTCTTTGCAGCGATAACCTCCAGGTCAACACTTTAAATTTCCTGAGCATTTCGTGGTACATTCATTAGTAAATAAATTAATCTCCTATGAATATTATCTCAAGGATTGCTTCTCTCCACTCTTTCTGGAATCAATATAATAATAATGCATATTTTTCAAAATACAATACCATCAAATATACTTCCCAGATAGCATTTTTACATTCAGAGCATGTGCTCGGAACGTACTTTATGTACCCATGGAACTAAGAATGAATATTTATTTTGTATTCCATGTAGAAAATCTGAATGTCAGAGAGACGTACAGATGACCGCCTCTCGATATACGAGTAAGTTTCCTACAACGTACCCATAGACCAAAACGGAACTTGATATGAACCAGAAACGTATATTGATATACTGATAGATACATGAGGTATATAGGAGGAAGGTCCATCTTACATTCACAATGTACACTGCATGTTCACGGTATATGAGTACTACCTTCGTAGGAATTAAACCGTAGGTTCCTGGTATGTTACACATGGATCATAAATCTATGATGCATGTATATTGTAGGAATGAACATTATGTATCAGTGGCAGCTATAAGTACTTCACTCATACCATGTATTTTCTTCAAAGTTTAATTATTATAATAATTTATTACTTATTGTAATCATTGATGAGTCGCTGCTTCATTCTGAATATGTTCAGTATGACACAGCGACTCATCTATGATTACAGCAAATAATAAATTATTATAATAATTAAACTCAAGAGAATATACGATATGAGTGAAGTACTTGCATATAATAAATCCAATATCCAATTTTAAAGTTTAATTGTTACAGTCAATTATTAGGTACTTATTCTAATTTTCCACATTTCACATTCCTTGTGAAGAAAATTATGTAAGTAAATGTGGAATATATGCACAGAAAATTTGTTTTTACCATTAGTTTTCAACTAAAGTCAAATGTTTTATTCATCAAATTTTATTGAATGGAGCACACAAATGCTAAATAAACTTAAAAAAAAACTGTATTTGCTATAACAATACTTTACAAATGTCCAAGAATATATGTAAAAAAAATAGTTTTACGTTAATAAGGTCTGTTAAAAACCATTTTAAAATGCATCAAACATATCACTCTAAAACTTCAGCTTAAAAATCATATTTAACGTGTTATTTATGAAAAAATCCGATAATCATATTACATTACCTTAAAGTTTTATCTATTTCAAATCGCGTTTTAAATTGCCAAGAACAAAACACGATTTTATTTTATTAATTACTTTACATTATTGTAACAATTAAGTATGCATCTTAAATTATAAAATAGGAAGAGGTATAAATAAAACAGTTGTGTTACTTTAAATATATTTTTATTTTTTGTTACAAAAATGAATTGTAATAATAAAAAACAATTGACAAAAATTTCAATTGAAATTTTTTTTAACAAAAAAATTTTCTTTGCAACTTATGAACTGTCATATTTTACTATAAGGAATTTTTTGTCAGTAAGTAAAAAATAGTAAAAATTGGAGGGCTTACATTTTCAAAACCAGTGTCCAGGTGTTGCCGATGGTGATACTTGTAATTGCGAAAGTCCACTTTTCATTCTCAACACATCATCTGTGATTGATCCTATTGGCTGAATACTTTCTTTTAGCTTTTCCAATTTTTAGGAGAAGGTATTTCCTTCCTGTCTAGAGGAGATACACGTGCTAGTCCAACTATAAAAGAAAATACATTGTATTATATTTGAATGGGTACTTATTTCTCTTTAAAAACTGGCCATGATAAAGTTGAAAAATATAAAAACATCTTACAAAGATCTTACAGAAAAAATAAAACTGATCAAACATGAATTAAACAAATTGATATTATCATAAAGTACACGGCAGGCACAAAATAAATGGAAAAGAAGGTACAGTCAAATGAGCTGAAAATGTAGTATGTTGTGCTTCATAATATTCTGATCAAAAGTTTTTATGGGCACAATATCTGAAAATTGCCAGTTTTTGAGATATGAAAGGTCAAAGATCAGGAATATCGGTACCCGCTGTCATAGTTGACGGTATCATATTATGACGAGGATTTGTTTAACGTTGTTATTCTAATGTGTTTGCACTGACTACAGGAGACAAGCTGTTGATTTGCTGGACGGCGCGAGCATCCTTGTCCTTGTCGCACACCTCGTACCCTCTCCTTTGCTCTCCACTCTGTTTTACAAAGAACACAGCCCCTCATGTACTGTGCGACAAAGGGAGAAAGAACTGTGTGAGAAGGATGAGAATGCTCACACCGTTTGCGCGCTGTCCACTGCTTATACATTAAGCTTATGCAGCTTGTATCCTCTATTTATAGAACTCTTTACTAGGAACACACATTCACTCTCTCACGCACGCTAACCAACCCCCCCCACTACACACACACGCACACCCTCACTTTAAAGTAAGCATAGGACCTTAAAAAAATCACCACCTCATTCATGAAACCTGCGGCATTTCCAGTCGTATGAATATGAATAACAACATTAAACAACTCGTCGTCACATAATACTCTCAACTATGCCATTAGTGGATACCGATATTCCTGATCTTTGACGTTTCAAACTGGCCATTTTCAGCCCATTTGACTGTGCCCTCTTTTTCATTTGTTTTGTGCGGTGTCCTTTACCTACAACACAGAGGTATTTTTTATGAATTCGGAAATATTTATGCTTGCGATTTTAAATGTACCTGAAGTTTCGAACGTTCACTTGAATGAATTTTAGATGAAAAAAGAAAAGTTAATAAAAACCACACATCGATTTAGGCATAAACACTTCATTGCCAAATTTGCTGACAATAAATATCCACAATACTTAAGTTTTTACACCTAAATCGAAGTGTGGGTTTTATTAATTTTTCTTTTTCATATGAAATTCGTTCAAGTGAACGTTCGAAATTTCAGGTACTGATTTTAAATGCCTACCAGAGTTATTAAAAGAACAACATTTCTTCTTTCAACTTCTAGTAAGGACAGATGTGATCTCTGCCCTTTTCAATTAATTGCAGCTCTTCTATAATCCTCTGAAATAGGTATAAAGCAAATTACTACAAATAACTACCTATGACAACTCGTATGTTGTAATCAAATCCAATGGTCGTGATTTGAATAAACAAAAGCTCCTTAATATTGAAATAGATCGAACCTACCTTCTTGAAAATAAGATTTAAACACCCCGTAAAGTGTCCACGTGGGTTTTCTCCTGTTTTTCAATGATCAGTCAAATTATTTCCGTTTGAATGGTGACTATCAAGCTTCCTTTTCGTGGAGCGAGACCATTACAAAGACCACCTCAGTTTTTTTTTCAAAAATCGATACCTACAAACGCCGTAATTATTATAATATAGGTAGTATGCTTAGTATAATATGTACAAAGGGATACGCATTAAACTTTAGTATCTAAATATAAAATATCTGCAAATGGCAACAAAACTATGTGGTAGTTATATTGTATACAATTGTAAAATACTTACTGCAATGCAATTAATGTATACTTGGAATAATTATAATAATAAATCACGGGAAAACAAAAACAAAACACCAGCGACATAATAAGGAAACACAAATTGAAATCGACATTTGACAGCGCAGCACGATGAGCATGCGCACTAACCTAAGGACCATGGCGCGCAAAAATTCTACAAGGGGATTGTAATGACATGGAAAACGGAAATCTAAATATAAAAGATAAAATGATTAAAATGTAATTAAATAACCACTCTAAGTCTGAACTACCTGCTTAAGAAATGTCGATAGTTACCGAGATAATTACTAATTAATTGAACACAGTATATAAATTAAAAAAGGGTTATTATTCATTATTATTTAATATTTCATTCATTATTATTTAGTATTTCATATTCATTATTATTTAATATTCGATCACAAATCTACCCAGTAAACATTAATGTAACTTTACCTCTCTGAGAGGTAAGATTAATAGAACATTTTTATATAAAATATTTTACATAATTTTACATAGCAATATACGTAAAATAATATCATATTTAAGTCAACATATTAACTTAATTACTTATACACAAGTTTACATATTTGCTACATAATTTTACTTAAAAATGTTTACCTACTTCATTTTACGACATCGAACTCATGGAACGCGTCGGTGTCGCACGCCAGTGTAAAATGATGTAAAATCTAACGTTTGTGTTTTTTGATCATTTTTCTGAAAAATTGTGGATGATGTCTTTTAATAACTTTGATGCAGAAGTGTGAACCATAAAGCGTTGTGACTTCTTTAAATATTATTTTGTTTGGACGTTTTATTAGTGTAGAGGTTAGGTGCAAACATAAACATGCCCTCTTGTTTGCGAATTTGGTGTACATATACCTATATTGAAGGTGCAGCACCATTTTCCAGTGAATGACCCAAAAGTAAGTTTGTGTTGTACCATTTTTATAAAGATATTTATTTAAATGAAACGTAATGTTTTTATAGGTTAGAATTATTTCATGGGCAATCGTTATTCTCGTCAGACAATTATATCATTACATGGATTTTGTTACACAAAAGCTGTATGTTGGTGCTGCTCCCACATTATTAAGTTCAACTGAATCCAGCGTAAGAAGTTGTAATTCAAGGAAACCTAGATCACAAGCTTTTGCGAAGTAAGTACTATGCATAGGTATGGTTATTGTTTACCGACATCTTATAGCACCTACTTTGTGTTCGTTATTGCATTGTACATATATTTCAAGGTTTTGTATGTGTAAATAAGTAGGCTAATATTTTCCTGCAATTTTTCTTTTGTCCAAAATTGGCTTAAGCAGATCAAGCAAAGCAATATCAGAATCGGTTTCAACATGTTAAAAAACAGGATTAGATGGTTCTGATCAAAAGCGCAGCCCCTTTTCTTGTTGTCTTGTGATTAATGATATTGCTTGTATCGCCATTAAAAAAATTAATTTGATCATTATAAAACTACGAAGAAAACTAAAATTGTCTAAAACTTCATGGTTAATTTTGTTGCAATAAATTAAGACAATTAAGATTTGTCATTATTAAAAATATGCTTCTGGTAGAATTAAATCATCTTGGTAAAGGTCCCCGCACATTTTCTTATATCAAATGGCTCTCGGTGAATGTAATAGTATAATATAATTTAATATTTATACAAAAAACGCTTAAGAAACAGTAACAAGTTTGAAATCGTTGATTGTTTACTTTTCAGTGGCGTTAATTAACAATTTGTTTATATGACTGTTAAAGAAACTACTTTTATCATGGGATTCTCACAAGATTGATGCACTCGTCTACAACTTATGGATGAAAAAAGTACTGCTTTACACACTTGTTGCATAAATAAGTAGGTATTTTAAAATTATTTAAAACAATTTTTTGAGTTATTTAACAAATGCATTTTTTTTCATGCTTCACGGCTGCCAATTGGCGTAGAAAACCCCGTTTTTTTAAATTGTTTCTTTTTTGTGATCTTTTGAAGCATTCTAATAATTTTTAATTGTTTAATTCTGAGAAAAAACGTTCTTTATAAAAAATTTAAAATGATTTTAAATAGTTTAAAAAAATTTTGTTAACACCACTGAAGAGTAGGAGAAAAATCTACATTCTAAAACAAATTGTTCTATGACTTGATGCACTTAAACAGTCAACGGTTCAATTTTCGACTTTGTTATTGTTTTTGTGTCGTTGTTATAAACATTTCCACTTGAAATTTGGTGTGATGATTTAATGGGCTTATTTAGCGTATTTTTTTATTACATTTTGTAAAAAAATCTCTTAATTTTAGAGCGAAATTCAAAAAACCAGGATATTCTAAGATCTAAGAGGCTTTAAAATTAATCAAGAATATAGAAGCTGCTTGAAGTCATTCACTCCTAGTTGCATTTTCATTCCCCTTTTTTTTGGCAGTTATATGCTGCATACTCTTATGTTGAAATACTCCAATAGTCCCCAAATCACCATCTCTGACAGATTAGACAAATCTGATTTTAAATAGCTGGGTTTTAACAGTGTAAACTCAACTTTGAGGCAGACTTTCGGATTGAATGACAGCACTTTGAGCACATCGTTTCATGTTTAAAGCAGTATACTTCTGAAACTTATCGGATCGACCTCAAATTTTCCATTCCATTGGAAGCGTGTTTTCGTAAAGTTTTGTTAAAATATATACATTATTATTTAAGCTATCATAAATTGTTTAATAACTTAACAAATTGATCAAAATAGTTTGCATCTAGTTTTCTTCACAATTTAGTAAAGGGATACAAGCTATATAACCAGATTTACTACACTATACAGGGTGCGCCACTTAAAACTCCCCAGACTTGTAACTTTTTTATTTTCGAAGCGATGACCATATTGGGCACATCAACTTGTAGACATTTTTAAAGCCTTTAAATATCCATACAGACTGATTAATTTTTTTTTGAATGGTTAAGAAAGGAAACTTAATTTCTTTGAATATTTTTTTACCTCACCCTGTACATGGACTGTGTTATTGTTTTCTTATAAAGGTTTTAATTAGCTTCAATTTATGTTATTAAAATAAAAAAACTTAAGAAATAAAAAATTTGCAATTTCCTACTTATTACATTTTAATATAAGTTAGTTTTTAAAAATATTTTTTTAAATTTTTTGTTACTGTTTTATTACGCTGAATATTGTTTGTGATATGTCTTTTACAGATAAAGCATAAAATTATTATTTACATTCCTTTCAAAGTAATTAAAGAAAAAAATCAGTTTGGAGTGTTTTTAATTCCTTTCTCTAAAACCAAAAAGAATTTCGAATATGACGTAATAATATAAATTGAAGCTAATTAAAACCTTTATAAGAAAACATTAATGTAGTTCATGCACAGGGTGACGTAAAAAAATATTCAAGGAAATTAAGATTTCTCTCTTAACAATTTAAAAAAAATTTTTTTTTTAAATGCTTTAAAAATATCTACAATTTGATGTGCCTTAAAAAATAAGAAAATTACAAGCCTGGGGAGTTTTAAATGGTGCACCACCCCCTATATGAAATAGACTAATATTTCAATTATTTTCACAGGTTGTGTAACTGATGTTCAAATAGCAAATGTCAGAGTGATGAAGGCTGACCAAAGAACGAGTACAATCAGAAACGACCCGAGAAATGCTTAACACTTATTGTAGATACTTAGTTAACTTGAATATAGAATAGTTACACAAAAGACACTAGTATTAATCTCTCCTAAATCAACAGTTAATAAAATAAATTAAATGAAATTTGAGCTTTACTAGGAATGCAAGGCAAGATAGCTAGGTGGGTATACATCAGTGGAGAAGAAGAAATATCGTATAGCTGCTTTCTAAAGAACATACAGGTCACTATCAAGTGGTTGAATATACATACACTGAAAAAAAAATGGTTTGATTCAAGCATATATTGGTTTATATATACGCAAATAAATGTATTCTTCATATAAAACAAATACATTTGTGGCAAGTAATCAAAAGCTGGTAGTAAATTAATTATTCTTGAAATAAATGTACTTGTTTTATATGAAGAATATATTTATTTGCGTATATATATAAACCAATATATTCTTGAATCAAACCATTTTTTTTTTCAGTGTATATGCTACATTATAAAGAGATAAAATTAGTTACCTATGCTTTACATAGCAAGTGGTTGAATATACATATACGCTACGTCATTTGTTCTATACCGTGAGGTCACAGTGTTACCTCTTCACTATGTAAAAATCATATGCACATGTTGCTGACATTTCGCAGAGTATGCACATATGATTATGCGTCACATTTTACATAGCACGTTACTTCTGCGAAATTTAGTTTACGTAGCATTTACGTATATGCTATTCCTGTCAAAAAAATCTCATCAATCCGTATTGAAAATTATCAAAAATTAATAAGTATCTATGAGAACCTATATGGTCAATAAGTTTCTATAAGAGTTAGGTAAAGTTGCTGTTGAAATTGTTATCAGTTTATATCCGCATTGACCAGCAAAATGAGTCAAGCCATATCCATTTGTTAATCCAAACATTTACTTATACCATATCAATGAGAATTTATGAGCACAGTATCTAATGTAATTCGTGCGGCTTTCCGTGATTAAAAGACAAGTGTTTCTTTAAGAAACGAGCTGCATTAGGTTAGAACAGTTTGGATTTGCAATTGAAGATTACAAATTATAATGTTTGAATAGGGATTTATGAGATGAGTTTCTATGAGTATTAATGTTTTTTTTCAGTAATATATTAAATGTGTTTTCATTTGTTTGAATGGGTAAAAAGAAAGGTCAGTTTTCAACTGCAATTACAAATACAAGTTTAATCGCTTCGAATGGGATTATATGCGATCAATTTCTAAAAGTATTTATGCTGTTTTCCGAATATAGTTCTGATGAGGTTTAATCAGTAACAAATTGTTAACTACTTGTTATGATATGGTCGGAAATTCCAAGTACACATTTAGTATTCCTTCAAGAGGATTGATGAGAGCAATTTCTACGAGTATCTATTTGTTGTTCCTATAGTATATTATATAAGTCTTTATCAGTACAGATTCGGATTTAATTTAAATATGAAAATTATATCAGAATAAAGCAACCAAATATTTTAAACAGTATCTATTTGTAAATCCAAACATTTACTTATACTATCTCAATGAGAATTTATGAGAACAGTATCTAATGTAAAACGTGCGGCTTTCCGTGGTTAAATGGCAAGAGTTTCTATAAGAAACGAGATGCATTAGGTTAGAACAGTTTTGACTTGCAATTGAAGATTCAAAATTATAATGTTTGAATAGGGATTTATGAGATCAGTTTCTATGAGTATTAATGTTTTTTTTTCAGTAATATATTAAATGTGTTTTCATTTGTTTGAATAGGTAAAAAGAAAGGTCAGTTTTCAACTGCAATTACAAATACAAGTTTAATCACTTCGAATGGGGTTAGATGCGATCAATTTCTCAAAGTATTTATGCTGTTTTCCGGATATAATTGTGAAGAGGTTTAATCAGTAACAAATTGTTCACTACATGTTATGATATGGTCGGAAATTCCAAGTACACATTTGGTATTCCTTCAAGAGGATTGATGAGAGCAGTTTCTACGAGTATCTATTTGTTGTTCCTCTAGTAAATTATATAAGTCTTTATCAGTAAAGATTCGGATCTAATTTAAATATGAAAATTATATCAGAATAAAGCAACCAAATATTTTAAACAGTATCTATTTGTAAATCCAAACATTTACTTATACTATCCCAATGGGAATTTATGAGAACAGTATCTAATGTAAAACGTGCGGCTTTCCGTGGTTAAATGGCAAGAGTTTCTATAAGAAACGAGCTGCATTAGGTTAGAACAGTTTTGATTTGCAATTGAAGATTCAAAATTATAATGTTTGAATAGGGATTTATGAGATCAGTTTCTATGAGTATTAATGTTTTTTTTTTTTCAGTAATATATTAAATGTGTTTTCATTTGTTTGAATAGGTAAAAAGAAAGGTCAGTTTTCAACTGCAATTACAAATACAAGTTTAATCACTTCGAATGGGGTTAGATGCGATCAATTTCTCAAAGTATTTATGCTGTTTTCCGGATATAATTGTGAAGAGGTTTAATCAGTAACAAATTGTTCACTACATGTTATGATATGGTCGGAAATTCCAAGTACACATTTGGTATTCCTTCAAGAGGATTGATAAGAGCAGTTTCTACGAATATCTATTTGTTGTTCCTCTAGTAAATTATATAAGTCTTTATCAGTAAAGATTCGGATCTAATTTAAATATGAAAATTTATATCAAAATAAAGCAACCAAATATTTTAAACAGTATCTATTTGTAAATCCAGACATTTACTTATACTATCTCAATAAGAATTTATGAGAACAGTATCTAATGTAAAACGTGCGGCTTTTCGTGGTTAAATGGCAAGTGTTTCTATAAGAAACGAGCTGCATTAGGTTAGAACAGTTTTGATTTGCAATTGAAGATTACAAATTATAATGTTTAAATAGGAATTTATGAGATCAGTTTCTATGAGTATTAATGTTTTTTTTCAGTAATATATTAAATGTGTTTTCATTTGTTTGAATGGGTAAAAAGGAAGGTCAGTTTTGAACTGCAATTACAAATATAAGTTTAATCACTTCGAATGGGGTTATATGCGATCAATTTCTAACAGTATTTATGCTGTTTTCCGAATATAAATGTGATGAGGTTTGATCCGTAACAAATTGTTCACTACATGTTACGATATGGTCGGAAATTCCAGGTACATATTTAGTATTCCTTCAAGAGGGTTAATGAGAGCAGTTTCTACGAGTATTTATTTGTTGTTCCTACAGTAAATTATATAAGTCTTTATCAGTATGCATTCGGATCTAATTTAAATATAAAAATCATATCAGAATGAAACCCCAAATATTTTAAACAGTGTCCACCTGTAAATCCAAGATAATATTATAATGAGAATCCATCACAACAGTATCTAATGTAACGTGTGCGGTTTTCCGTGGCTAAATTTTAAAATTATTTGCAATAAATAAGCTTTAACGGATTCGAATAGTTTTGCATTTCCAGATGAATAGTTTTAATTGTTAGGGATCTATGAGGTCAGTGTAATGTTTTTTTTTTCAATAAAATGTGTTTTTATTGGAAAATAAACATTACACAAAGACACTGATCTCATAGATCCCCATTTAACAATTAAAACTATTCATCTGGAATTGCAAATTAAAACTGTTCAAATCCGTTAAAGCTATTTATTAAAAATACTTTTAAAATTTAGCCACGGAAAGCCGCACGCGTTACATTAGATACTGTTCTGATTGGTTCTCATTAAAATATATTTTTAAATGTTTGGATTTACAAGTGGATACTGTTTAAAATATTTGGTTGTGTCATTCTGATATAATTTTTGTATTTAAAGTAGATCCGAATGCATACTGATAAAGACAAATTTTCTATTGGAACAACAAATACATACTCATAGAAACTGCTATCATCAATCCTTTCGAAGGAATACTAAATATGTACCTGGAATTTCCGACCATATCGTAACATGTGGTGAACAATTTGTTACTGATCAAACCTCATCACAATTATATTCGGAAAACAGCATAAATACTGTTAGAAACTGATCGCATATAACCCCATTCGAAGTTATTAAACTTGTATTTGTAATTGCAGTTGAAAACTGACCTTTCTTTTTACCCATTCAAACAAATGAAAACACATTTAATATACTTATTACTGAAAAAAAAACATTAATACTCATAGAAACTGATCTCATAAATCCCTATTCAAACATTATAATTTGTAATCTTCAATTGCAAATCAAAACTGTTCTAACCTAATGCAGCTCGTTTCTTATAGAAACTCTTGCCATTTAACCACGGAAAGCCGCACGTTTTACATTAGATACTGTTCTCATAAATTCTCATTGAGATAGTATAAGTAAATGTCTGGATTTACATATAGATACTATTTAAAATATTTAGTTGCTTTATTCTGATATAATTTTCATATTTAAATTAGATCCGAATGCATACTGATTAAGACTTATATAATTTACTATTGGCACAACAAATACATACTCGTAGAAATTGCTATCATCAATCCTTTCGAAGTAATACTAAATATGTACCTGGAATTTCCACACGTAACATGTAGTGAACAATTTGTTACTGATCAAACCTCATCACAATTATATTCGGAAAACAGCATAAATACTGTTAGAAATTGATCGCATATAATCCCATTCGAAGTGGTTAAACTTGTATTTGTAATTGCAGTTGAAAACTGACCTTTCTTTTTACCCATTCAAACAAATGAAAACCCATTTAATATAATACTGAAAAAAAAACATTAATACTCATAGAAACTGATCTCATAAATCCCCATTCAAACATTACAATTTGTAATCTTCAATTGCAAATCAAAACTGTTCTAATCAAATGCAGCTCGTTTCATATAGAAACTCTTGCCATTTAACCACGGAAAGCCGCACGTTTTACATTAGATACTGTCCTCATAAATTCTCATTGAGATAGTATAAGTAAATGTCTGGATTTAAAAATAGATTCCGTTTAAAATATTTGGTTGCTTTATTCTGATATAATTTTCATATTTAAATTAGATCCGAATGCATACTGATAAAGACTTATATAATTTACTATTGGTACAACAAATACATACTCGTAGAAGCTGCTATCACCAATCCTTTCGAAGTAATACTAAATATGTACCTGGAATTTCCGACCATATCGTAACATAGAGTGAACAATTTGTTACTGATCAAACCTCATCACAATTATATTCGGAAAACAGTATAAATACTGTTAGAAATTGATCGCATATAACCCCATTCGAAGTGATTAAATTTGTATTTGTAATTTATTCAGTTGAAAACTGACCTTTCTTTTTACCCATTCAAACATATGAAAACACATTTAATATATTACTGAAAAAAAAACATAATACTCATAGAAACTGATCTCATAAATCCCTATTCAAACATTATAATTTGTAATCTTCAATTGCAAATCAATACTGTTCTAACCTAATGCAGCTCGTTTCTTATAGAAACACTTGCCATTTAACCACGGAAAGCCGTACGTTTTACATTAGATACTGTTCTCATAAATTCTTATTGAGATAGTATAAGTAAATGTAAAGACTTATATAATTTACTAGAGGAACAACAAATAGATACTCGTAGAAACTGCTCTCATCAATCCTTTTGAAGGAATACTAAATGTGTACTTGGAATTTCCGACCATATGATAACAAGTAGTGAACAATTTGTTACTGATTAAACCTCATCACAATTACATTCGGAAAACAGCATAAATACTTTTAGAAATTAATCGCATATAACCCCATTCAAAGTGATTAAACTTGTATTTGTAATTGCAGTTGAAAACAGACCTTTCTTTTTACCCATTCAAACAAATGAAAACACATTTAATATATTACTGAAAAAAAAACATTAATACTCATAGAAACTGATCTCATAAATCCCTATTCAAACATTATAATTAGTAATCTTCAATTGCAAGTCAACCTAATGCAGCTCGTTTCTTATAGAAACACTTGCCATTTAACCACGGAAAGCCGCACGTTTTACCTTAGATACTGTTCTCATAAATTCTCATTGATGTGGTATAAGTAAATGTTTGCTGCTCCATTCTGGCAGAAACTGATAGAAATTTCAGCAGCAACTTTACTCCAGGCTCCAGTAGAGGGAGCTGTATACGTGTAGCTAGTTCATATCTAATCTAATGTGACCTAAGAAACTGAAGTGTGTTTGTTAAATTAAAAACAAAGCAGTCTCTTTCACTGCTAACCCATTCATTGCTTCTAGGCTAGAACAAGAACACCCGAGGAAATAAGGACTTTGCAGAATTTTGTGTTTACCACAATATTAGTATTTCTATTTGAAATATGCAATTTAAACTGTACATTTGTCGGCATGCATATCCAAATTAATACTAATAAAAAAGCAAAATGGAAGTTTACAATAAAAATACATCTGTAAAATATACAATTGAAACTGTACATTTGTTGACATGTATATCCACATTAATACTAATAAAAAACAATGTTGAAATTTACAATAAAAACATGTTGATAAATGGTGTGTTACATACGATAGATACTGGAGAAAGGACGGACTGGAACTCTTATGATATTACTTATAGAAAAGTTTAGAATCTCTTTAAAGTTGTATCTGTAATTCCATATGTTTACAGATATAAGGGCAAGGGTGTATTTGCAGACACTAAACTGTAGATTTGTTGATGTATATTTCATATAAGTACTCATGAAAGGGCAACATGATAATTCCAAATAGCTCATTCGGAATTACTGTTTCATAACCGATTTAAAACTTAATAAAACAGATAAAATCCTCTCTGTATAATACTAATATAACATAGGAACGATAAAACCGCATCACTTTTTTTTTATAAGTTTCTATGTGGAATTTTTGGCAGGGATATATTTATGTTTGCTGGGTAAATTCTGGATTCAAAATTTAAAACATATTTTATATATACAATTTTGAAGAACGATTTAAAATTTATAAAACGTCATACACCGCACAGGGGATGATTATAAATGTACTTAAACCAAATCTATATAGATAGAGAAATATTATAATCATTATTTTTGTAGGTAGGTAGATAGATACTATAAAATTAGCATTGCCTCATCAGTTGTGATGCAGGTTTATTTTTATTAGTTCAAATATCGAACCAATCAGCGTTCGCGTTAAAAGTGCTAAACTTTTGATGATATCGATCCAAATATTTCTTCAAAAAATATACCTGTATTATACAGATAAAATCATTGACGAATGTTTATACGATGTACATGAACACATATACGAAGAACGTTTCCTGATACGTGTACATAGTATATGCGACTGTGAACATAAACTTTTCTGTATGTTCCATTCATATCGTATGTATAATCATATTGTATATGTGAAAATATTATTTATATGGGAATGTTGAAGGAACATACATGGCAAGTACAGAATGCAATTAGAACATTGGGAATGCAAAATGTACATTCGTGGAATAATAAATGCTATCTGGGTTTAGTTCAGAAAACTTTAGCTATAATATTAGGTATATAAGAACATTGAAAATGAATATGAATACTTTAGAGAAAAACTGCTTTTAATGGTAATTATTCTTTTTAAAAATATCGTATTGTTTCAAAATTTCTTTTTGATACTTATATTGGTTAAAACAGTTTTTCAACTCATTTTGACAGTCATTAGTATCGATTATATCACAATTTCCTTGAATAATAATCATCCAGTGAAAAATTATGACTGACATTAATTATCTACATTTTCAATTAAATTTCTACATACTGATGAGTCATGCCAGGATATAAATGACCAAATGACTTTACTTTTTTAATATTTCAGCATTCATTTGATTCTTTGTTAAATAATGTCTTTTATTTCCATATTTTGATTTGAGGTTAGAATTGAAAAAGTTTTATTTGTATTTGATAGACATAAAAATTATAATATATTTTGTGTACCTGCTTATCTTCAATGCACATTGATCACCAATATTAACTAAATTTAAATCAAAGAGCACAAAACAACTACACAACAATGCTGGAATGTTGAGCTTCTTTTTGCTTAGTGAAAACACGAACAAAAACAAAATGGCCTCAGCCGAATTCCCGAACTCCCGTGTCTGCTGCCCTACCACAAACGCTTTAAATATAAATTTACCAAATTGCAACATAACAGTTATACAATTTTTATTATTTTAAGTTATATATTCTTTATAAGAGTTTTTATGTAACAGAAATATTATTAAACTATACATTGTTATATAACTTTGTTATATTGGCTGAACTTTAAATGTTACAATATTATTATATTACTAAAGCATAACAACATATTGTAACATGATTATGTTAGTATTTTATAACAAATGTCATAATAATAACATAACATTAATAATAATAATAATAATATATTTATTGATTCCAGTTTGCCAACAAATGGATAGGACAAGTCAAAATAGTACATGTAAATAATAATTGCTTATAAATTAGACGGAAGTATACATTTATAAAATAAAACACAATGATAAATACGATAGATAAAATAATGGGCTAAAACTATAATAGAACATTTAGCGCTTATAAAATTTATATAAGTTCAAAATCTAAAAGGAATAAAAGAGAAGAGATAAGTCTTTGTTACAATTAATTCTAAAACATTTTGGTATGATGATATGCACACATATATAAATATAACTATGATCTATGATTGTAAGAGGTCTGTCTGTTCGTCCAAGTCAAAAAATTCCCGTAAAGTATAGAAACAATTGGTTATAAGAAACTGTTTTAAATTTCTTTTAAACTTGTGAATACTATCATAGGATTTTATTCTTTGTGGTAGTTTATTGTAGATGGTTGCGCAAGTATAGTAAGGACTCTTTCTAAAAAGTGCTAAGTTGTAGTGGTTAATGTGATTTCATTTGCGGATCTGATATTGTATGAGTGAATATTACTTCCAAATGTAAATTTACTTTTGTTTAGATGCACGAATAAATACTGGTAATGTAACCCGTTACTACCAGGTTATATAATATCAATAATTTTTGTTTGCTGGGGTTCCATTAATACTCATAAGATAAATCAACAAGAAACTTCAGGGGATACAAAGAAAGATCTATATTGCAATAAAAAAATAAATGATTATGTTATACATTTAAGTATACTGATATCTAAATAGTAAGTAACATTTGTAATTACATAACTCAACGAAATTTACAGCTACAATTTGACAGTTTCAAAGCCCATTCGGGCATTATTTATGCGCTCACTGACTTTAGATCATTTACAGTCTCAGTTTCATAGTTTTTGAATGTTAAACAATCCAACCCTGGGTTCTTAAACACCACACAACATAAGTCCTTTAAAAGGACGTTTAGTTGCTAGATCAATCGCTAACAGCACTACTTTGAATTTCCTTAATTTATGCACTTCATCAGATATTTTCCTCTTGATGTGATTTAAAACAATGTTTGCTATTACATTTCTTTCTCCCTCGGCATCAACTCTACCCTCGCTCAACTAAAATTTAAACACAAGAAATGGTTATTAAAAATGCTGACAAATTAATATAAAGTGTTATTTTTTTACCATGAATTGTTTATTGTTTACTTTAGCAGTGGTTATTATCACAAGCACTTTTACTTTCACATTTGGGTTTTAAGTTGTATCCGATACCCAGATAGCACGATTTGATTCCTGGAATATTCACTGATTATACGTTTGGAAGATTTGATTATTCCTAAAATAATTTTTAAATATTCCAGACGTTACAGGAATATTCTTTTTTTATCCAAATGGCACAATTTATAGATATTCTACTATTATCCAAAACGCATATTACAGGAATAATCAAGTTACTCTAGGAATATTTGAAAAATAGTATAATAATACAATTTCCCCTTAAGAGAATATTCCTAGATTATTATTTCACTCTTTCACGAATATTATGGGTATAAGCTTATATTATTCTCACATACAGATTGATTCCTATTTTATTGGATTTTTATGTTGCATTACATAATATGTAATAATAAGTCGACGAATAATACCCAATTTTAAACTGAAATGGCATTTACCAGTTATATATGATTATTTTCTTGACTTATCATTGTTTAATATACGAGAACGATACCAGAATGGAACGAAACTACAACAAGAGACACAATAATTGCTTAGATCTATCGACTTTTAACTCTTGGTTTTCGTCAGAATCATCAGTGTAGCGCATATTGCATGTAAGATTCTGTCTCAAGACAGACGGAGAATTATGTTAGATTGCCGATACGAAATATTAGGTGAATACTCATAGACCAGTAGTAGGACTAAGTCGGCGAGTTATAACCAAATTTATCTACAAAAATCTATTGCAAACTTGGAAAGGCTTCGAAATGAGTCAAATACCAATAAATAAGCGATTAATTCTAAATACACGTGACATAACAGTTAATTGCCTTCGCTGACATTATTACATAATTGGCATTTGATGCCATCTCTTACCTATAGTTCCAACCGACGTTTGCGTGTTTAATGGGAATATTCCTGTATTATTTTCCTGGAATATTATTGTCTTCTTAAAAATCATATATCTTCTAAGAATATTAGACTATTGTTCAAAAAGTATATTCCTTTATTATTCTTATAAAATATTCCAAAATCAACATGTTAAATTTTATATATTCTTAGAATAATAGAATAATATTTCGAATATATACATTTCTCAGAGGACAATTACAAATCATTCTTAGAATATCTTGTGCTATATGAGATATAATAGTGGTAATAATAACAAATTGGTATTATAAAAACAAAATTATGTAGGTTTATATTATTACCTATAATATAAAAAATGTAACACAGAAATTTTACCATATTATATTTATATTAATTAAAATTAAATTAATAAATATTCAGAGAGAATATTCTTATATTATTTTCCTCGAATATTATCGTTTACTTCTCAAAAATTTTATATATACTAAGAATATTATACTATTGTCCAGAAAGAATATTCTTATATTATTTTCCTTGAATATTATTATTTCCTTATGTAAGAATATTCTTATATTATTTTTCACGAATATTATCGTTTCCTTCTCAAAAATTTTAAATATATACTAAGAATATTATACTATTGTTCAGAAAGAATATTCTTATATTATTTTCTTGGAATATCATTGTTTCCTTCTCAAAAATTATATATATACTAAGAATATTATACTATTATTCAGAAAGAATATTATTTTATTATTCGTATGAAATATTCTAGTATCAACATGTTAAATTATATATATTCCTGGAACAATACAATATTATTTCGAATATATATACTCCCTAGAGGACATTTACAGATCATTCTTAGAATATCTTGTGCTATCTGGGTATTAACAAAGAATGGACAGATAATCGTGGTCTTGAATTACGACCGTCTTTTTTATAACATAAATCCACACTAAAAATCAAATTCTTAAATCAACAAGCAACAATTTACCATTAATAAAATGCTTGGAATACCTCACTAAAATAATTACTTTTAATTGCTTGAAATCTTTTAATCCTAACCTCTTCTGGCTATAAATCGCTGTTATTTTATAAAAACTGATGTTGTCTCGAATTGCCACACTTCCACAACTAATAATACAACAAAAACTTGTCATTTTGTGTGATATTATGTCCATAAAAACTCTAATATTATGAAAAATGCAATTCTTAGATTCAATCAGTCACCATTTGACAGCAATGACAGCGGTTTGTTTTCCTAAGGTCTCAGATCTGTGACGTCACGCGCACACGACCTATAGGCGTCTGAAAATAAGGAGTACGCCACCTGGTGGTCTATAGTCAAACTAATTATAGGCCTTTCTGTCATTGTCTCTAGTGTACCATGATATCAACAATAAGTAAATAATGATAAACTGAGATGCTAATCCCAACAAACACCGAAGATCGGCCCATCAGCGGGCCATCACTGGGCCAGAAGTTTCATTTCTGGCCCAGTGATGGCCCGCTGAAGGGCCAACCTTCGGTGTTTGTAGGGAAGTTATTAAAAATATGATAGCGTTTAAAGGGGCTACACAAAATACAATTTGCTGGAGCCTACCTAGTCGGTATCCTTTGTAGATTGCAGGGACAACTCATGAAAGTCGAGTTGGCACGACAATGTTCAAAGCATACCCTCTTTGATGTAGACACTTTTAACCAGGCATTGAGGGGGAAAAAGCTGGTGCAAAAAACCGTGACCAGAGTAGCAATAATAATATGGCCTGAACAATCACACATTGTAAGTGAAATTTTTGAAATAAGTAAATATATATGCAATTTCAGTATATTTATAAAAGTAATATATACTATTGCATCATGCACTATTATGTTTTACCCCTGAATATTTCTATCTCATATTTTACAAAATACTGTTTCATTTATTTTAATTAAAGAATTAATAAATATCTTTTCAGTTACCTATATTCAGTGTACCACTAATTTCATGGGTATTTGATCTGACACTTGTTTGTAAACGTAGAGCATACACAATTGTAAATTTTTGTGTTGAATATGGGTTGTACCACACAAAATAATATTATGTCCTGCATTTAAAACATTCCCCTTTATACACACACTTAGAATTTTTACATTTTTAGTGCTTCCCAAATGTTCCATACATTGCAAATTGTAATATGCTTAACCTAAATGTCACTCATGTTTCCTGAAAAAAAAAGTGATTTAAACTACAACTGTACATAAATTTAAAGAAATATTTAAGTTTATTAATATTTAACTAGCCAGACACCGTTTATGTCGAAGAAACTGTACTTTTCAAGGGAAAAACTGGATAACCTAAAAAAATATGAATTTTGCTGAATAATGCCAATAACATCTTGCAAATCACTTACAACAAAATCTTGCAAACCTTTAGGTCATATATTATTAATGTTATTATTTTTAACGCCAAAAATAACAATAAACGGAAAAAAATCGTTATAAGTAATCATCAAATAAATAAACAAACGGCCTACAATTAGTTCACGAGTTCTCCACTTTGGCGCTGGCATCTTATATTCAGACGCCTTTAGGTAAGTTCAGTCTTTCTCCGATAGATGTCGAATCAGATATTTAGTTTAAAAGTGCCACGGTCAATTATCGTTTATTGACCGTGTAAAAGTGCGACCCCCCCCTCAAGAATTTTCTAAATCCACGCCTGATAAGTACAAGGTACTTAAGTATGAATTTTTCGTTCAAAATGTTTTAATATTTTTGTTTACTTCTTATTTTTATAAACGTTTCATTTTATTTTATATTTTATTTTCTATTTTATTTGAATAAATGTTTAGTTTTCATTACTCCTCTTATTTTTATTGTTTGTTAAAAGTAATACTGCTCCATCTAGCGGTAGCAGTGTTAACTCACAAAACATTAATTTATAGGTTTCCACTAGGCAGAAATCAAATGTTTCATAAAATTTCCGCCCGACACCAGATAGCGGTAGTTTTTAGTAGAATTTAATTTTAGGTTAGTAGATTTTAGTAGATTCTGATCGGAATGTTGGTAGAATACGGTTAACTGAAAACGGTAACCCTGCTACAGACAGAAGAAGAAGTAGGGATGGCTGATCAGAATATTACGGCAGTTCGGACCTAATCCAGTCCAGAGAAGAACCTAGTCCAAAGATCAGTTTCAGTTCCTAGTCCATGCTAACCAACTCGCACGGTGAACGTTTGAGCGGACCGGCAGACAAACTGGACTCAGTGGACTGGACTGGTGCAAAGGGACTCGTAATCTTGTACCGGGCTCCTATTTTCAAACTCATGCGAGGCGATTCCGTGTGCGAGATTTACTGATTGTCGAACGAAATCAGCAAAACCATATTTTCAAATCCCATTATACGATAATTTTTGCATTCGTATGCGATTATTTCCGTTTAATTACATCGGATGGTCAAAGCTAACCGAAATTGAAAGTCGCATGCGAAAACAGACGATTATTTGAAGGTTATGTGAATGTGTTTTAATCTTAAGAGTATAATCTGCGGTCAGTGAAATGAAGAAACGAATTATTCGGCTTATTTTTGAAGATAGAAACTTCAAATTTTGTACGTATTTATTAAAATATATATTCTAGTTCGTCACGTTTTTATTTTTTTGTTTTAGTCAAAAACACGTGATCAACGAAAAAATGGACGTCGAAAAATTGGAATTTACAAAAAACGAAATCGTGACGACCTAGATAGTCCATAATTAATTACGTGGATAAAATATAACCTCTTAATTTTCAAACATAGATTCAATAAATAGTTTCCAATTTTGCCGTCAATAGATGGCACTCGCCTCGGCATTCGCATAGCTTTACACGCTCTCAGACTTTAGGGAGGAACTTGTTGTCATGGAGACCTGACGCGAATGAATGCTTGCCAGGGAAGCATTTAGGAGTTCTGGTAATATCTTAAATTTATTTATAAATTATTTTATCTTACAGGAATTACTTAATAGATGAAATTCTTGAAAATGTTAATACATAAATAAAAGGTGCCAAATAGAGAGGACCGTTTTGTATAAACACTCCTACAAATTTTATTATGAAAATTTGAATGCGGTTTTTAGTTAGGTCAGAAATCAATTTATTCGAAATTATTACCAAGCAAAATGTACAGGGTGTCCCTGTCAACGCGCTATGCTGGGTTTTCTCGGTAGTTTCTGAGATAAGTTTATGGTTCAAAATCCAATCTGACGTAGGTTTTCCGAGGAATCTCATACTGCTAAGATATTTAGGAATCCAAAATGACGGACGAATTTCGTCATCTACGATCCTATTCGACTGAAAATCGATATCTGGGGGTTTTCGAGGATGCGGTTAACGAATTTTTGGTCAAAATTTAGGAATCCAAGATGGCGGACGAATTTCGTCATCTATGGACCTATTCGACTGAAAATCGATATCTGGGGGTTTTCGGGGATGCGGATTATGAATTTTTGATCAAAATTTAGGACTCCAAGATGGCGGACGAATTTCGTCATCTATGGTCCTATTTGACTAAAAATCGATATCGGAGGGTTTTCGGGGATGCGGGTTACGAATTTTTGGTCAAAATTTAGGAATCTAAGATGGCGGACGAATTTCGCGATCTATAGTCCTATTCGACTGAAAATCGATATCTGGGGGGTTTCGGGGATGCGGGTTACGAATTTTTGATCAAAATTTAGGACTCCAAGATGGCGGACGAATTTCGTCATCTATGGTCCTATTTGGCTGAAAATCGATATCTGGGGGTTTTCGGGGATGCGGGTTACGAATTTTTGATCAAAATTTAGGACTCCAAGATGGCGGACGAATTTCGTCATCTATGGTCCTATTTGGCTGAAAATCGATGTCTGGGGGTTTTCGGGGATGCGGGTTACGAATTTTTGGTCAAAATTTAGGAAACCAAGATGGCGGATGAATTTTGTCATCTGTGATCCTATTCGAATGAAAATCGATATCTGGGGATTTTCGGGATGCGGGTTACGAATTTTTGGTAAAAATTTAGGAATCCAAGACAGCGGACGAATTATAACTATATTTTGACCCCCCTTTATTTATGTTATTATTGGAGACAAAAAAAAGTTTCGTATAAGAGTTGTAAGGTTGTATACATATTTTTTTAAATGCAATTAAAAAACAATTGCTTGGATATGTCACGTGATATAACAATGAAGGTTGCTTTTTAAATGAAAAACCCTGTATATTTTTACATATTCTTTTAGATCCTTTATCCCCGATTTCAAACATATAAGGATCTAGCTGTAATATTTTTTGATATATCGGACATTAAATATGCTCCAAACATGCATATAGGTATTTTAGGGTTTCTGACGGAGCGCAGTCAGTGGCGGATTTAGGGGAGGGGGCTATAGGGTAAAATCCAAGCGCGGCAATTTTTTTGAAAAACACCAAAGACACAAAAACAAAAAAATATTATTATTAATATGTTCTATCAGAACATGTTTAATTTATATGAGAACGTGTTTTTTATAATAACTAGACTAAAGTTCCTTATTATAGTCAACAGTACAGGGTGGTTGTGCAAACGTTAGAACCTCATTTAACTTCTTTATTTTTGGAGTTACGTAAATACGTTCAAAAATAAAAGTTA
The DNA here is from genome assembly GCA_936432065.2 of Rutpela maculata. Taxonomy (NCBI): domain Eukaryota; kingdom Metazoa; phylum Arthropoda; class Insecta; order Coleoptera; family Cerambycidae; genus Rutpela; species Rutpela maculata. The sequence goes on along the minus strand of OW386288.2, from coordinate 91,831,873 downwards.
TGAGATATCACATGTATTTTCCAAACATCATTTCAGCAAAACAATTCAAACAAGTCGAATTTCGGAGATATGAGCTTTACCTTGGTTTTACTTCCACATCCAGTGGAAGTATAGTAACGACAAAAAAATTTTTTAAAACTTTTATTGTTCAAATAGGCTCAGAATGTCATGAAACGTCGAGATTTTAAGTTTGAGCGAAAAAAAAATTTCTGTCTGTCGGTCTGTAACTTTTTTGTGCGCACGTTTCTCTGTAACCGTTTAAGATATTGACTTGAAATTTGGTACACAAATGTACTTTAACGAGATCTGGAACTAGATTATATTTTCATTTTGTTCCGTCAGAGGGTTGGGGGGTAAATTGGGGTAAATTTGGGGTAACCAGCTAAATCAAGCAGCTAATAGTCCAGAAAATTGGTATTTAGTATATACAAGAGAAGCTAAGGTCTCAAAAAATGTTTGGCATTAGCCACCCCCACCCCATTACTAAATTTTTTCGTTGTGAATGAGTTGGATCGAAAATCTGGATGCGGAAGTAGTGATTCCTTGGGCAGCGGTTTTTTTAAATAGAACACCCCCATATATTTTTACACCATTTGAAAGGCCATAGAAAAATCTTTTCAATGATATATGACCCAGTATTTTTCTTAAAAACTATAGTAGATATTAAGTTTTATATTTTCTTACATTAAGTCATGGTAGTCCGAAAAATATATACAGTCTGTTTCACTTTTTAAATTTTTTTTCCGATTTGAATCTAATTTTACTTATGGAACAAATTAGGATCTACTTATTACCAGAAAAAAATTCACGTCCTACAAATGCAAAGCCACCTGCGGTACCAAAATATGCGGATAAAATCAAAAAATCATATTAGGCATATTTTTATTGGAAAATTTTGTTAATGAAAGAATTGTTCAGAAAACTTAAGTCCAAAATTTAATAAAAAAAAATATATAAATTTTTATTAAAATAATGTCTAAGTCCGAAAATATCATTTGAATGGGTTTTTTCGTTTAGAAAACTGTACTATGACAATTTTGTTTGAAATTAAACCCAAGCTGCAGGTAGTTGTAAAACAGTTTTTTTTTAAATACCTAATTATTTTCAAAATTTTTTAAATTTCAAGTTTTTCATTTTTTAATTTTGATTAAATTTTGGCCATTTTGGACAATTCTGAACAAGTTTTATTAACAAAATTTTCCGATAAAAAAATGCCTAATATGATTTTCCGATTTTCTCCACATATTTTGGTACCGCAGGTGGCTTTGGTACCGTAGGAGGCGAATGTTTTTCTGATCATAAGTAGATACTAGTTTGTTCTATACTTAAGTAAAATGCGATTCAAATCGGAAAAAAAAAAGTTATTGGGGTGTTACCATTTCAAGTGAAACACACTGTATCAATTATTGAAATTCTCCATTTTATTTAAAATAAAGTGAAATTAGACAGAACTAACATATTGTTTATTTTAATTTACATACTTTTGTTTTCCATGGCTAATTTGATAAATTGTAAATTTATAGTAAATTAGACAAAATTTGTTTAAGATAAGTACCATGTATTATATTATAAATACAAAGCTTTTTTTATGGCGTTTCAAATGGTACATATATGGAGTGTTCCTTTAAAAAAAAGCAAAGTAAAGTTCATATCTCCGAAATGCGACTTTCAATAGGCATGTCCACAAAATTTTAATTTCAATTGGGAATGATAGAATTATCGATATTGTACACTAATTTAACAATAAAAAAAACCGCTGCCCAACTTCCACATCCAGATTTTCTATCCAAGTCACTCACAACGAAAAAATGTTGTATGTGGAAATAATTGTTTAATAATATAATATTTGAAATTCTCTACCTCAAAAACCCATAAAACGATACCCCACATCGGTAATAGGGTGAGGGTGGTGATAGAGGGTGGTAGTGGGGGTGGATAAGGTAAAAAAATATTTTGAGGTTTCTAGTTCTTGTACACACACTAAATTAAATTTTTTTTCATCCCCTTTAATAATGGGGTGGGGGCTAATGTCAAAATTTTTTTTGAGACCTTAGCTTCTCTTGTATATAGTAAATACCAATTTTATGAACTCTTACCTGCTTGATTTACCTATTTACCCCAAATTTACCCCAATTTACCCCCAACTCTTCGACGGAACAGGATGAAAATATAATCTAGTTCTAGATCTCGTTAAAGTACATAAGTGTACTAAATTTCAAGTCAGTATCTCAAACGGTTCCAGAGTAAACGTGCGCACAAAAAAAAAGTTAGACCGACAGACAGACAGAATTTTTTTTGCTCAAACTTAAAATCTCGACGTTTCATGACATTCTAAGCCTATTTGAACAATAAAAATTTAAAAAAAATTTTTTTGTCGTTACTATACTTCCACTGGATGTTGAAGTAATATATGTATCCTTATTTTGCCAGTTATTCGTAATAGGCATCACCCCAACATAACGAGGATTTTTGGTAATTTTTCAATAAAAATTCTTGGCCTATGAAGTAAAAAAATATTTTGAGGTTTTTGGTTCTTGTACATACACTAAATCACACTTTTTTTTCGTCCCCTTAAAAAGTGGGGTAGGGGTGGTAATGGGGGTAGCTAATGTCAAAAATTTTTTCGAGACCCTAGCTTCTCTTATATATACTAAATACCAATTTTACGGACTCCTACCTGCTTGATTTACCTGTTTACCTCCCCATTTACCCCAATTTACAACCCAACCCTTCGATGGAATAAGATGAAAATATAATCTAGTTCCAGATCCCGTTAAAGTACATAAGTGTACCAAATTTCAAGTCAATATCTTAAACGGTTCCAGAGTAATCGTGCGCACAAAATAGTTAGACAGACAGGCAGAATTTTTTTTTCGCTCAAACTTAAAATGTCGACCTTTCATGACAGTCTAAGCCTATTTGAACAATAAAAATTTTCAAAAATTTTTTTTGTTACTATACTACCACTGGATGTGGAAGTAATCAATATTCTATTTTCAAGAAAAAGAACGCCATTGCCATGTAAACCGGAAGTGATATTTAAAATTTACATGCCTTTTTTTACTTTCCTTTAATGCTTTAATAGTCAATTAAGAACATAAATAATCCGATCAATTCTTCTTTGATGTTCAATTATATGTTTCTTAGCGGCATAGATTCCCCGAAAAAAAAAAAAATACTTATCTCAAAAACTACCGAGAAAATCGGACATAACACGTTAACTAGGACACCCTGTACACTGTAAATATACATTATGTACCTACAGATAGTTTTTTCTTTTAATTAAAAACCACTGCCTAAGGAATCACCCCAGTAAACACACATATGGCTGTTACGTTCCAAAGAGAGATTGTCAAGGTAACACACACCATATTACCAAATATATCTCCATTATATAAACCATCTTCAAATGCTATATACATTTAAGTTATTAACAAACATGCCTGTTTGTTAAATACAAACATTATAATATGTGATTTTTACATAACTGCTGCATTACAATAACAAGTATTTTGTATATTTACATGCCATATAATATTTATGTATGTCTGTTATCACCATGTAGATTTTAAGTTATATTGCCTGTTTGTTAAATAATAACATTAAAATATGTGATTTTTACGTAACTGCTACATTACAATAACAAGTATTATGTGTATTTATCCGCTATATAATAATTATGTATTTCTGTAATCAGTATGTACATTTAAAGTTATATTGCTTGTGTGTTAAATAATAACATTAAAATATGTTATATTTAGATAATTGCTACATATTACACATCAACCCATCTTATATGTTTACACCAGATATAACATTTATATATTTTGTGATCATCATGGACATTTTAAGTTTTTCTACAATTACATTACACATATATATATTTAATCATGTAATTTGGTAAGCTACAAACATGAAACAAGCTAGCTTACATATAGAATGTCAAAAAAGTTTGGTTAAGTATATATATTATGTATATTGTTTTGGTGTAGTAGTGAGTGTGCTGCTATAGTTAGGTTATAACATCAGTGACCAGTGTAGTTTAATCAACATAATAATAGCATGCCCAATGAAAATAAGAAGCTCTTTTACCAATTAACGCTTGTGATATTAAACAAAAATGTCTTCAGTTGCCATTAAGTGGTAATGAAAATGTAATTGTGCCTATATAATACTTGATGACTTATTCGTTTAAATACTCTATAAATTTATTAAAATAGTGATTAGTGTTACCGGCCGTTTTATTTTTTTTATGTATCTAATAACAAAAAATAAAAAATAAAATTCGCCGATCAAAAACTAGTTTGATAATCCCGTATCTTTATACAGTTGGATAACATTTTAATATTGTGATTGTGATGTTTTAAGTTTCCCGGTAAATCTGGTTATAAAATTATTATAGGACATCTCTTTCGCACTCTGTATTACATAGTTCGTGCTAGAAAAGGATACGAAATTAACTCAAATATCCCTAACTATACCTAACAAAATAACCTAATCCTAATATTCTAACCTAACACAAGTGACCCTGAAGGAGGTGCAACGTGACTTCTAGCGTGCGTTTTAACATGTTAAAAATATTGTCATTGTTTTTGTGTGGAATCAAGTTCAGAGATCAAAACTATTGTAGGTAAGTACGTAGAAGTGTAAATCATTAGCACCTCGGTGCAGTGTTAAGTCTCTTATTAGGTACCTCTTATTTGTTGGAGTTTTATTGACATGTTTCCCAACCTTGAAATTGAAATTTAATGAAATTTAACTAAGCTCAAGCCACAGAAAAATTATAGGTGCTTTATTGTAGCTTAAATTATATAATCACATCATTAAAATTACACATTTATATAAGTAATAAATGGAAACAAAGTCCTTGGGCAACGATGTAACATATTGTAGGTACCTATAGGTAAAGACAAAGAATTTCTAAAAAAGTTAGAAATTGCTTTTAAGTAAGTAATACACAAAAAGTTATAAAATTTTGTCATAAACTATTGTTCTAGCTGCTGTTAACGAAACGTTCCCACATTGTGAAAAAGAATTTGAGAACATCGCTAGTGAGTGGTTCAGACTGTCAAAGCAAAGGCTACAGAGAGAAAACAAGAAGCTGGAGCAGTTATTGTACCATAATTTATTGAGATATGTATGAAAAAAGGAAACCAGGCGCCAAAAACTAGTTTTAAGATATTTAAGTTTTAAGTATTAGTCTGCTTGCAAATTCATGTCTGTAAGTAAATTTTTTTTTTATATAGGAAATTTGTTTTCGTCATTATCTGAGTATTGTCACGTTTGTTGAATGTTTCTTGTTTCTAATAAATTTTTAGCTCCTTTTTGAATAACTGAAGAATTCTTGTTTTTTCATTAATTATTTTCGTTCAGAATTTTAGTTGATATTTGGTATAATTAAACTTGGATAACCATACATTAAACCAAACTTTATTCGGATGTTAAATATATAGTTCAAAAAAGCATTTATTCAGTCACTAGAGTAAATAAGTAATAAAACTAAAAATTACCTGTGTTTAATATATAGATAATATAATAATAACTCGACTGTCAAAAATAGTATATTTTGTGTATGTAGGTGTATAGACACTTAGAAAATGCAAAGTGTCGTACTTCTCATTAATATGCCTGCGATTTTGGTTTCTACTGTTCGTTTACGTCTATATCAAAATCAATAGTGTTACTGTAGCCTTCAACGTCACCCTCAAAATCCACAGTTTTTGAATGTTGTAAAAGTCCGAGCATCATTTGGAACAAATTTCATTAAGCTTTTAATGTCTACCTTTTTCCCTGAAACTTCTTTTAATGTAAGATAAAGCTGTTCTGTTTTACCAAAAACTTATACACTTTTCTTGTCTCTATAGTAATCATGCTAATGTTTATTTCTTCAGCATTTATAGCGGAATGAAAATGATTCATGTATACTGTTAGGCTTTTCTTTATTTTTTTACCTTATTACATAGCTTGCAATCAGCTAACTTTTTCTGTATATGTTATTTTTCTTCAGCTATTTTATCTTTTATGTTTTCTGTTAACCAAAAGTTTGCTTGTAATAAACCAAACTATATAGTTCAGAGAATGTGCAATTTGGCATTTAGTTCCTTTATTAATTTGGCAGTTGGTTTATTTTTGATTAATTCATTATATAAATGAACGTATCCTTCTTGTATGACTTTGATTAATATATTATTATGATATATGTATTTTATGAATATAAAAATTATTTATTTTAGATTGGCCTTTTTTACATCTAGTTTTTCCTTACTTGAGCCATATTGTAACAGTAGTACAAGGTGCCCCCGGATGGGATTAGCTATACAACAAATGACCTAAATTTTAATTTTTGGACAAAAAATCACTATAAAAATTTCCGCATTTTTAAAAAAATACGATTTATGTTAAAAAAAAATATTTTTTTTTTATGAAGGAGCAGGGCGCTTAAAAATTCCAAAAAGATGAATTTTGCCTAAGAGTAAACTACCTTTATTTTTCATTTTTAATAAAAAAGCCATTTGAAATACTTTTCTTTCATAATCCTAAATTTTTTAGTATCTGTTACGGAAAAATACGAAAACTGAGGTGAGGCATTGGGGAAAAAGACGTATTAAACAGGATTTAATAAACAATTTTTTCAAATTGCATTTTCCTTAAAAATGAGAAAAATAAAGGTAGTTTGCTCTTGGGTAAAATTCATATTTTTGAAATTTTTGAGCGCCCTGCATAAAAAAGTACATTTTCTTAACACATCGTATTTCTTTAAGAAACAAAATTTTTTATAGTGACTGTCGAAAAACTAAAATTTAGGTCCACTTGTGGTATACGTAACCCCATTTGGGGACACCCTGTATATTATTTGCTACCCCCTTGTGCATATACCACGGAAATTGCATGTTATATAGCACACATGTAACATCAGAACATATTTTAAGGTAAATATTTTGCAATACAATATATGTCTTTTACATGTATGTTATATATTTGCCACATATGAGTATGTTACAAGTTATGTTGCCATTACATGGCTATAACTTTTTTTGTGGCTGAAATTTTAAGGTCCATGTACCTTACATTTACCATACATCCAATATCCTTGGATATAACGTGTTGAATAGATTACGTAAGAGAAACATACCAGGTATGTATCCGTGTTCACTGGGACTACAACCGCATTCAGTTTTCCTACTCAAATTACTTTAAATAAAAATTCTTGTGCACCCAACGCGAAATTCGACTCTGTACGACAGAAATATATTTGAACTATTTCTCTTATATATTACACAATATGTTATTCTCCGCCTTTTTACTTGGTCGGCATATTTCATTGGTCAAAGGTGCACGCCCACCCGTATATACCTTTTTCAAATATATCAATGAAAATATGTTTTGTCTTACCGTAGATTGTCCTCTTAATCATGGGAGTAAATGATTTGATAAATTTAGCAGCTATCCCAGCAAACATCGTTATATATTTAAAATATTTTTGTTATATAACTCCACTAACTTTAAATGTAACGAGTTATGTAACACTTACAAAATAATGGTATAACGCTAATGTTGCTATTTCCCACTCAGACTAACTGAGACATTATATAACATTAATATAACTAGTTATAATAACAGTTATGTTTCATCATTATAATATTAATACTTTTATAATGTAATTATTATATAACAAATATAACAATTTTCTGTGAATGTTATATAATGATTTTATCAAAATGTTATATAACTGTACGTACTTCCGTTATCAAATATACAGTGTGTCGCTCTTAAGAGTGTAACACCCTTATAATTTCTTTCCTCCCGATTTGAACAAAGTTTTACTCAAATAGAGAACAAATCAAGATCCACTTATGGCAAAAAAAACATTCGATGTTGCCTTTGCATTTATTTGTAGGGGACGAATGTTTTTTTAGCCCTAAGTAGATCCTAATTTGTTCTAATGCGAGCAAAAAATTTGTTTCAAATCGGAAAAAAAGTTATAATTAAAGGTGTTTGCTACACTCAAGTGCGACACTCTATATACCCAGTTTTAAATACACAAATTTAATTTAAAATACTGCAAACACATTTGTACATGATTTTTGGCATATCTGAATATTACTTCGACTCCATAAACTCACACATAATTTTTCATGTTATTTCAAATTAACAATTTAAATTTATTTACAATGGTGAATAAAATATTCCGGTTGACACACATGGCATGCTTCTATATTTGATTTTAACTTATCGAAACGAACTTTGCAAAACTAGCTTACCACTAAAAAAATGTGTTTTTGAACATGTCAAACATCCCATTTACCACGAAATGAATTTAAAAACACTTATTAAAAAAGCAGTGATAGTTGTAGATCTATATTTGGATGGAATTAACATGTTAACAAAACTACAAAAAAATAAATAAAATAAAAATCATCTGCTACACAATGGTGGAAAGGATTTATTATACACTTCACTTCATACATAAACAATGTACTAAATAATATTCAGTGTATCTAAATTCGTGTAATTAAGTTAGCCATATCTCAGTACTGAAGTACGGGATTCAAACAAGACTTTCAAGACACAGCTACTATAAAATATTAATTTTCAGAATAAGAGCAAAAATTCATCAAAGAATTTCACATCTCGTCTTAGAAATTACACCTTATTGGAACTTTATAAATAAAAAATTCAAATTTCTCAACAAAATTTTAAATCTGCAGATATGCCCTTATTCTGAAAAAAAGATTTTTAAATTATTTTAGTAGTATTTTCACACAAAGATAGGTTATGTGAGGCAGCTCATTTTTTAATTTTTTGTCCCAAATTTAAATTGCAAAATTTGTCTGAAAAACTTATTAATTTGGTTTTCATAGTCATGCCTTAAACTATTATTTAGGTCCCATGCTTCAGTACTGAGACACGATTGATCTACGTTTCACCGGACCTCCCTGGCCGCAGCTTCCTTTGGAAGCATTCCAAACTCTTGTCTATATAAGCTTTTTTAAAATATCTTTGGGCACAAAACTACATCTCGAAATTAATGGCATGAATTTAGATATACCGTGTAAAATATACAAAACGAAATTTTTTAAATATTCATCCAATCTATATAACACAAAATATGCTATCTGTAGTGGCATAACATTAGTTTTTCTATTTATGACAAAAAAAAATTCAAGATCAAGAATAGCATTGTCAATAAAAAGCAGTCCAGACTGGGACTAGGACATTTCGTAAATGTATCGACAAACTTCGAGTAGGCACAAAATCTTAAAAAACATATTTGTAATTTTTTTAATAAGATTAAGATACAATACTCTCAGATTTGCTATATGTAAATATCATGGAAATATAATTACTCACGTAGAACAAAATTCTAAATTTTGTTCAGTGGCGTAAAAATGGATAAAACTTGCAATAGTTCTATTACTTCTATGCAAAACTGAACAATATTAAAAAAAAACAATTAAATTGAGATTATTTTTCATTGATCTGCTTAATGTGTCTTGGAAATTACTTAGTTCCTAACAAAGGTTTATTTAGAGTTTTTTATTTAATTGGCAAGTTCTATTCTTTGTCGTTTCTAAGAACACTTATGCAAAAACCTGTATAACAAATTTCCAGTCAAATAGATGCACACACTGGCTTTCCAGAAACCTGCAGCTACAGCCTCTAGATGTCTCTAACAAACGTTGTTATTCCTCTGCACTCAATAGATGCCTTCCCTGCCAAAAATTCCACATAGAAACTTATAAAAAAAAAGTGATGCGGTTTTATCGTTCCTATAAGTTATATTATTATTATACAGACAGGATTTTATCTGTTTTATTAAGTTTTAAATCGGTTATGAAACAGTAATTCCGAATGAGCTATTTGGAATTATCATGTTGCCCTTTCATGAGTACTTATATGAAATATACAACAAATCTACAGTTTAGTGTCTGCAAATGCACCCTTGCCCTTATATCTGTAAACATATGGAATTACAGATACAACTTTAAAGAGATTCTAAACTTTTCTATAAGTAATATCATAAGAGTCCAGTCCGTCCTTTCTCCAGTATCTATCGTATATAACACACCATTTATCAACATGTTTTTATTGTAAATTTCAACATTGTCTTTTTATTAGTATTAATGTGGATATACATGTCAACAAATGTACAGTTTCAATTGTATATTTTACAGATGTATTTTTATTGTAAACTTCCATTTTGCTTTTTTATTAGTATTAATTTGGATATGCATGCCGAAAAATGTACAGTTTAAATTGCATATTTCAAATAGAAATACTAATATTGTGGTAAACACAAAATACTGCAAAGTCCTTATTTCCTCGGGTGTTCTTGTTCTAGCCTAGAAGCAATGAATGAGTTGGCAGTGAAAGAGACTGCTTTACTTTTAATTTAACAAACACACGTCAGTTCCTTAGGTCACATTAAAGTAGATATGAATTAGCGACACGTATACAGCTCCCTCTACTGGAGCCTGGAGTAAAGCTGCTGCTGAAATTTCTATGAGTTTCTACCAGAATGGAGCAGCAAACATTTACTTATACCACATCAATGAGAATTTATGAGAACAGTATCTAAGGTAAAACGTGCGGCTTTCCGTGGTTAAATGGCAAGTGTTTCTATAAGAAACGAGCTGCATTAGGTTAGGACAGTTTTGACTTGCAATTGAAGATTACTAATTATAATGTTTGAATAGGGATTTATGAGATCAGTTTCTATGAGTATTAATGTTTTTTTTCAGTAATATATTAAATGTGTTTTCATTTGTTTGAATGGGTAAAAAGAAAGGTCAGTTTTCAACTGCAATTACAAATACAAGTTTAATCACTTTGAATGGGGTTATATGCGATTAATTTCTAAAAGTATTTATGCTGTTTTCCGAATATAATTGTGATGAGGTTTAATCAGTAACAAATTGTTCACTACTTGTCATGATATGGTCGGAAATTCCAAGTACACATTTAGTATTCCTTCAAAAGGATTGATGAGAGCAGTTTCTACGAGTATCTATTTGTTGTTCCTCTAGTAAATTATATAAGTCTTTACATTTACTTATACTATCTCAATGAGAATTTATGAGAACAGTATCTAATGTAAAACGTACGGCTTTCCGTAGTTAAATGGCAAGTGTTTCTATAAGAAACGAGCTGCATTAGGTTAGAACAGTTTTGATTTGCAATTGAAGATTACAAATTATAATGTTTGAATAGGGATTTATGAGATCAGTTTCTATGAGTATTAATGTTTTTTTTTCAGTAATATATTAAATGTGTTTTCATATGTTTGAATGGGTAAAAAGAAAGGTCAGTTTTCAACTGAAATTACAAATACAAATTTAATCACTTCGAATGGGGTTATACGCGATCAATTTCTAACAGTATTTATGCTGTTTTCCGAATATAATTGTGATGAGGTTTGATCAGTAACAAATTGTTCACTACATGTTACGATATGGTCAGAAATTCCAGGTACATATTTAGTATTACTTCGAAAGGATTGATGATAGCAGTTTCTACGAGTATGTATTTGTTGTGCCAATAGTAAATTATATAAGTCTTTATCAGTATGCATTCGGATCTAATTTAAATATGAAAATTATATCAGAATAAAGCAACCAAATATTTTAAACAGTATCTATTTGTAAATCCAGACATTTACTTATAATATCTCAATGAGAATTTATGAGGACAGTATCTAATGTAAAACGTGCGGCTTTGCGTGGTTAAATGGCAAGAGTTTCTATAAGAAACGAGCTGCATTAGGTTAGAACAGTTTTGATTTGCAATTGAAGATTACAAATTATAATGTTTGAATAGGGATTTATGAGATCAGTTTCTATGAGTATTAATGTTTTTTTTTCAGTAATATATTAAATGTGTTTTCATTTGTTTGAATGGGTAAAAAGAAAGGTCAGTTTTCAACTGCAATTACAAATACAAGTTTAACCACTTCGAATGGGATTATATGCGATCAATTTCTAACAGTATTTATGCTGTTTTCCGAATATAATTGTGATGATGTTTGATCAGTAACAAATTGTTCACTACATGTTCCGTGTGGAAATTCCAGGTACATATTTCGTATTACTTCGAAAGGATTGATGATAGCAGTTTCTACGAGTATGTATTTGTTGTGCCAATAGTAAATTATATAAGTCTTTATCAGTATCCATTCGGATCTAATTTAAATATGAAAATTATATCAGAATAAAGCAACCAAATATTTTAAACAGTATCTATTTGTAAATCCAGACATTTACTTATACTATCTCAATGAGAATTTATGAGGACAGTATCTAATGTAAAACGTGCGGCTTTCCGTGGTTAAATGGCAAGAGTTTCTATAAGAAACGAGCTGCATTAGGTTAGAACAGTTTTTATTTATTTATTTAGAAGAAGAAAGAAACAGGTTACAAACCTAATTACATGTTTCTTGAGGGGGGACTACAGGCGATATAACCCGCTGGAGCCAACCCGGGCGACACGCTTCGAAGACCGGGTTTTGATTTGCAATTGAAGATTACAAATTATGATGTTTGAATAGGGATTTATGAGATGAGTTTCTATGAGTATTAATGTTATTTTTTTCAGTAATAAGTATATTAAATGTGTTTTCATTTGTTTGAATGGGTAAAAAGAAAGGTTAGTTTTCAACTGCAATTACAAATACGTACAAGTTTAATCAGTTCGAATGGGGTTATATGCGATCAGTATTTCGAATATAATTGTGATGAGGTTTGATCAGTAACAAATTGTTTACCACATGTTACGATATGGTCGGAAATTCCAAGTACATATTTAGTATTCCTTCGAAAGGATTGATGATAGCAGTTTCTATGAGTATGTATTTGTTGTTCCAATAGAAAATTTGTCTTTATCAGTATGCATTCGGATCTACTTTAAATACAAAAATTTATATCAGAATGAAACAACCAAATATTTTAAACAGTATCCACTTGCAAATCCAAACATTTAAAGATATATTTTAATGAGAACCAATCAGAACAGTATCTAATGTAACGCGTGTGGCTTTCCGTGGCTAAATTTTAAAAGTATTTTTAATAAATAGCTTTAACGGATTTGAACAGTTTTAATTTGCAATTCCAGATGAATAGTTTTAATTGTTAAATAGGGATCTATGAGATCAGTGTCTTTGTGTAATGTTTTTTTTTTAATAAAAACACATTTTATTTTGAAAAAAAAAACATTACACTGACCTCATAGATCCCTAACAATTAAAACTATTTATCTGGAAATGCAAATGAAAACTGTTCGAATCCCTTAAAGCTTATTTATTGCAAATAATTTTAAAATTTAGCCACGGTAAACCGCACACGTTACATTACCCAACAAACACCGAAGATCGGCCCATCAGTGGGCCATCACTGGGCCAGAAGTTTCATTTCTGGCACAGTGATGGTCCGCTAAAGGGCCAACCTTTTGTGTTTGTAGGGTAGATAATGTTCTGATGGATTCTCATTATAATATTATCTTTAAATGTTTGGATTTACAGGTGGACACTGTTTAAAATATTTGAGGTTTCATTCTGATATGATTTTTGCATTTAAATTAGATCCGAATGCATACTGATAAAGACTTATATAATTTACTGTAGGAACAACAAATAAATACTCGTAGAAACTGCTCTCATCAATCCTCTTGAAGAAATACTAAATATGTACCTGGAATTTCCGACCATATCGTAACATGTAGTGAACAATTTGTTACGGATCAAACCTCATCACAATTATATTCGGAAAACAGCATAAATACTGTTAGAAATTGATCGCATATAACACCATTCGAAGTGATTAAACTTGTATTTGTAATTGCAGTTGAAAACTGACCTTCCTTTTTACCCATTCAAACAAATGAAAACACATTTAATATATTACTGAAAAAAAACATTAATACTCATAGAAACTGATCTCATAATCCCTATTTAAACATTATAATTTGTAATCTTCAATTGCAAATCAAAACTGTTCTAACCTAATGCAGCTCGTTTCTTATAGAAATACTTGCCATTTAACCACGAAAAGCCGCACGTTTTACATTAGATACTGTTCTTATAAATTCTCATTGAGATAGTATAAGTAAATGTCTGGATTTACAAATAGATACTGTTTAAAATATTTGGTTGCTTTATTCTGATATAATTTTCATATTTAAATTAGATCCGAATCTTTACTGACAAAGACTTATATAATTTACTAGAGGAACAACAAATAGATACTCGTAGAAACTGCTCTCATCAATTCTCTTGAAGGAATACCAAATGTGTACTTGGAATTTCCGACCATATCATAACATGTAGTGAACAATTTGTTACTGATTAAACCTCATCACAATTATATCCGGAAAACAGCATAAATACTTTTAGAAATTGATAGCATATAACCCCATCCGAAGTGATTAAACTTGTATTTGTAATTGCAGTTGAAAACTGACCTTTCTTTTTACCCATTCAAACAAATGAAAACACATTTAATATATTACTGAAGAAAACACATTAATACTCATAGAAACTGATCTCATAAATCCCTATTCAAACATTATAATTTTGAATCTTCAATTACAAATCAAAACTGTTCTAACCTAATGCAACTCGTTTCTTATAGAAACTCTTGCCATTTAACCACGGAAAGCCGCACGTTTTACATTAGATACTGTTCTTATAAATTCTCATTGAGATAGTATAAGTAAATGTTTGGATTTACAAATAGATACTGTTTAAAATATTTGGTTGCTTTATTCTGATATAATTTTCATATTTAAATTAGATCCGAATCTGTACTGATAAAGACTTATATAATTTACTATAGGAACAACAAATAGATACTCGTAGAAACTGCTCTCATCAATCCTCTTGAAGGAATACTAAATGTGTACTTGGAATTTTCGACCATATCATAACAAATAGTGAACAATTTGTTACTGATTAAACCTCATCACAATTATATTCGGAAAACAGCATAAATACTTTTAGAAATTGATCGCATATAACCCCATTCGAAGCGATTAAACTTGTATTTGTAATTGCAGTTGAAAACTGACCTTTCTTTTTACCCATTCAAACAAATGAAAACACATTTAATATATTACTGAAAAAAAAAACATTAATACTCATAGAAACTGATCTCATAAATCCCTATTCAAACATTGTAATTTGTAATCTTCAATTGCAAATCAAAACTGTTCTAACCTAATGCAGCTCGTTTCTTAAAGAAACGCTTGTCTTTTAATCATGGAAAACCGCACGAATTACTATAGATACTGTGCTCATAAATTCCCATTGATGTGGTATAAGTAAATGTTTGGATTTACAAATGGATATGGCTTGACTCGTTTTGCTGGTCAATTCTGATATAAACTGATAACAATTTCAACAGCAACTTTACCTAACTCTTATAGAAACTTATTGACCATATAGGTTCTCATAGATACTTATTAATTTTTGATAATTTTCAATACGGATTGATGAGATTTTTTTGACAGGGTTGTGTTTCTTTTCCTTCTTATGCCTGTTTTGCTAAGCGAAACCACTCTGATGCTACCTATTACCTATTTCGTGTTGCATCACATATGAAAAACTTGCAACGAAAACTTCTGAAACAATGATAGCAATATAAATAAAATATTCATATAGCTATTGGTTAAAGTTCCTCACCTTTCTTTGCAGCGATAACCTCCAGGTCAACGCTTTAAATTTCCTGAGCATTTCGTGGTACATTCATTAGTAAATAAATTAATCTCCTGTGAATATTATCTCAAGGATTGCTTCTCTCCACTCTTTCTGGAATCAATATAATAATAATGTATATTTTTCAAAATACAATACCATGAAATATATTTTAGTTCAGAAAACTTTAGCTATAATATTATATAAGAACATTGAAAATGAATATGAATACTTTAGAGAAAAACTGCTTTTAATGGTAATTATTCTTTTTAAAAATATCATATTGTTTCAAAATTTCTTTTTGATACTTTATATTGGTTTAAAATAGTTTTTCAATTCATTTTGACAGTCATTAGTATCGAGTATATCACAATTTCCTTCAATAATAATCATCCAGTGAAAAATTATGACTGACATTAATTATCTACTTTTTCAATTGAATTTCTACATACTGATGAGTCATGCCAGGATATAAATGACTAAATGACTACTTTTTTTAATCTTTCAGCAATCATTTGATTCTTACACCTCTTTGTTAAATAATGTCTTTTCTTTTTCCATATTTTGATTTGAGGTTAGAATTGAAAAAGTTTTATTTGTATTTGATAGACATAAAAATTATAATATATTTTGTATACCTACCTTACCTTCAATGCACACTGATCACCAATATTAACTAAATTTAAATCAAAGAGCACAAAATAACTATACACAACAATGCTGGAGCTTCTTTTCTTTTCTTTTTGCTTAGTGAAAACACGAACAAAAACAAAATGGCCTCTGCCGAATTCCCGAGCTCCCGTGCCTGCTGCCCTACCACAAACGCTTTTAAATATAAATTTACCAAACTGCAACATAACAGTTATACAATTTTTATTATTTAAGTTATATATTCTTTATAAGAGTTTTTATGTAACAGAAATATTATTAAACTATACATTGTTATATAACTTTGTTATATTGGCTGAACTTTAAATGTTACAATATTATTATATTACTAAAGCATAACAACATATTGTAACATGATTATGTTATTATTTTATAACAAATGTCATAATAATAACATAACATTAATAAATACTGGTAATGTAACCCGTTACTACCAGGTTATATAATATCAATAATTTTTGTTTGCTGGGATAGAAGCCCCAGAACAATATTAATATCAACTTTATTAGTTAAAATATTCTCTGGCTATTTCTTCGACATAAAGTGAAAACAGAGGCTAATTTTCTCAATAATCTACTAAGTATAACCCCATTTTTAAAATTTGATTCAATTTAAAAAGTGAGATTTACTAGTTCATGTGGTAGAATAATAAGTCCCAACTAGCAAAATACAGAAAAATATCTTCAGTGTTCTTTTTTTCTGAAAAACAGTATCCGCAGAGCCCATAAAACTTCAGTAGCATGTCTAATAGCCCCCTCCAAGTTCTATAACTTCTTTTTAAATGTTTTTTCTAAAATACATTGTTCTGCAAATTTGGCCAACTTAAACGGGACACTGATATATGTATATTTTTATCTTTATTGCCAAGGGCGGATCTAGAAATTTCAATAATTTTTTTCTTGTCTGTGGCGCATGGGACCCATACGAAATATGGGAAATAACATCTAGAGAAGCACTCCTCTAACGGCCCCTAAAAAGTTTTGAAAAAGCAGTTTGCGAAAAATTTTTTCAAAATTCGAGTGCCCCCCCCCCCCCGAGCCAAAGGACTCCCGTTTAAAATTGTTCTTTTTTGTCATAAACATTTTACTTTTCATCAAAATCCAACAATAGGTTTTGGAGTTTATGAAAATATTTTTATTACTAACTGAGATACAACGAATTGAAATTTTGTAATTTGTTAAATTGTAAATTACAAAATTTCAGTTCATTGTATTTCAGTTAATAATGATAATATTTTCATAAACTCCAAAACCTATTGTTGAATTTTGATGAAAAGTAAAATGTATATGATAAAAAAGAATAATTTTAAACAGGAGTCCCTTGGCTCGGGGGGGGGGGGGGGGGAATCGAATTTTGAAAAAATTTTTCGCAACCCACTAAACAAAACATATATCCGTAATATTACGCAATATTAAACTGAAGTAACATATTAAATGTTTTCTTGCAATATGATATTTATATTAAAATATATAGGTATGGTATAGCTGAGAAGTGTTAAATTGCAAAATATTGAAGAAACATTTAGTTAATATTAGCTCGAAAATATTTCCGTAATATAAAAAATTATATTTAACAAATGTATGTCACATATTATAATCAATCTATCTTTAATATTGCCATTAAAATAAGCATATTATATTACAAGAATGTAACTTGTAATATTACACGAAAATATTTCACATATATAACTGTAAATGTGTTACGAATGAATCTCATACATTATGAATAATATGCATTTGATCATACATTAACATTATTTGCAACGTTTATTCTATGTAACTACCATGAACTTCTATGAAAACTCGCCTATTCACAGAACCAGTGCTGCCAGAACTAGTACAATTGTACTAGATTTAGTACATTTGCATATTTTTTAGTACGTTAGTGTTACAATCACATTTTTAGTACAATTTCGACAAGATTCATCAAAATAGTACAATTTTTAGTACTATTCGTAGGATGCATTCTCTTTCCTTTTTCATTTCATGTAAATAATAGAAGAGAAAGGATAACTATTGCTAGTTGCTTTCTTTCTATCAGCGAACTGAGCTAAACTTAAGAAATCTGACTTGGGCGTTGGGCATTCTGTTTGATCTTTTTTATCTTAGATTAGCTCAGTCAAATATCTCCCTCCTTACCTACGCCAAGTCTTTACCGAATTTCATTCTAAACTTTAGAAACTTGTTGAAGTTGATTCTAAGGTCAAAATACCCAAATCTGAACGCGCATGCGTAAATTTTCTAGTCTCTGTTTTGATCATTCTTTTTGCAAGTTAGTTTAGATAAGAATCTCAAATTTAGGTAACCTAAGATTGTTTTTAGAAAGAAAGCACCTGTTATTTGAGAGCTTATTTAAAAAATAAAAATTGTGTTCTTAAAAAATTAAAGTACCTAATATGAGTAATATATGTCATATGCCTGTGTGACATATAAAGAGGAAAAAATTAATCTTAACTGTTAATTTTCAGAATTTGAAAAGTTCTAATGTTTTTATTTTAATCAATAAAGCCCTGTTTACCGGCATTTTTTTATGTTTTTGTTCTCGTGTTTACAATATGTAACGTGGGTAGAACTTTTTAAAGTTATTTTCATTTTATTCAGTAAAAATAAATAACGGTAAACCCGTTTAAATTTAAAATTCCCGCCTTTTGTTGGTACCTTTCTTTCCTAAGGTTGGTACTTTATCGTAAAATTTAGTACAGTTCTTTCAGTTTTTGAATTAGTACAATTTTTTGAAATCTAGTACGTTTTATTTACTTTGTTGGTACATTCTTGAATTTTCATTCTGGTAGCCCTGCACAGAACGCGTCGTTTCTACATAACCTTAAAACCTTCGATATTTTGTGAGTAAGTGTGTTGCGCCTTAATGCCTTTAATTTCAGAAATGGGTGATAAAGCGAGAATAAGGTGAGTAGATAATTACAGTAATGTAGAAATTCGTGGAAACTTTTAGCAACAAAATAAAAATAAACTTTAAATTTTATTTATTTAGTTACCTTACCCTGTGTTAAGGCGAGTTTATAAAAAAAGTCCCAGTCCTAACTTAGCCTATCTTAGTCTTAATTTTTTCCCTAAAAAGTTAAATATGTACAGGTTACCCGTATGCCGTTTATAAAAGTCGCAATCCTGTCTTGTCCTAACTTAACCTAAAATTTTTAGATTAATTTTTCCTAGGGGCTAATACCACTGAATAGATCAGAAATCAATTCCAATTGGCATGAAAAGTTCGCGTATCTATTTTACGATCAACTTAAGACAAAGGCCAGTTTTTATAAACCCGTCTTAAAACATCAGATATATTTTAGGGAAAAATTAAGACTAAGACAGGCTAAGTTAGGACTGGGACTTTTTTATAAACTCGCCTTTTATTTGTCGAAGCACACTAATTGCATTTTATTGATAAACATAACATTAAAATATTATTCTTGTTTCAACCTGCTTATTTTAGGTCAGTTATTTATTGCTTTACTCGTCGGAGGCTAGGGGTTTATCCCCAGATCCGTTGCATATGTGGTCCTAATCACGGGGATAAAAAAAAATAAAAATTTGATATTAGGCCACCGATCAATTGTCCCTGTTTTAAGTTGGCTGCTCGACCAACGTAATAGCTAGGGAGTTGGTGGCAGAATTTTTTATATGATTTTATCATGTGACTGAAGTCGAAAAGTGTAAAGATCTCATAATAACAAGTCGGAAAAACCATTTCAGTCATTACGGCATTGCTGATTTTTTAATTAACAGTTATTTAAAAGTGCAAAAAAAACAAACGCTCCTATATAATTTTATTGTGTCAGTAATTTGTTTTAAATGTTGCCTGTCAGTGTCAATATGACATTGATATAAATGCAGTCGTCTGAAATCTATGTGTCTGCGTTTTCTTGTAATTTAATTTTTTTTATTAATTTATGATATACTAAAAATTAAGTGATTTTATTGGCGCTGTACCATATATCAAAAGTTTCGCAAAGCGGTAAGAAACAATAAAACAAACTTCAGTTACCCGTACTGCTGAGTTTAAAGAGGGTGAATTTTCAAAAATGCGAAAAAAAAAACGCTTCTATATTATTTTATTATTTCAGCCACTTTGCAGGAAGCTTTGTTTGTTTGTAAAGAACATAAAAAAAATAATGACTGAAATCTACAATGCTGATTTCTCATTGGCTGACGTTTCTTATTGTGACGTGTTTCCACCCTTAGGAAACTACCCCTTGCAAATCCGTGGGTTCCAAAAATTATAACAAGAGATGTCCACTAACACACTTTATTAAATATTTACTGGGTACTTCACAATACTATTATTAATTTAAATACACTTTACTGACTAAAATCACAATGTTTATCACTTTGTTTATCCTTGAAGTCTTAACCTCACTTTCTATACTTTTTTGAACTTTCTGAACTTTCTGAACTTCTTGCCGAGAATGCGGTCGGTCTTTTATACCTAAAAATGACAGATCTCGATTGTTCTGTGATGACGCCACCATTCTCTAGAGAATTCCAGATGTCACTTTGGAATCTTCTGGTAGGTTCTTTTTCGAGTAGGTGCAAATACACTACATTCATTCTAAGGGTTGTAACACATTACACTGCCCCCTCCTTAAGCCTGAACGTCCCGGTCAGGCAATTCAGCCTCTTTCACATACTTCGCTAGTCTATCCAAGTGTACGATCTTCATCTTGGACTTTTTGTTTCGTTGAATACGATAGACGACATCATTAATTCGGGTAATAACAGTATACGGTCCATCCCAAGGAGGTTGAAGTTTCGGGGATCTCCATTCCTTCCGCTGTGGGTTGTACAGCCAAACCAGATCCCCCACCTTGAATCCCCCTGTACTGGCATTCTGATCATAACGAGCCTTCAAGCGGTTACTAGTTCTGTTCATCTGCTCTCGATCATTCTTCGGCTGTTCTCGGCTTCCATTTCTGTAGTTGCTCATCGAAAATGGTTCTCCACGGGCAGCACAATTTTTACACTTGCGACACCAGGCCTCCACATCCTGGCGACTATTAACCCAATAGAACTGTTCCCGTGCTCTACTCAATGTCTTGTTTATGCCGAAGTGTCTGCTGGATGTTTCATTATGTGTTTCCTGGAGTACTTCTGGTACACGACACCTGGGAATCACTAGACGCATGGCAACCTGCTTCCCATCTGGGCTTTCCCATGCTCTCCTCAAAAGCCCATCTACGACCATAAGTGAATCCCATTGTGACCATAAAGCCTTCAGCCCCACTGCTTTGTTGGAAACATCCTTCCATGCTGGACGCGTTCCCTCTTCTTTTGCTCTCAACATGGGTCCGATTTCTACATCGCGCAATTGCTCTTGCCTCAGAGTGTTCTTTGTCCAATTGTCTGGAAGATCGACCTTGACAATGTTGACTTCAACCATGTTCGGCAATTTTCCCACCTGAGGGTAGCGCTTGCAATCTTCCTTGCCTGGTTTTCTGGATAATGCAGGAGTTTTGCCTGCCTGCGTTGTCAACAGCCTGGTTTTCTCGCATTGGTCGTTCTCTTTTGACAGAATAAATTGTTCGTTTCCAATCCTTAGGACTCGCTTTCCTACGTCAACAATAAATCCATACTGTTCCATGATATCTAGCCCCAAAATGAAGTCATCCGTGATGTCAGCCACGATGACCCTGTGGTCGAACCTCAAATGCCCAATCTGCAAACCCAGGTCTACTTCTCCATGAACCGTAGCCCTGTTCCCCATAGCTGTCCGGACGATCACGTTCACATATCCATGCAACAACAGACTGCTTGCGATTCTTCGAAGCTGGGAAATCTTAATTTCTCTGGGGGCACTGCATTCCCTAGCCAGAACAACCCCCCTGGTACTGTTTTCCTGCTTCTCTTCAACATTCACAGCATTCACTCGACTCTCCGAGTTCTGCTGTCGACAGTCTCGTTTCATATGGCCCACCTTGCCGCAGTTGTAACATTTAATACCACCACTCGGCTTTCCTTTATTTTGCTGTTTTTCCTGCTTTCCGAGGCCATCCAATTTATCGCATAATTTGGTGAATATTTTCTGCATCTCAGTCAGCAAGGGGCTCTGGTTCATTTCTGGTTGCGATTCTTCGAGAGTCACAGCTCTCACTCTCGACCTTGGAGTATCCCTGTAAGCGGCTTCTATTTCGAGTGCACGCACCAAAGCTTCGCTACTACTTTGGTGTCTCGTCAGCCTCAGAACTCGCCTGACCTCTTCGTCCCTTATACCATCTAAAAAGGCCCCCACGGCTAATTGTTCCTGGAATTCTTTAGGTGCACTCGGATACGCCAGGTGTGCCAGCCTCTCTATCGCAGCTTCAAATTCTTGTAAACTTTCCCCAGCTTTTTGCATCCGGGATTTCAGCTGAGCCTGGTATAATTGGGCAAGGTGCTGATCGCCATACCTCAAGTCTAATGCAGCTTCCAAGACTTTAAAGTCCCTTTGTTTCTCAACTGGGATGGTTTGGAGTAACTCTGAAGCTTGGCCCCTTAATGCTAGAACTAATGCCATGGCCTTTTCCTCATTATCCCAATTGTTCGCACACGCTGCTGCCTCAAACTGCCTCTTGTACGTCGTCCAGGAACTTTGGCCATCAAAAGAAGGAGGTTTTAGTCGCTGACCTGATGATACCACCTGCTGGCTTCCTCTATCTCTCAACTGTCGTTTAAGCCGGTCTATTTCTCCTTTGACTTCTTCTTCGAACTTGTTTACTTTTTCTTTAACTTGACCGACTTCTGTCTCGACTTCACCTACTTTTTCTTCTACCTTGTTTATCTCTTCTTTGACTTCACTCTTTAATTCCTCGTTGGCAGAAATGATAGCGTCCTGCTGTATTTTCATTTGTTCATTCAGAATTTTCCTTAATTCTTCTTGGCGTCTTTCTTGTTCCTCTTTCTCCTCTTGACGTCGTCTTTCTTGTTCCTCTTTCTCCTCTTGACGTCGTCTTTCTTGCTCTTCTTTCTCCTCTTGCTGTCGTATCTTCAGGTCCTCCATCATTTTCTTCAATGCATCTTTTTCTTGACGTCTTCTTTCTTGCTCTTCCTTTTCTTCCTGGCGTCTTCTCTCTTCATCCTGACGTCGTTTTTCTTGCTCTTCCTTTTCTTCTTGGCGTCTTCTCTTTTCATCCTGACGTCGTTTTTCTCGCTCTTCCTTTTCTTCTTGGCGTCTTATTTCCTGGTCTTCCATAATTTTCTTTAATTCATCTCGCTCTTCTTGACGTTTTCTCTCCTGTTCTTCTTTGTCTTCCTGCCGTTGCTGCGCCATCATTTTTTGGAATTGTTCGAATAAGTCCTGTATTTGTTTATCGGATGCCATACTTCTTGTTGTTACGGGCATACGATGAAATTAAAATAAAATAAATTTAACTGTTACGTCAATATCGGTAATAGAACTTTCCAGAAAAATCTCGAAACAGCACGAAAAAGTCTTATCCAAAGTCTTTTGTCACTATCCAGTTCAGAGAATTTAATAATCTCCACTAATGTCCAAATAGAAAAGTTCTAGTAATTTCCACGCACTAACACAAAAAATGAGTCTTTTTCAGTGTCTCTATCACTACTCAGTTTAAAGGATTTAATTATTACACTAGTGTCCTAATAAAATGTTCTACAACGCCTCAAAAATGCACTTAACACTATTTTTCTGTCCGAAAATAACCCTCGAACAATGTCCAGTAAATTAGTCCTGTGTTAGCACTAAACCTCGAGAATACTTCTCGAACACTCCAGCACAACTTCAGAGCTCCTCTTGTCATAAAATTCCGCTTTCTGACACCAATTTGTAACGTGTTTCCACCCTTAGGAAACTACCCCTTGCAAATCCGTGGGTTCCAAAAATTATAACAAGAGATGTCCACTAACACACTTTATTAAATATTTACTGGGTACTTCACAATACTATTATTAATTTAAATACACTTTACTGACTAAAATCACAATGTTTATCACTTTGTTTATCCTTGAAGTCTTAACCTCACTTTCTATACTTTTTTGAACTTTCTGAACTTTCTGAACTTCTTGCCGAGAATGCGGTCGGTCTTTTATACCTAAAAATGACAGATCTCGATTGTTCTGTGATGACGCCACCATTCTCTAGAGAATTCCAGATGTCACTTTGGAATCTTCTGGTAGGTTCTTTTTCGAGTAGGTGCAAATACACTACATTCATTCTAAGGGTTGTAACACATTACATTATTAATACGAGAAGAATGTTCAAGACAAAGTTGAATAGGACAATATTTCCTACATTTTTTGTATATACATTTTTATTGTAATACGTAAGAAGATACAGCGGTGGAAAAATGTTTCATTTTTTTTTTTTCAAAAAATGCTCGAACTCCTTTGTTGCGCGGACGGTCCTGCCTTTAATACGTACAGGCTTAGAGAGCAGTGTTTTTGATTTGATAATAATTACTTACACTTTTGGTATATTGAATGTTTCTAAGCAATTGTAAGGATTAAATGTGTGTAAGGATTTTGTAAGGGATTTAAAATTTTGTAGCCAATAGTCAGGACATAAAATTTTATAATTTGAAATTTCTTTAAAAAATGTTGGATTATCTAGAAATTATAAAAAGAGTATAAGAGCAAGTGCCGACTGTTGAGGTATTCCATTTTTATTGCCAATTCTTCTGAATACCTGTCATTAAATTTAATAACTTTTGTTTCCTATTTTCGAGAAATGATGTAAGCCACTGTAATACTATTCCGTCAATTTAATATTTTTTTTAGTTTCAATACAAGTATTATTATAATATATCTTTATTATAATAATATAAAATTTGTTATGTTGTGAACATGCATTATATAATAAAAAAAAAATGTTCTTAAACCCATTTGTCTGATGCTGTATCTCTTTAAACATTAGACTTACAATAAAAATGTATATACAAAAAATGTAGGAAATTTTGTCCTCTTCAACTTTGTCTTCAGTATTTTTCTCGTAGGATTGAGCGTTGCCGAATTATTTTGAAAAACAATTTTTTGCACCTTTAATTCAAGATGGCGGTTCGCGCCTCCTCCCCACCCCCAAGGTTGAAAACTTGTGTTTTTTATCATGGCCTCGACTTAAACAACATATGTCAAAATCATTAATACTCCACATTTTGCAGGGCAAAATTCCCGACTGATTGTCTTACTTTGACATTTTTTGGAGTAAATTGAGAATATTTCTGAAAATCAGCAACCTACACGTCAGCCAACGTTTTTCTCTGCTAATGGATATAAAAACTAACAAATTACCAAACACCATTCGAGGTTTCTGTTTTACATAACATTACATGTAACTTTGTAATATTGAGGTTCTATTAAAGTAATAATGCATTGTTTAGTGGGAAACTGCTTTTTCAAAACTTTTTAGGGGCCGTTAGAGGAGTGCTTCTCTAGATGTTATTTCCCATATTTCGTATGGGTCTCATGCGCCACAGACGAGAAAAAAATTATTGAAATTTCTAGATCCGCCCTTGACTTTGCAAATTTTATTAAGACCAAATGTTCATTGTTCAACGTTAAACATTTTTTTTCTACGATTGTGTAAAAAACGGTACTTTATAGTGCATCAGTTTGAGTGCAATAAGTATCACTTTGTTGCACTAATGCAATTTTCTGTTTTTATTGCACTATTTAACACTGTAATATTAAAACATTATTTGTTAAAAATGCCAAAATGTGAAAAATGACATTTTATGCAAAATTTTAATTTATTTATTTTGGTGATTTTTGGACTATACGTTGGCATCCCGTGTCGTATGCTATGTTGTCAAGTCTACTTATACGAAATTCAAGTCGCATATAATTTTAAAATCGGGTGATGTTTGAAAATCCTGATTTTAAGTGGTACTCGAATAATTTTCGTGCACGAGTACTCGCACACGGATTAAGACGCATGAGTTTGAAAATAGGAGCCCTGTACTAGTGGTACTCGTTTAGTTCAACCAGTCCATACGTCTATAAAGTGCGCGCGCCGCTCCAGGTCTCTAAAAAGTTCAGCCGGACTTGGAGTACTCGGATTAATATTCGTACCTGCCGTATTTATTAGTTGAGATCAGTTCCACTAGTCCAACCCGGACCTGTTCCAAAGTATCAGTTACAGCACAGAAAAGAGAACTACCAGAAACGACACTTGAGCTTCCCGCCAAAATTCCATTGCCGCCATTTTGTTGTTAGTACATCCATCAGTTCATTTATTGTTTTAGGTTAAAACAATAAAGTGCGGTAAATAACAGTCTGTGACATAATACCGAAATAAATTCTTAAAAGGTTTTAGTGTTATTGTACTGTGTTAATAGTAATTTTTATTAGCGATATGAGTAAACGAGATGGAACCGTTTGGGCTGTTAAAGAATGCATAAGTAGTACGACAGGAAAAGACATTAGTTTATTTAGGTTTCCTAAGAATTCCCAAAGGTATTTTATTATTGATGTAAATTATAAAATATTTCCAAGTAGTTGTGAACCTTTTTTTGTATTGTGGTTGGAAGCATGCGATCGTGGAGATTTGGCAAGTAAAAGTTCAACCGAACTTTATAACAATTTTAAGTTGTGCGCACGACAAATATGTATCGAAATAGATTACTACCAATAGCACTTACCTACTATTTTTCCTCAACTTGGTAGTTTAAACAGAAAAAAAATTAATACTTCCTCAGAACAACCTCCCAGTAAGAAATTACAGATTTTCTCAGGCGAGATATTGTATTGATTTTAATACATTTTGTGACTTATATTAAGAATACAATTGTTCGTAGAGACAATTTTATCCAGTTTACTTTAATAGTTTTAATGTCCATTATAAGTAGAATTCTTCGAATAAGGTAATTGTATTCAGCCTGTGTAAAGTTTGTTTATAAACATGCTGTTTAAATTTCCCGCCAAAATTACCAACAACAAAATGGCGAAGGTCACAAATAAACATCAAAGGCGGTGCTGAGAGTGCCGCTTCTGGTAGTTCCTTATTCTGTGGTTACAGTTCGGGTTAGCCCACGGTCATTAAACCTACTGATCGTGGGGTTAGCCAACCCTAAGAAGAAGAAGCAGAACCTTCAAATTAATAAAACTCGACGTGCTCTAATTTCCTAAACTTTAAATAGAGAACATAGACAAATAAAATTATTTGTCTACGTACAGGAAAGGTTATTAGGTTATTAATAGGTATGATAAAAGCTTGTATATGATAAGTATTATATGTTAACAAAAAAAGTGATTCGACTGTTTTGATTGAAGATGACAACTATAGCAGCTAAAGAAATTACAGACGATGACCTTTTTTGTGATGTAGACGAGATACTTGATCTTGGAGATCTTGATTTAAGTGATGAAGACAGTAAGAAACATGAAATGAGTTATCCTGATTCCAACGACGATTACGATGACGAATATGATTATGAACAAACCAAAAGTAAGCACACTAATCAACAACAGGTTTCTAACAAAATCTACCAAACAAATGACAACCTTTTCAGAAAATATATCAACAAAATTAATATAGAAAAGTATGGTGTAGGTTCCCTTCCACATCACACTACAAATTTACTAATTGAAAACCAAAAACGTGTAGAAAATGATAGAAACCGCACTAAAGACAAACGTGATAGAGCTACTGCAGAGCAGGTCATGGATCCAAGGACTAGAATGATTTTATTTAAATTGTTGAACACAAACATTATAACAGAAATAGATGGTTGTATTTCTACTGGCAAAGAAGCAAATGTTTATCACGCGTCATCTGAGGCAGGACAAGATTATGCCGTTAAAATCTATAAAACGTCTATTTTAATTTTTAAAGATAGAGATAAGTATGTCAGTGGAGAATTTAGATTTAGACATGGTTATTGCAAACATAACCCCAGGAAAATGGTGCGTACATGGGCAGAAAAGGAAATGCGTAACCTTGTACGTATGCATTCTAATGGTCTTAATGTTCCAGAACCTATTCTATTAAGATCACATGTGCTTCTAATGACATTTATTGGCAAAGAAGGTTGGCCAGCACCAAAGCTTAAAGATGTTGAGCTAACTCGATCGAAAGCTAGGGAAATTTATAGGGATGTAGTAGTGATAATGTGGAAAATTTACAAAAAGTGTAAATTAGTACATGCAGATCTTTCCGAATTTAATATGCTCTACCAGAATGGACAGGTGTATATCATTGATGTTTCACAGTCAGTCGAACATGATCATCCACATGCATTAGAATTCTTAAGGAATGACTGTAACAATATTACAGAGTATTTTAAAAAGAAAAAGGTAGCAACAATGGGTATTAAGCAGCTTTTTGATTTCATTACTGATCCCTCTATTAATGAAGAAAACATGGAGTATTGTTTGGATATGTTGTCGAAGAAGGCAGAGGAGAAAACAGAAGTCACATCTAGTGAACAGGTAAGCTATTGATTGTTAATTTCAACATGGGTCTAATATTGAAAATAGATTATTTTTTTGATACTTCTTTTTCTAAATTACTTAAATATATTTTATATTAAAGTGCCACTGTACTTGTATACCGATAAGAGCAAATCTAGCGGTGGATTTAATAAATGAAAACGCGAGAGAGATAGAGTAAAAAGATTTGGCAATGCTATATTAAATACGACTCATATAGTACTGCTTGTTAATTTTTGCAAAATATATTTTCAGTTTAGATTGAGTTAGAAATAGATAATAATAACCTTAAATAATAATGAAACATATAAAAAATGTTAGAACAACTAAAATATAAAGGCAAGTTTATTTAAAAAAGTGCCCTAAAAAAAGAATTAAGACTTAAAGAGGTATTAGAAATAAACCCGATTCTAACCTTTCAACCGAATGCCAAGATCATGTTTGTGAAGGAAATCGCACGATTAGCATAAAGGAGCTTGGTAAAAATCTAAAATGTTTAGAATGCCCATTAATTCTTTCTATGGAAGACATAAAAAGTAAAAAACATGAGCCAGAGGCCCATGATATGTTGCATATCATAAAATATTAACACAAATATACAGGGTTGATCAAAATTTAATTGAAGTCATTTAGAAAAGACTATTGGAGCCATTTCCAGTGAAACCGGAAGTGATAGATATGGCGGATAGTTCAGTAAGTTGGAAATCTTACCTAATTTCACCATACTAAATTTCATCCCGATATCTTTAAAAACAAAGAAATTACAGGGGCCCACTATTCGTTTACCCCCGGTATAATCAAACTATATTCAAATTAACACTGGAGTACCTCAGGAAAGTCTATTAGGGCCACTTCTCTTTATTATATATCTTAATGATATAAACCTAGCACTCAACTGTGACTTTATCAACTTATTTGCTGATGATACACTGATTTCGATTGCGGATACTAACATTAATGTTGCCGTGGGTAAAATGAATAGTAAACTTGATAATCTTTCATAATATCTAAATAGCAATAAATTCAAATTAAATATTAACAAAACCAAAGTAATGATTTGTGCAAAAAAATATAATTACCTACACTAAATTGAATACTACAAATAATATTAATATTTCTTTTAATAATAATAATTTAGAATTGGTAACCGGGATAAAATACTTAGGTTTTATTATTAGCATTGATTTAAGTTTAAAGAGTCATTTTATGTATGTACATTATTATATTAATCCTTTATTGTAAATTTATATTTCTTTGTCTTTTGTTTTATACATTTGAATTTAAGCTGTTTTATGAGTATATATATATATACGTATGCAGAGTACGGTGCCACATCCAAAGTAGATACTGGCTAATCGTTGTCACCTCATATATAACGCTGTTACCTCCGATTTCGGAGGTGGCAACGTTTTGCCTTGTTTTCAACTTTATAAGCTTGTAGATGGCATCAGAAGGCTATATTGAAATTTTTGTGTGGAGGTCACAAAGTTACGTTTATACCCGCAATTTAAATTTTTAGTTCCACTATATATCAGTGGCGCTGCTATCGATTTCCTTTGTATAACAGTCAGTGCGATGCTACCTCCGCCTATATATAGTACTTTTTTGATGATAGGCTATACGTTGTTACCTCCAAATATTGGCAACGTCGCGAACAACGCCAGAATGTTCGTTTATTAAATGCTTTTAAGAAATGCATCGGGTAAAGGATTACAGTGTGCTGAGTTGGGTACTGCTTAGAATATTTAAAAATGTATGGGTCATCACGTAAAATTCTCTCCCGCTTCCGAATCTGAATTTCTCCACATAATTCGAAATTGCAAAATATTAGAAAGCCATGTTCTTATAGATATTGAAAAACCATAAAAACATTTATTTTTTTATTTCTCACTAATACCTCATTTCCTATTTTCCTATAGAGTAAGCGCCAGAGATGAGAAGAAGACCAAATTACTGACGCGTTTTGGCCTTTTTTGAGGTGGTTGCTGTTTTTTTTTATCGCTAGACTTTATGAATCTAAATAAGTACCTAGACTGAAGAATAAAAATATCCTCTGCTTACTTTTTTACAATCAAGAAAATTTTGAAAAGACAAAAAAAAATATTCGAATAAAAGTTATAAACATAGTTATCCATCGATCTGTTTAAATCCGATGTCAAAATAATGAAATTTTACCTCAAAACTAAGAAAAAAAAACAACTTATTCTTTTAAACCCAAAATATTATATGTAGTCAAATTTTGAAAATATTATTTTCTCGCTCCTTAATCTAAAAAGAATGGAAATCAAGAAAGTTGGTATAATTTCTGGGATTGGACACGATTGTAGGGGTTTTTAGACTCAAATTGTAGGTTTATATCTCTATATTTAATATCTGTACAGGAAATACTTTTTTCTTTAATTTAATTTAACTTCACTTGGAAAAAACCGCTGCCCAAGGAATCACTACTTCCACATCCGGATTTTCTATCCAAGTCACACAACGAAAAGATTTTATATCTGGAAATAATTGTTTATGGAACTTTAATAATATAATATTTGAAATCCTTTACCCCAAAAACCCATAAAATGATACCCCACATCGGTAGTGAGGTGGGGGTGGTGACAGGGGGTGGGAGTGGGGGTGGATCAAGTAAAAAATATTTTGAGGTTTCTGTTTCTTGTACACACACTAAATCAATTTTTTTTTTCATCCCCTTTAATAATGGGGTGGGGGTGGTAATGGGGGTGGCTAATGCCAAAATTTTTTTGGAGACTTTAGCTTCTCTTGTCTATACTAAATATCAATTTTATGAACCCTTACCTGCTTGATTTACCTATTTACACCAACTTTACCCCAATTTACCCCCCAACCCTTCGACTGAACAAGATGAAAATATAATCTAGTTCTAGATCTCGTTAAAGTACATATGTGTACCAAATTTCAAGTCAATATCTCAAACGGTTCCAGAGTAAACGTGCGCACAAAAAAAGTTACAGACCGACAGACAGAAAATTTTTTTTCGCTCAAACTTGAAATCTCGACGTTTCATGACATTCTAAGCCTATTTGAACAATAAAAATTTTTAAAAATTTTTTTGTCGTTAC
The DNA here is from genome assembly GCA_936432065.2 of Rutpela maculata. Lineage (NCBI taxonomy): Eukaryota > Metazoa > Arthropoda > Insecta > Coleoptera > Cerambycidae > Rutpela > Rutpela maculata. The sequence goes on along the minus strand of OW386288.2, from coordinate 91,800,065 downwards.
TATACTTCCACTGGATGTGGAAGTAATATCCAAGTTTTCTAAATGGTTCTAAACTTCATGATTTATTCAAAATGGTGTAGCAGAATAAGCAAAGTGAAATGGCCTTAGAAGTTTTGAACCTAATTCAGTGTCAGTAGATCTACAATAGGAAAATAAACATTTTCCTCGAGTTTTAGCCCTCTGTTGCCACTAGTAACCTAATGTACCTAATAAATATAATTTTTCGTTCTCACTTTTTATCCCTGCAAGTTATGTGATAATTATTGTAAAACTAATTGTGGACGTGGATGTAATTTAAATACATCCGAGGGAAAGGAATGTGGTGATTTTATGGCCCCTTTCGAATGAAAGAAAAATATATTAAACTAATTATTTATTCATGAAAATAATGATTCGCGTTCACTAACTTTTTACCAAAAATGTACTGCTATGAGTAGTTTATTGTCGATTTTTTTCAAATTTTTAGAAGCGGTGCACATAACTAAAAAAATAAAGACTTACGACACAATGTTTAGAGGTGTTCGCTATAGAAACTTGATGTATTTCTATTTCTTACGTATTATTCGTTTAGATATTATCACTGAGGAGGAGGTATTGGTCAAGTATTCGAAATATAAACATCACCACCCCATTATGGTTGTTTATTTTATTATTCACTGAAACGTAAATTGTTGACAAAAAATCGTACTAGTTAATTTAAAACATTAACTTTTACTACAAGGTGCCATATGTTACTTATATTGATACAAAATTATCTATGGAAATAAAGAAGAAGTTTTAGGTAAATATATAGGGTGTCTGACTTGAAACTCCTGGTGCCATTTTATTGATAATTAAAAGAGATATTTGAATTCTGTAAGAAGTATTCACCAGAATATATAAATGACTTCAGTTTTTAGTAAAAATGATCTCTCTAAAAATTAAAATATAGATAACGCTGTGATGCAAAGAAATTTTTAAGGACTTAATGGATTTCCCATAATAATACGTTCAACTGTGCAACTAAAAAAATTACATAATTTATATTTATTTGACATAATCTTATTTTAAACTTACCGAAAAGATATTTATTATTTATTGTATTTTCATAATATCGACGTTATTTTCAAGTCCGGTTTCTAAATAGTGTTTTACATCTTTTGGGTGAAATACTTGAAAAGAAAGATTTTTTCTAGATCAAAGGAAATAAGTTTAAACATTATGGGTAACCTGAGATCTGTTTTTAATTATACCAAAAACTAATCTTTCATGGAAAGCGTAGAGGAAATGGATCATGCTGTAGCTTGGGAATTCCTGTCCCGAAATGGATAAGGAAGCGTCGACTAAATCAAAAACCAGATTCTTATGCAGAATTTTCTATCGGATTCGAATTTCGACAGTTTATATGGAATTGTAAAAATAGAATAAAAAGCATTTATCTGCAAAAACTGCTAGAAACATGAAAATATGTAATTATCTTTTTATTTCTTACTCAATATTGCTATTAAAAATATCGAACATATATTTCAACAAAACATCATTCAAACTTTTTTTTAGCTGTAGCCTGACTAAAAGTGAACCTTACATGGTGTTTTATAGTAAATATTTAGAGTTGACTTTTTTATTTAATGATTGATTTTAATTGCCTTCAAGTAAATATATCCCGTGCACTAAGATTCTTTAACATTGCACGTGCCATTAGTTAGTGCGTTTCACTAGGCTTTTTAAATTATTGTTTCAGACACATTCATCTAATAGAAAATGCCTTCCTGTATCATGCGAAAACAGCTTTTCCCCACGCTGCAATTTATAGAACACTCGTGAGGTTCTCTGCCTGATATTTTACTTCCACATCAAGTGGAAGTATAGTAACGACAAAAAAATTTTTGAAAATTTTTATGTTTCAAATAGGTTTAGAATGTCATGAAACGTCGAGATTTTAAATTTGAGCGAAAAAAAAAATTTCTGTCTGTCGTCTGTCGGTCTGTAACTTTTTTTGTGTGCACGTTTACTCTGGAACCGTTTAAGATATTGACTTGAAATTTGGTACACGTATGTCCTTTAACAGGATCTGGAACTAGAGTATATTTTCATCTCATTCCGTTGAAGGGTTGGGTGGTAAATTGGGGGTAAATTGATAAATCAAGCAGGTAAGGGTCCACTTAATCCACCCCCACCCCCTCTACCCCCACCCCCACCTACACTTCCGATGTGGCATATCGTTTTATAGGTTTTTGGGGTAGTTGATTTCAAATATCATGTTATTAAAATTACCTCGAGTAGTATGGATGCGCAGTGGGTATCCTCGAGTCAAATGGATGCGCAGTGGGTTATTTGAAGTAGTATGGATGCGCAGTAGGTTTCCTTGAGTATTATGGATGCGCAGTAGGTTACCTCAAGTGGCATGGATGCGCAGTGGGTTTCCTCGAGTAAAATGGATGCGCAGTGGGTTTCTTCAAGAAGTATGAATGCGTAGTGGCTTTCCTCTAGTAAATCGGTTGCGCAGTGGTTTACCTCAAGTAGTATGAATGAGTAGTAGGTTTCCCAGAAGAAAATGCTTGAAGTAGAGACTTTACTTCTATCGTGTAGTCCACGGCACATAATGATTTTTTATATCTTTGTCATGCCATTTTCTGCGTATTACTTCCACATCCAGTTGAAGCATACGAATTCAAGAAAAATGTTTGAAAATTTTCATTGTTCAGATAGGCTTAGAATGTCATTAAACGTCAATATTTTAAGTTTGAATAAAAACAGTTTGTCTGTCGCGTCGGTCTGTCTGTTGATCTTGCAACTTTTTGGTACCCACGATTATTCTGGAACCGTTTAAGATATCGACTTAATAAAATCTGGCACATGTATGTATGTATTACTTCCACATCCAGTGGAAGTATAGTAACGACAGAACATTTTTTTAAAATGTTTATTTTATTTCCACATCCAGTGGAAGTATAGTAACGACAAAAAAATTATTGAAAATTTTTATTGTCTAAATAGGCTTAGAATGTCATGAAATGTCGAGATGTTAAATTTGAGCGAAAAAAAAAAATTCTGTCTGTCTGTCGGTCTGTCGATCTGTCGGTCTGTCTGTCAGTCTGGAACTTTTTTGTGTGCACGTTTACTCTGGAACCGTTTAAGATATTGACTTGAAATTTGGTACACATATGTACTTTAAGAGGATCTGGAACTAGATTATATTTTCATCTTATTCCGTCGAAGGGTTGGTTGGTAACATGGGGTAAATGGGGGGTAAACAGGTAAATCAAGCAGGCAAGAGTCCATAAAATTGGTATTTAGTGTATACAAGAGAGCTATGGTTTCAAACAAATTTTTGGCATTAGCCACCCCCATTACCACCCCTACCCCATTATTGAAAGGGATGAAAAAAATCTGTGGGTTACCTTAACTAGTATGGATGTGTAGTAGGTTTCCTCGAAGAAAATGCTTGAAATAGAGGCTTTGCTTCTATCGTATAGTTTACGGCACACAACGATTTTTTACATTTTTGTCATGCCGTTTTCTGCGTATTACTTCCACATTCGGTTGAGGTGTATTAACGCAAACAAAATTTTTGGAAATTTTCATTGTTTAAATAGGCTTAGCATATCATGAAACGTCAATATTTTAAGTCTGAGCAAAATAAATTCTTAATCTTTTTGGTGCTCATGATTACTCTGGAACCGTTTAAGACATTCACTTAAAATATAGCACCGTATGTATTTTAACGAGATTTGGAACTAGATTATATTTTAATCTTATTCCGTTGCAGAGTTGAAGGGTAAATTGGGGTAAATGGGGGTACATATGTAAATCAAGCAAATAAGAGTCCATAAAATTGGTATTTAGTAAATATAAGAGAAGCTAAGGTCTCAAAAAAAAATGGCATTTGCCACCCCCACCCCATTATTAAAGGTGTGTACAAGAGCGAAAGTCATCAAGAATTTTTTTCATTTCATTCACCCCCACCACCACCTCACCCCCATTATTTTGGGGTACATGATTTCAAATATTATACTATTAAAGTTCCATAAACAATTATTTCCACATAGTGGAGTGCAAATATAGTATTTTGTTGTAAGAGACTTGGATGTGGAAATAGTGATTCCTTGGGCAGCGGTTTTTTTATTTTGGCTGGCGTAAACTAGATGAAAACATAGTTCCAATAATGATGAGAAAAGAGCCAAAGCCTAAAAGTTTCAATTTACATTCATTTTGTAAGACTGTAAGATAAACTGTTGTAGTTATTATCGTTACCGTGCAACCAAACAGCAATGCGAACGCATTTATGTAAACAATTATGATTAATGGCACGTCGTATTTTTGTGTGCTTCTTCAAAAAGCTTAATAAAATTTTTCTCTGAAATTATAATAAAACAGTTCATACAATATGCACTTAATATGAAACGCTTCCAGCGATCACTCTGTATAATGGATATGGTCCAATTTCAATTATTACAATTATTCTACCATTACATCAAATAAAGATCATAATGCATTTGTAGTTTTTCTATATTTTTTTTTTCATTTGGGTACTTAACAAGTTCTATGAGATATTGAATATTTAACAGATTATTTATGTATAAGTATGCAATAATATAGTTAAATTCATTTTGAGAAAAAATCATGAAACGTTATTTATTATTATACAGTCTCAGATAATGTTCTTTTTTAATTTGTTGACGGCATATAAAATCTTATGTAATTAACAAACATTTTTCACTTAATGAAAATTTCACTTACATTGAATCAAAGTGCTACTTAAAATTTGTTTAAGAAAGTACGTACTTTCTATTTAAAAAATAAGTCAGTCTTTCAAACCCTTCTCGATATTATTAAAGACAATTTACGAGTACCTAGGTAAAATTTTATTACGGTCGCTCAAATTCTGTAAAAATAGCGCGAAAATGATAATATTTACAGTTTATTCCCAATGAATCATCTTCACGCAGTAGGTAGTTAGTTTCAAAATTTAGAACACGTTTCACATTTGTTGTAATGAAAATAGATTATATGCACTTTATATATTATTCTGTGTTTCTACATTTTAGCACGTTTTATCAACCATGCTTTCTTTTCAAGTTTGATTTAATAAATACGCATTTAGTCATTGTTAATTTTTTAAATTTTCTTAATATACAGTATGTCCACGGATTAAATTTGGAAGAAACAAAACTTTTTCATTTGCAAGTTTTTTTCATGAAAAGTCCGAAATTTATACTAAATATAAGAAAATGGCTCAAATAAAAACTTTTTATTCTCATGATCATGCTAGGCTTTCAGAAACAAAAAGATTATAATCCGTAAAAGTAATTATAATATAGACCAGTAGTACAACCACACCAAATTTATCCAATATCCAATGTTGTCTGATTCATGCTTTACTAAAAGATAAATATGAAAGATTATGAGAAATTACTTAAAAGAAAAAGTGAAAACAAAAACATAACAACACCTATTAATTTCACTGGAAGATTATTATACTCTTCACAACTAGGAAAACGTTGGTGATTGAATTCTGAACGACTTTCAAAATGTCCGTCCATCCGTTTGTCTGTCTGTCTGTCCGTCCGTCACGTTTCTTGTAAGCACGGTAATTTAAGAGTGAAAAGTCCGATTGTACCGAAATTTGGAAAGTAAGTTAGTGCGAGCCAGAGGAAGAACCCTATTATTACTTCCACATCCAGTGGAAGTATAGTAACGACAAAAAAAATTTTTAAAAATTTTTATTGTTCAAATAGGCTTAAAATGTCAGAAAACGTCGAGATTTTAAGTTTGAGCGAAAAAAAAATTTCTGTCTGTCGGTCTGTCTGTCTGTCGATCTGTCTGTCTGTAACTTTTTTTGTGCGCACGTTTACTCTGGAACCGTTTAAGATATTGACTTGAAATTTGGTACACGTATGTACATTAACGAGATCTGGAACTAGATTATATTTTCATGTTGTTCCGACGAAGGGTTGGGGGGTAAATTGGGGCAAATTTGGGGTAAATGGGTAAATCAAGCAGGCAGGAGTCCATAAAATTGGTATTTAGTATATACAAGAGAAGCTAAGGTCTCAAAAAAATTTTTGGCATTAGCCACCCCCATTACCACCCCCACCCCCTTATTAAAGGGGATGAAAAAAAAATGTGATTTAGTGTATGTACAAGAACCAGAAACCTCAAAATATTTTTTTACTTCATCCACCCCCACTACCCACTACCACCCCCTATCACCACCCACACCCCACTACCGATGTGGGGTATCGTTTTATGGGTTTTTGGGGTAGAGGATTTTAAATATTATATTATTAAAGTTTCATAAACAGTTATTTCCACATACACAGTTTTTTCGTTGTGAGTGACTTGGATAGAGAATCTGGATGTGGAAGTAGTGATTCCTTGGGCAGCGGTTTTTTTTAACAAGATTGATCAATAAATAAAAAGTTATTAATTATTTAAATTTTTTAAAAATCTATTTTTTTATGTTTTGTAATTAAACAAGAATATCTAAAACTAATATTATTCACAAAAAAATTGCGAAGAGTATGCTATAGAATGGGCAACAATTATATGAAAAGTGCTGTAAATCGGCGAAGAGTATTAATGGTAACTTGTTAATAGCGCGTACAATGTAAAAGAATCTTAGGATATATTTACTTGAAGGCAATTAAAATCAATCACTAAATAGAAAAGTCAACTCTAAATATTTTCTATAAAACACCATGTAAGGTTCACTGTTAGTTTGGCTATAGCTAATGAAAAGTTTGAATGATGTTTTGTTGAAATATACGTTTGATATTTTTAATAGCAATAATATTGAGTAATAAATAAGAACACGGTCAACGTTTAAATGTTTATACACTTATAATGCGAAATGTATTAGTCGTGATGTGAACGCCAAAATTCGTGGTATACCACGAATTGGCATAAAACGAGTAAAAGTTGCAGTCGGTCATGGCCGAGTATTTGGTTAACATTTTGTGCGAATACGATTTAATTCACTGTTACTGTTATTTACGTGGTGTCATTGAGATTATGTACAGATCTAATATTTTTTATTTTTATTGTTCAAACAGCAATTGGCAATGAACTATTGCAAACTCTTATTCATTTTCGAGATGAAATGAATATCTTCTAACGCCATTTGAATATAAAACTAATACTAATCATAACTACTTAATCTATATAAAAGCTTGTTCGAATATGAGAGACAGTGTAAATTTCGTTCAATGTCTTGTATATCCTCGTATTTTCTTTTGGATGCTGTAACCATGCCCTATAATTTTCTATTCGGGTATTAATATGCAAGAGGTCGATTTTTACCGGGTAAATTTTTTTGGACAAAAATCTGTTTTCCTATGAAAATTATTCGAAAATTAAGTGCATGGAAAAATCGCGACACGAAGTGGAGCGATTTTTCCTATGTCTCTTAATTCGAGCAAAATTTTCATGGAAAACAGAGTCATTCAAAAAAAATTTACCCGAATAGAAAATCAACCTCGTGTGTATTACAGAAGATTAATATATGATTAAAAAATATTATCTAAAATAATTATTAAAAGAACAAAACTGTTTATTTAAAGTTTAAAAAATAACATTTTATAATAAAAAATATAAACTTTTTCTTATGTTTTTTATCATCAAACATATTAATTGTATGAAATACATAATTATTATAAACAGTGTTATTACATTTAGATTCTTCTTCATGGTTTCATAGTTAATATTTTCTTGTGAAACATCACCAAATTGATTTTTCTCATTCATTTTGTGTATAAAAAATCAAGATAAAAACGCGAAATTTCAGATTTTAATAATTTTAATGACTTTTTAGTTTGACATATGGCTACTACGAAAAAAGTAACATACATTTTTCTCGGTTTTTTCCACTGATCGATAGCCGTTTTTCTCACTTTAAAAAAATCCTATTGGTCGATTTTTTTGAAAATGTACGTTTTGATTGGTTAATGAAGTAAGAATATATTAATCATTAAAAGTAAATAAAGTTTCCTTCTTTGGGAATATTGTCACTTTAAATATTATTTTCCACTGCCGTAATCTTAATTAAAAAACCGCTGGACTCTTACTAGGTTGCTTTACTTATTTACTAGTTTTATAGTAGAATCTAATACACTCAGCGACTATTATTAAGCTATGAACATTCTTACCACAGTTTATTTTGTTTCAATAATTTATCTTCATTAGGTTAAGTACACATCTTCCAAATTTAGAACACTTCGCATTTGTTGCAATGAAAATTGATGTTATTACGTATTTTAATATTTTTTTTGTTTGTGTACTTTTAGCATGTCTCATGCTTTCTTTTTATGTCTTTAATAAAAATCAATGTTCGACAACACTGTTCATTTTTTAAAAATTTTGTTAATATATGTTTCACTCTTTCGTTTTTTTTTTCTGTAGCTACAGGAATATATTAGTATTTGTTTCTTTTGTAACCCTTTTATAAATAGCCTTTCATTGAAAATAATGATTACTGTTTGTAATTTATTAATAACGTATAATATCAAATAAATCTATCGTAAAAATAGGGCCGTATGAAAATACATATACTTTTGAAAAAATAAATCAACTTTGTAAATATGTGTAAACTTCTGAACAAAGCAGACCATAGATTTTCTGAAAGTCGTTAGGAACTTATGGTACATACTCTCTAGTGAATAAAATGCACTCGAAAATATATGAATTATGTGAAACTAGACCCTGTGTTTCTGTTATCATTTTATCTATTCAAAGAATGCGATTCCTTGTTACAAATATGTCATTGAGTATATGTACTCAACTCATGAGCTGTTAGTAATATATTTGAAAATGATAATAACCATGACTTTAAAGCAAAATGCATAAATACGAAATAAATAGATTTATTTCGTATTTAGGCATTTTGCTTTAAAATCAGGTTTATTAGGCAATAAAGAAAGCAAATGTATTTTAATTTGAATTCTTACCAAAAGTCAAGAAAAAAATGAGAGAAAAGTTGTATCTTTGTTTAGCGGGGCATATAATTATTTTAACCAGAAAAAGACTGGTTTACTATTTTTTTAAAATAATTAAAAATAAAAAATTCTTATCAAGAATATGTTTAATATTTTTTGTTTCCGAAAACGGATGCACATATCAATAAGTTAATTAATATCAGCGGTGACATCCTTGCCAAAGACTGACTCTCAACATGTGCACATCATTATCGTATTCATTAATACGTAAATAAAAGTATTGTTCATAAAAAATATCATGAATTTAAAACCAATGAGGCCATGGTCAGAACATCATTTTCTTAAGATTTACAATAGAGCATGTTGATTCAACGATATAATATATGTACATTACATCACTGCGGATAATGACAGGGCGTTCTGACCTCCAAAGATTTGGCAACGTTGTTAGAGGTAAAAATGAACAAAAAAAAAAATAAGATATCGTTTCCCCTCTCTTGAAATTTGGATTCTGGAGATTCCCCTAACCATCTATACATCAAATTTATAGCGATATATAAAAGGGAAGACCCGGATGTGGGGCCGCCACTTGTATATGCCGGGTGTAACAGCTTAACTAGTATCAATATATATATATATATATATATATATATATATATATATATATATATGTTATATAATATTACACGCTATCTTATTGCGACTTAGCCATAATAAACCTTCACAGGTATATCGTATTTCACGATAACAGCTTCTCTTATTAATTGCTTATCTTCAAGATATCATATTACACCTTTGTTTCTCATAACTTGTGCAGACTGCAGAACTGCAATTCCTTTGTTATATATTTTGCTTACTCAGGTTCTGTATGTTATAAATATGACTAAACACGCTTTGTTGAATCAGTTATTAAACTCAGTTAGAATGCAACACTTCTAATTTATTATTCTAATTCCTTCTCCAAGAGCCAACGTTGGCTCCATGTAACTAAATAAAAGTTTTTAAAAAGTCATTCATGTGAACCGTGATCTAACATTGGCGCAGTCGGTAGGATCCGTAAACATCATCAGAACAAGAAGCCTAACTGGTAGTGAAGCGTAAGAGAACAAGGAGAACATCTGCAAAAGGTGCCTAACTAGTGCGTCTACATCTATTAGAACAAGGAGACCTTCCTCACTGGTGGTGGCGGATCCCAATCCCTTGACGGACGAAGAACCTACCCATGGAAACTAAACTAACGTAAGTCATTTTAAGAATCATCTCGTACCATTTTTACTATTTTATTATTCTTCGCAACTTATTCTATTAAAAGTGTATTATACTGCTAATACACTCGGCGCACAAAGCCAGTTCTCTTGTCAAAGTGAATCCATTCCTTTACAAACGCAACGAAACAAGTTAATTTTAAGTTTATTTATTTTCGTATTTACGAAACATTGTGTATTATACAGCTAATATACGATCCATTTACACACGCAACGTAACAAGCTAATTTTAATTTAATTTATCGTATCACACTGCTGATACGCAACCAATTTTTGTCCAAGTAATTTCTAAATACAAAAAGCAAAATGCCAGATAGAGCTCAACCAGAGCCAGTTCAACCAGTGCCACCGGCACCAACCGAACAACAACTACAACAACAACAACTACAACAACAACAACAACCTCAACCAGAGCAAATTGAGCCTTACAAGCTCTCTGAGATATTCTCGTTGATACCCGAATTCGATGGCAATGCCATTAATTTACAAACATTCTTAAATTCATGCCATTGTGCACAAAGTATGTCCATTAACGACCAGAAAATTTTATTAACAGTCCACATCAAAAATAAATTAAAAGGCAAAGCTGCCGAACTAATTAACTCACGTAACCCCGGCACATGGCCAGAAATAAAAGCACTACTGGAAACCCACTTTGGGGACTCCAGAGATTTAACGGCCCTAATTCAGGACCTGCAGCGCATTCACCAATTGCCAGGTGAATCCGCCCTTACATTTGTTTCGCGTTTACAAACACACAATGCGAAAATGCACGCTGCAGTGCAAAAGCAAACTCTCACGACAACGCAAAGAGCTGCACAATCAGATCTCATCGAAACGATGACACTTAACAATTTACTAACGGGCTTAGAACCAAACTTAGGCCGCATCATTCGTGCTAGCAATCCTCCTAGTATACTAAAAGCCGTTAGCAGAATCCGTAGAGAGCTACAACTTTCCTACTTCGAATCACAGAAATTCCCAAAAAATAACCAAGTAAAAAATACAATGCCTCCTCAGCAAAAACGACCACAAGGTCCCAATTTCCAACAAAAATTTTGTTCATTTTGTAAAAGAAACGGACATGTAATAAGCGAATGCCGCACAAGGCAACAATCGCAAACGATGCCAACAACGTCACAGAACTTTCAAAGACCAAATTATCAAGGAAACCCAAATTTCCACAATTTTTCTCAAACCAATCAATTTAATCAGAGGACATTTCCTCAAAATAATCAATCTAGTCAACCACAACAAAACAGGCCCTCAGCCATAAGACCGAACCCGAATTTCAATCAACAAAGACCCTCTGCTATTCAACCAAACCCAAATTTCAACCGTTTTAATCAACAAAAAACGCATCATTTAAATTACGAACCTTATGAAAACCAATGCGATTTTAATCAATACAGTGACTATTCTTCTGATTACCAAACTGCAGAAGATACTTACGAAAATTATAACTTTGAGACTAACCAAAATCTCCAAGAGAATTATACAGCTAATTCTCAATACGAACAGTACGAGGATTATACTGCTAATCCTCAGGATTTTCGATTAGATCCGGAGTACCCCACGGATACTCCAACACAACAAACAGAACAATTCGAACCAATTGCGGAACTAGAAACTCAAATACAAACTATGAACCTCAACGACAGTTTCGACCCAATGCTGAATTTCCCAGAACAAACGTTCATGTAAATACGCTTTCCCATACCCTACTAACTGTAAACTCAAAAAATCTCTATTATATGAAGGATGCAACTGGTAAATTTAAAATTCTAATTGACACAGGCGCAGGTATATCAATTTTTAAACCTAAAACAGCTGAAAATTACAGACGTAGATCTCCTGAAAATGTAATCATACAGGGTATCACTGATCAAAAAATTTATATCAACGAATCTGTTCTCATCCCCTTTTCAGATGAGTCACACAAAGTTTATATCTATAATCTAGATATAGATTTTGATGGATTATTAGGCGCAGACTTCCTAGAACATTACGAATGCAAAGTAGACTTTAAAAATAAACAACTAGTCACAAATTTCAAAACCGTACCACTATTTAAAGTTACTGAAGAAACTGCAGTAAATTTACCTTTACAACCGACTATTAATCCTGATACAAAAAATTCAAATTTAAGCAACATCAAAAATTTAATTTCTATTGAACCTCGCATGGAAAAAATTTGTAAACTAAAATGTAACCTGCGAAATACCGAGGCTATACTGTTAGCCCAGGAAAACGAGAAAGTACGCTTACCAAATGCTATTGTCAAAATCGATAACAATGGAGAATTCTTAACCTCAATTATAAACGCGAATGCAATACCAAAAACGGTAAATTTTTCTAACATAAAACTAGAGCCAGTACAAAAATTCAAATCAATTTTCAATTTAAACACTCAAAATTCTGACTCACACCTACAGACGGACAGATCCTTCGAAATTAGGAACGAATTGCGCTTGGATCATCTAAACGAAGAAGAGGCCGAAATAGTAACGCAGCTTTGTTTAGACTTTCAAGATATATTCTATTTGGAAGGAGACAATTTAACTTTTACTAACGAAATTAAGCATTCCATTGATACGAACGATTCAAAACCGGTTTTCGCAAAGTCATATCGCTACCCTCATATCCATAAAGAGGAAGTCAAAACACAAGTCTCTAATATGCTTGATCAAGACATCATTAGACCTTCGATTTCTCCCTGGTCCTCTCCGGTTTGGGTTGTACCAAAAAAACTCGACGCCTCCGGTAAACAAAAATGGCGAGTTGTAGTGGACTACAGAAAACTCAACGAACTGACTATTGACGATAAATACCCGCTACCCAATATTTCCGACCTCCTCGATCAATTAGGCAAATGTCAATATTTTACAACTTTGGACTTAGCCTCCGGATTTCACCAAATCGAGATTGATGCAAAAGATATTCAAAAAACTGCTTTCACAGTTGAAAATGGTCATTTTGAATTCGTAAGAATGCCTTTTGGACTTAAGAATGCTCCATCAACATTTCAAAGAGTGATGGATAACATTTTATTAGGCATCCAAAATGAACGATGTCTCGTCTATATGGACGATATTATTGTTTACTCCCCTACTATTCACGAGCATATTTCTCGATTAACGGAAGTTTTCAAACGATTACAGAAAGCGAATCTCAAAATTCAACCCGACAAATGCGAGTTTCTCCGCAAAGAAGTCGCTTATTTAGGACATCTCATTACAAAAGACGGCGTAAAACCGAACCCTTCGAAAGTTGACGCTATTCTAAATTTCCCTCAACCGAAAAATCAAAAAGAAATTAAATCATTTCTAGGCTTAGCCGGATATTATAGGCGCTTTATCCCTAAATTCTCCAAGATTACCAAGCCTTTAACAAAACTACAACAAAAAGACATACCATTTCTCTTCGACAATGATTGTATAAATTCTTTTCAAAATTTAAAACAAACATTAACGACCACTCCGATAATAATCTACCCCAACTTTGATGAACCTTTCGTTCTAACCACTGATGCGAGCGCATTTGCCGTCGGCTCGGTGCTGAGCCAGGTGCCTATTGGCAAAGATTTACCCATTGCCTATGCTTCTAGAAACTTGTGCAGTGCAGAAACTAAATATTCAACGATTGAACGCGAGCTTTTATCGATAGTATGGAGTGTAAAGCACTTTAGACCATATCTGTATGGTAGAAAGTTCAAGCTTGTCACTGACCATAGACCACTCACCTGGCTATTCTCTATAAAAGATCCAGGAAGTAGACTTGCCCGTTGGCGACTCAAATTAGAAGAGTACGACTATGAAATAATTTATAAACCCGGTAAAATCAATAAGAACGCGGACGCACTTTCCAGAATCAAAATTAATCATTTTTCCGAATGTTCCAAATTCTATTCAAAAGTTCTAGCCGCGAATGACGAAGAGTCAGACGAAGACGAAAACCCAGACGATAACAACGAAATCACTAACGAACAAATTTCCCGAGAATTTGAAACTTTCACCAACCTATATAAAACAACATCTTTAATTGACTATTCGAAAATCAAAGCCTCGAACAAACAACTTTTGTATCGAGAACATAAAGATATTATAACCTTCTTCCAACAAAATAACTTACAAGACCTACATCACAAAATTATTGAGGACATATTCGAAGAAAACCCCGAATTTCATAACGATAAAATCAATATTGTATCGAGCAAAACAGTCAGACATAGGAGATATTTTATCATTCCCCTACCGTTTGATATCGAATCCGTAATTGAACATTTATTTTTGGTATTATTTAAAAACCAAGATGTTCTAGATCTCTCTAAGACATACTTTGTCGAAAATAACTTAGACCTCCCCATTCTTGAAATCCTATCATTCATTTTTGCGGAAAAAGACTTAAAAGTAGTAATTTGTCAAGATATCGTCAGAACTGCCGACGAAGATGAAATTCCAATTATATTGGAGCAAAATCATTTTGGTAAAAATAATCTACACCGTGGAATAAATGAAACGATTCGAAGAATTAGAGAAAAATACACTTGGCAAGGTCTAACTAAAGACGTTGAAAATTTTATAAAAAATTGCGAAACTTGCCAAAAGACTAAAGTATGCCGGAAAAACCTTAACAACCTTCTAGTAGTCACAGAAACCCCAAGAACACCATTCGAAAGAATTAATATCGATTTATTTGAATTCCCAACTCGAAATTACGCTTTAACTATTCGCGACGAGTTAACTAAATTTACACAAGCCTATGCAGTCCCGGACAAATCCGCAAAATCCGTCGTAAATACCTTGTTGTTATACTTTCAACATTACGGCACCCCGCTAAGAATCCATTGCGATTACGGTGGCGAATTTGACAACCGTTTGCTCAAAGATCTCTGCACCCTCTACGACATAAAACTGACGTATTCAAGCATAGGACATTCCCAATCGAACGGATCCATAGAAAGATTTCATGCTACTCTAGCTAAAATGATAAGAATTCATAAAACTGAAAATCCGAACGAACATCCTTTCACAATTTTACCATATGCAGTAATATGCTATAACAATTCAGTAAATAAAACACACGGTTTCACCCCATACGAACTTGTATTTGGACATACGTCCAACAGACCACCTGAAACTTTGTATAACCAAAAAGAGTTAATAACCAAATACGTTAGGGATTTAAACAACAGAATATCTCACTACTATAAAATAGCCCGTAGTCGAACGCAAGCTCAAAAGGAGAAAGCGAAAGTTCGCTTTGATAGAAATGTTCCCCAAAAACGACCCGAATACAAAATAGGTGACTTAGTTTACGTAAAAGAATCACAAATCAAAAACAAATTGCAAAACAAATTTAACGGTCCTGTTAAAATAAAAGAAATTTTTCAAAATTCTGCTACCTTATTAAACCTCGAAACGAAACAAGAAACCAAAGTAAATTTTGATAGAATGAAACCATATACTGAAAATTAAATTTATTTTCAGGTTTCTTCTGCTGTTCGGATCAGCACTCTGTCAATACAAAATTATCCCAATCAATAACACCGTTGGTGTATACTACCACCAAGACACGGACATCGTGGTGACAAATGACAAATGGACTCTACTAGTGCATAAAAACATTTCATCCCTCAAACTAGCTTTTGACAAAAATCAAAATATCGAGATACTTAGTACACATGATAAGCACATATTTAAAAGAGAGAACATTACAAATCAAAATAGACACAAGCTACTCTAAAACATTTAAAATGCAACAAGGACTACCACAAGGCTCGCCGCTATCGCCACTACTATACAACACCTACTGTTTTGATATTTACAACTTCGAAAATGACCCAGCGCACTTCAACCCTAATCCATATATACTACAATATGCTGATGATACTGTATTAATTAGTCATAACTGCACTATGAAAAAGACTGTGGATGAACTACAAAGATTAATGAACACGACGATGATATGGTTCAACAAATGGAGATTGAAACCAAACCCGACAAAATCCCAATACATAATCTTCAACCATGCCCCCAACATCAACTCCCCAAAAATAACCATCAACAATCACTCTCTCCCACCCAGTACAACAGTCAAATATCTAGGTGTAAGCCTTGACCACAAGTTGAATTTTAATAATCACACCAAAATCATAAAAAAGAGGCAAACACTTCCGTAGTTTGACCTTTAAAAACAAAGGTATCAGTATGAAGACAGCAGTACATATCTACAAATCCATATGTAGGCCGCTACTAGAATACAGCCATCCCCTCTACCTTAATGCAAAAAATCCGGCACTGAAAAATATCAATGTAGCGGAGACATCAACACTCAGAACGATCACCAAATGCCGACACCCTGACAATCCACTCCATAACCCGCCTAATGACCTCCTGTACCAAATCACCAATATTGAACCAATTTCACAAAGACTTTCAAAATTGTCAACCAAGTTTGCCAAAAATGAAGACAATATAGATAAAATTCAACTCTTATGCAAAACAAGAAACCATCAGACACCAAGACGCAGGAAATATCCAGAACGAACCTTGTGGGAACACATTAAGGACTTAAGAGAACCATAAACAACGTTTTTCAATACATATACATTTTTTTTTTTTTTTTTTATATATAAATACCACACATGAAATACACAATGTACAAGTACTTATTTTAACTGTAATATTTTTGTAAACAGGCTGAAGGACTTCGGTCGATGGCCTTTTGGGTTTATGCTCAATAAAGAACTTTTATTATTATTATTTCAAAATATCTTAGACAGAATCCTATACACTCTCCATAATGGTGATCATAAGTCAATTATTTTTACGAGTGAAATTAAAACAGACTTTAACCTTTTAACACAAATATCCAACTCTATAAAAATGAAATTTGACGAAATCTTTTCAGATACAAAAAGATATAAACGAGGAATACTTAACGGTATCGGTACAATATTCAAATCCATAACTGGTAACCTAGATGCTGAAGATGGCCAGTACTATACTAATTGTATAAATAAACTAAATAATGACGAACATCAATTGGAAAACTTAATCAAAAATCAAATTTCAGTTACAACTTCTGTTATTAAAAACTTCAACTCGACAATACAAAAATTACAAATTGACGAGGAAACCTTTAACAAAGATCTCGAAGAAATAGAACACACAATTCAAACAATGACTCAAGCTATCGAGGCTGCTCACATAAAACTAAAATTTTTATACATTTCCGAACAATTAATGGCAAGCTATTTGTATATCGAAGATAATTTAAACGACATTCTAAATTCAATAACATTTGCCAGACTAGGAATCATTCACACGTCAATCATAACCCCTAATCATTTGGTAACAGCATTACAAGAAATTTCACAGAGCTTACGAAGGAACAATTTGCCTCTCCCCATTAAATTATCGGCAGTTGCTAAGTATTTGGATATTATTGAATTACAAACGTTTCAAATGGATTCTAACTTAGTATTTGTTTTAACAATACCACTTGTTGAACCCCAAAATTATAACACCTATCGCCTATATCCTATCCCGATACTTGATAACAGAACTGGTCTACATCACATTTTATCTATTTCACAAAAATATATCGCGAGAGATGATGATTCTTTGATGTACATACCTATACAAAATTTGAAAGAATGCAAACCACTTTATTTTGGAACCAAACTATGTTCGAACCTGTTTGCCTATCCTATCGACCAAAATGCCATATGTGAAGCCAGAATACTAAAACCATTGCCAAAACTTCCAGAGAACTGTCAAACTTCCTTCATTATTAGTCAGGGATACAACGTCCAAGAACTTGAAGACAACACATGGCTAGTAATTAATTCCGAACCACTTCACATTACCATCAACTGTCCAAAGAGAGAATCCACAACAGAGTTAATCAACAAAAATTCCATCATCAAACTACAACCAGGATGTTACGCCTATGCAGGCATTACTAGAATACAAGCCAGTGCCAAAGACTTTTCCGAAATTAAGGACAATTCACATCCTATCCAAATTCCTTTTGAATGCTGTAATCACATGCCCGACAAAATCGAAATTCCAAAATTAAAACCTCTCAAATTAAACAATCTCGACGTAGAAGACCTAGATATTGCTAAAAACAAATTGGACCAATATTCCAAAGACTTGGATGACCTCATAAATGAACCTTTTGTGACCAAACACATATCTTGGTTCACATATTTCATAATCACTCTCATCATCCTATTAGTTCTACTTTACATAACTTGTAAATGCAGAAGAAGAAGATGTGGAGCATTGCGAATCCAACGGATAACCCTCCTTCACCTTCTTCAGAGCGAAGCAGAGTATTTACCAAATTTCCTAGACTGATCCCTCCAAGAAAGCGACCCGGTATTAGACCTCAAGAAGAAGAGGACATCGAGTTAACATAGACTTTCATGTGGAGTTTTACCCTTGTCTATTAATTTAGACTATTGTATTTTATCTTTATTACGTTATGTAATGTTTTATTATCACTTACCAATTTTAACTTTTACATTATTTTATTATTTTGCTTTGTATTCATTCAACATTGTTTCAACTAATTTTTGCATTATATTCATTTAACGTTTTAACAATTTTCAAAAGTTGCTGCATAACATCAACTTTTTTATTAAGGGGGGAAGTTGTTATATAATATTACACGCTATCTTATTGCGACTTAGCCATAATAAACCTTCACAGGTATATCGTATTTCACAATAACAGCTTCTCTTATTAATTGCTTATCTTCAAGATATCATATTACACCTTTGTTTCTCATAACTTGTGCAGACTGCAGAACTGCAATTCCTTTGTTATATATTTTGCTTACTCAGGTTCTGTATGTTATAAATATGACTAAACACGCTTTGTTGAATCAGTTATTAAACTCAGTTAGAATGCAACACTTCTAATTTATTATTCTAATTCCTTCTCCAAGAGCCAACGTTGGCTCCATGTAACTAAATAAAAGTTTTTAAAAAGTCATTCATGTGAACCGTGATCTAACATATATATATATGTTATATAAAATTATACGCTTATTACCAAGACTTAGTCGTAACAAACCTTCACAGGCATATCATATTACATGATAACGACTCCTCTTATTAATTGCTTATCTTCAAGATATCATATTACACCTTTGTTTCTCATAACTTGTGCAGACTGCAGAACTGCAATTCTTTTGTTCTATATTTTGCTTACTCAAGTTCTGTATGTTATAAATATGACTAAACACGCTTTGTTGAATCAGTTATTAAATTCACTTAGAATGAAACACTTCTAATTGTATTATTCCTTCTCCAAGAGCCAACGTTGGCTCCATCTAAGTAAATAAATCTTTTTAAAAAGTCACTCATGTAAACCGTGATCTAACATTGGCGCAGTCGGTAGGATCCGTAAACATCATCAGAACAAGAAGCCTAACTGGTAGTGAAGCGCAAAAGAACAAGGACAACATCTGCAGAAGGTGCCTAACTAGTGCGTGTACATCTGCGAGAACAAGGAGACCTTCCTCACTGGTGGTGGCGGATCCCAATCCCTTGACGGACGAAGAACCTACTCATGGAGATGAAATTAACGTAAGTCATTTTTAAGAATCATCTCGTTATTTTATTTCATTTTACAATTATTATTTATCACAATTATTTACGTGTATTATACCGCTAATACACTCGGCAAACAAGCCAGTTCTATTATCAAAGAAATCCTGTACAAGCTACAACGCAACAATTTTATTAATTTTAAGTTATTTATTTTCGTATTCACGAAACGACTGTGTACTATACAGTTAATACACAATTTATTAACGTACGCAACATAACAAACTATTTCAATTCAATTTCCGTATCATACTGCTGATACGCAACCAATTTTAGTTCAAAAATTTCCAAATGAAAAGCAAAATGCCAAACAGAGCTCAACCAGAGACAGTCCAACCAGTTCAACCAGTAGTGCCGACAACAGCCGAGCAACCAGAACGAGTCGAGCAAGTCGAGCACGAGGTAGAGCCTTACAAACTCTCAGAAATTTTCTCGCTAATTCCGGAGTTCGATGGTAACGCCATCAACCTCCAAACTTTCCTAAACTCATGTCGGTGTGCCCAACGCATGGCAATTCATGACCAAAAAATCTTATTAACTGTTCATATTAAAAATAAATTGAAAGGCAAAGCTGCCGAACTAATCAACTCTCGTAACCCTGCCACATGGCCAGAAATTAAAGCACTCCTAGAAACCCACTTCGGTGACTCTAAAGATGTAACAGCTCTTATCTAAGACCTACAACGAATTCACTAATTGTCTGGTGAATCTGCATTAACATTTGTTTCGCATCTACAAACGCACAATGCGAAAATGCACTCTGCAGTGCAAAAACAAAATTTAACTTCGAAGCAAAGAACCGCGCAAACAAACCTGATTGAAACCATGACATTAAATAATTTGTTAACGGGTCTAGAACCAAATCTAGGCAGAATAATACGTCCGACTATAATGAACGCAATTATTAGAATTCGTAGAGAGCTACAACTCTCTTATTTTGAACAGCAAAAATTCCCAAAAAATAGTCCGGTCAAAAATCCAGTAATTCAACAAAAGCGACCACAAGGTCCCAATTTGCAACAAAAGTTTTGTTCCTTCTGTAAACGGAATGGACATGTAATAAGCGAATGCCGCACAAGGCAACATTCTCAAAACTTCCAGAGACCAAGTTTCCAAGGAAATCCAAACTCACAAAATTTTTCTCACCAAAACTTCGCACAACTGAGTAATAATCAATTTAGTCAGAGGACATTCCCTCAAAATAATCAGCCAAATCAATCACAGCAAAACGCCCTCAGCCATAAGGCCGAACCCTAATTTTATGCAACAGCGACCATCAGCTATCCAACCTAACCCAAATTTTAACCGCTTTAACCAGCAAAAAGCTCATCATTTGAATTACGAACCTTATGACAACTATGACAATCAATGTAACTATAATCAATATAATGACTACTCATCCGATTATCTAAACGTAAGTGATAGTTATGAAAATTACGATTCAGGCAACGCTCAAAACTTTTCAGATAATTATACGGTTAATTCTCAATATGAGCAGTACGAGAATTATACTGCTAATTCTCAAACACTACAGGAGGATTATACTGCTAATCCTCAGGATTTTCGCTTAGATCCGGAGTACCCCACGGATACTCCAACACAACAAATAGACCAATTCGACCAAATATCAAACCAAATACAAACAATGAATCTCAACGACAATTTCGATCCAATGCTGAACTTCCCAGAACAAACGTTCATGTAAATACGCTTTCTCACACCTCATTAACCGTAAATTCAAAAAATCTTTATTACATCAAAGATACAACCAGCAAATTTAAAATTTTGATTGACACAGGTGCAGGAATTTCAATTTTTAACCCTAAAACAGCTGAAAATTATAGACGTAGATCTTCTGAAAATGTAATCATACATGGCATTACTGATCAAAAAATTTATATCAACGCATCTGTTCTCATCCCCTTTTCAGATGAGTCACACAAAGTTTATATCTATAATCTAGATATAGATTTTGATGGACTAATAGGCGCAGATTTTCTAGAACATTACGAATGCCAAGTAGACTTTAAAAACAAACAACTAGTCACGAATTTTAAAAACGTACCATTATTTAAAGTTACAGAAGAAACTACGGTAAATTTACCTTTACAACCAACTATTAATTCTGATACAAAAAATTCAAATTTAAGCAACATCAAAAATTTAATTTCTATTGAACCTCGCATGGAAAAAATTTGTAAACTAAAATGTAACCTGCGAAATACCGAGGCTGTACTGTTAGCCCAGGAAAACGAAAGGGTACGCTTACCGAATGCTCTCGTAAAAATCGATAGCAATGGAGAATTTTTAACCTCAATTATAAACGCGAATGCAATACCAAAAACGGTAAATTTCTCGAACCTCGAACTAGAACCAGTACAAAAATTCAAATCAATTTTCAATCTAAACACTCAAAATTCTGACCCAGACGTACTGACGGACAGATCCTCCGAAATTAGGAACCAATAGGGTTTTCCCAGAAAAAAAAAATTATTGCTGAAATACTTAATTCACGTAAAAAAATGATTTATGGCATATTTATTATCTTTTTAATTTTACTAATAGTAACGAAAAAAAAACTTGAAGTTTGAAAAATATTGAGTTCATTTTAAACAGCCATAAATTAGCGCGTTGTGACGTCAACGCCCTGAAATCCAATAAAAAGTCGGCATAAGATAGCCGTGAAAAATATAAAACAACCTCTATTTATTGACAGCACTTTTTAATTATTATGAGTTGTAATGAATTATCAAAATGGCTAAAATAGCTTGTTTTGTACCTTTGTGTAATATTACTAGTAAAAATGCTCCCTCAATATTACTTTTGACAGTACCACTCAACACTGAAAGACGAAAAAAGTGGTTTTCTGCTGTAAAATCTAAACAAATATTTCATCTGGGAAGAGATTTAAATTATTCACCATTTCAAAGTCTACTTTAGGTAAATTATCAGCAGCACCTTTAACATATCCCTCTTCCACTTTACTCATTTTGATCATAGAATTAATAAAACATAAACCAGAAACTGATAAAATATTTTCACTCCAAACAATCCAAACATCAAAATATAAATAAAGTTTTAGGTTAATCATCTGATGTGAACTGTCAATGCAGAAGCGGGTGAAGGTTAAGCCTAAACTACAAAATATCAACGTTCGACGCTTTTACGAATAACTTGTGTGGTATTTATCTGGATTCTGATTGGCCAATATTTACAAGTCCACTGCTTTAGACCAATCACAGTACAAACAATAAAAGAGGAAATTCTGAGGAGTTTTAGAGGAAAGCTTCCTTTAACACACAGTTAGAACCTATTATTAACTAATTATATCCATAATCTCATTGGTTTTCCGGGCAGATACGTCATTCTGGCGCGTTCAAATGCCCGTTTTAAAAAGCCCTGAAATTATCAGCAAGTTGTTTCAACGATATTTTCTTAGAAGTAATTCTTGTTAGAAAAGTAAATTGTTATAAATTAATAGAATGTTTTATTATATCATTTTCACGACATAAAATGTTAAAATAAAATTAGTGGGAAAACCCTATTACGTTTGGATCATCTAAACGAAGAAGAGGCCGAAATAGTAACGCAGCTTTGTTTAGACTTTCAAAACATATTCTACCTAGAATGAGACAATTTAACATTTACTAACGAAATTAAGCATTCCATTGATACGAACGATTCAAAACCGGTTTTCACAAAATCATATCGCTACCCTCATATCCATAAAGAGGAAGTCAAAACACAAGTCTCTAATATGCTCGATCAAGGCATCATTAGACCTTCGATTTCTCCCTGGTCCTCTCCGGTTTGGGTTGTACCTAAAAAACTCGACGCCTCCGGTAAACAAAAATGGCGAGTTGTAGTGGACTACAGAAAACTCAGCGAACTGACTATTGACGATAAATACCCGCTACCCAATATTTCCGACCTCCTTGATCAATTAGGCAAATGTCAATATTTTACAACTTTGGACTTAGCCTCCGGATTTCACCAAATCGAGATTGATGCGAAAGATATTCAAAAAACTGCTTTCACAGTTGAAAATGGTCATTTTGAATTCGTAAGAATGCCTTTTGGACTTAAGAATGCTCCATCAACATTTCAAAGAGTGATGGATAACATTTTATTAGGTACCCAAAATGAACGATGTCTCGTCTATATGGACGATATTATTGTTTACTCCCCTACTATTCACGAGCATATTTCTCGATTAACAGAAGTTTTCAAACGATTACAGAAAGCCAATCTAAAAATTCAACCCGACAAATGCGAGTTTCTCCGCAAGAAAGTCGCTTATTTAGGACATCTCATTACGAAAGACGGCGTAAAACCGAATCCTTCGAAAGTTGACGCTATTCTAAATTTCCCTCAACCAAAAAACCAAAAAGAAATTAAATCATTTCTAGGCTTAGCTGGATATTACAGGCGCTTTATAAATCTCTTTATTTAGCATATAGCTAATTTTTTTTTTGTACAAAACAAAAAAAAACAGTAATAATAAACATATACGATATAAAAGGAAACAATATGTAGGTGTATATGCACGTCAATACATTAACAAATATCACTAATGATAAAATTAATAATAACTTACCAATACAATTACAGACAAAAGTATATAAGTCAAAATTTTAATACATATAAATTAAAATTGTGTGTAGCATTCATCCTGCAGATGTACTTTTAAACTTGTTTTGAACCTTACCAGTGATGTTTTGTTTTTTATCGTTTCGGGGAGTTCATTGTAACGTAGTACACCCTTGTGAAAAATAGACCTTTCAGAACTTTTTTTATTTTTTGTCATTACATGAAATTCATTTCTCGTCCTTGTATTATAATTATGAACACTCGTGTTCTCAACTAACTTATCTGTCAAATATTTCGGTGTAAGACTATTTCTCATTTTATAATATATAATACTCGACAGACAGCCAATCAAGAGAGCGCAACATTGTTTTAACTGGGGTATCCTTAGGAACATTTAAAATAATACGCATAGCTCTATTTTGCAACTTTTGCAGTCTATTTAATTCATTTCTATTAATGAGGTATAATACTGAAGAGCCAAATGTCAAATGGGGCAATATAAGCGTATTATAAACAGTAATTTTTGACCATTGGGTTAAAAATGGTGCCAATCTTGACAAAAAATTTATATTTTTGGAAATTTTGTTAATGATATACATAGCATGTTCTTTAAAATTCAGATTTCTGTCCACTATAAAACCCAGATATTTAATCCTATCTATTGTCTCAATATCAGAATTACCAACGTTTATTTTATAATTGCCACTCTTAAATTCGTTGTATACTATGTTACTACTAATTAACATAAATTTAGTTTTATTTATATTTAGTTTAAGTAAATTAAGATTCAACCATTTATAGACATTATATAGCTCATTATTTAACGTATTAACGAGATATTCTAAATTGCTGTGGCAGAAGTATATTAATGTATCGTCGGCAAACAAGTGTATTTTACAGTCTTTAATTACCCCTACTATGTCATTTATATAAATTAAAAACAACAACGGACCCAATGTACTTCCTTGTGGAACCCCATGTATGTTAGTTGTTTCTGTTGAGACGATTTCATTAATTTTTGTTACCTGCTTTCTATTATCCAGATAGTCTACAATCCAGTCCAATGCTAATTCCCTAATCCCATAATTACTAAGCTTAGTAATAAGTCTTTTTCTATCAACAGTTTCAAAGGCACGTTTCAAATCTAAGAAAACAGCTCCAGTTACAATGCTGTTTTTTTTTTTTTAACATAGTTTTAAGTTTTTATAAAACCAACCAGTTTATATTATATTTTATATTACATTTATATTAGGGTGTCCTATTTCCAATAAAGTTAATAATGTTATCTAAATTATGTTTCCAATCATATAAAACATTCTGAACTGCTGTGTCACAACTATGCATCTTTCGGAAACCGAATTGATTAGGTGTTAATATATTATTTTCTGCGATAAAATCCATTAGTTGATCATATACTATTCTTTCAATAAGTTTTTCAATTGCTACTAACATATTTATCGGTCTTAGATCATTTGCTTTATTTGAGTTACTAACTTTCAGAATAGGTATGACCGTAGATATTTTTATTACATATGGAATTTTGCCCATCTCCAAAGAACTATTGACCAAGTTTAGAAGAGGTTTTTCGATACTGCTATAAATATTTTTTAATAATTCTGAGTTGATATCATCTGGGCTGCCCTTATTAGGTAAAGCAAAAACAGCATTACGTAACTCATCATAATTAATTAACCTAAAGCATTTAAGAAAATTTTTTGGTGGTTCAGTCGTAGCATTTTCAGGAGAGTTTGTTGGATCTATCTCTGTTATAATTTGATCAATACTTTCTACATAGTATATGTTTAATCTGTTCGGTATATCGGCAAAGTTGGTTATTTCTTCGTCGTCAATTTCCAATTTATTTATTTGTTTGTCTTTGCGATTTGAAATTAATGGTTTTAATGTTTTCCACATTTTCTTTGGATTGTTTTTGCAGTCATCTATCTTTTTTTCGTTGTAAAGTCTCTTTTCCTCCCTTATAATTCTCACCACCTCATTTCTATTTTTTTTATAAAGGTTTCTATCAACAACTAATTTAGTTTGTTTAAATTTTCTGTAGCTCGAGTCCCTACTTTCTATAGCATTTTTTATTTTTTCGTTCCACCATTCTTTATACTTTGGTTTAATTACTATTTCTTTTTTAGGTGCAACCTCATTTAACTTATCTATAATATTATTATATATTGAGTGATATTTTTCATCAATATTATCATGCTGATATTTCCAATCAATTTGTGATAATTTTTTATTAAGTTCTGGAAAGTCTATTCGACCACGAGACTGGATAACCTTAGTTTCATTACATTTTGGGCGATGAACAAAATTAATAGAAATTATATAATGGTCAGTTATTCGTGGTGTGTCATGTACGTTACAGACAATATTATCAACATTAGTAAATACTAAGTCTATGAGACTCCCCCCTGATGAATTAGGATGAGTACAACTGTTAACTAGTTGACTGAAACCAATACTCGACATAAACATTTTTAATCTATTTGAATAAGTTGTATCTCCTAACCAATTAATGTTAAAGTCCCCAACGATTAATACTGGATATGTACTATCTGACATAGTATCACACCATTCCTCAAAAAAATTTAGGAACTCTACATCACTGCTACTGGGTGAATGATACACACACGTTACAATATAAGTCATTTTATCGTAGCTTAATTTCAGATTTAATAACCAATAATTTTTTAAATAACAGCACTTGTTTGTACTTAACAGTTTCAAATCATTTCTCATATAGATGAGTATATAGATTATCTCCAATTTCTCCAAGATTACCAAGCCTTTAACAAAACTACTACAAAAAGACATACCATTTCTCTTCGACAATGATTGTATAAATTCTTTTCAAAATTTGAAACAAACATTAACGACAACTCCGATATTACTCTACCCTAACTTTGATGAACCTTTCGTCCTAATCACTGATGCGAGCGCATTTGCTGTCGGCTCGGTGCTGAGCCAGGGGCCTATTGGCAAAGATTTACCCATTGCCTATGCTTCTAGAACCTTGTGCAGTGCAGAAACTAAGTATTCAACGATTGAACGCGAGCTTTTATCGATAGTATGGAGTGTAAAGCACTTTAGACCCTATCTGTACGGTAGAAAGTTCAAGCTTGTAACCGACCACAGACCACTCACCTGGTTATTCTCTATAAAAGACCCAGGAAGTAGAGTTGCCCATTGGCGACTCAAATTAGAAGAGTACGATTACGAAATAATTTATAAACCCGGCAAAATCAATAAGAACGCGGACGCACTTTCCAGAATCAAAATTAATCATTTTTCCGAATGTTCCAAATTCTATTCAAAGGTTCTAGCCGCGAATGACGAAGAATCAGACGACGACGAAAACCCAGACGATAATAACGAAATCACTAACGAACAAATTTCCCAAGAATTTGAAACTTTCGCCAACTTATATAAAAGAACGTCTCTAATAGACTATTCAAAAATCAAAGCATCAAACAAACAACTCTTATACCGAGAACACAAAGATATTATAACTTTCTTCCAACAAAATAACTTACAAGACTTTCATCATAAAATTATCGAGGACATATTCGAAGAAAATCCCGAATTTCATAACGATAAAATCAATATTGTATCAAGCAAAACGGTCAGACATAGGAGATATTTTGTCATCCCTCTACCCTTCGATATTGAATCTGTAATCGAGCATTTATTTTTGGTACTATTTAAAAATCAAGATGTCCTAGATCTCTCTAAGACATACTTTGTCGAAAATAATTTAGACCTCCCCATACTTGAAATCCTATCATTCATTTTTGCGGAAAAAGACTTAAAAGTAGTAATTTGTCAAGATATCGTCAGAACTGCCGACGAAGATGAAATTCCAATTATATTGGAGCAAAATCATTTTGGTAAAAATAACCTACATCACGGAATAAACGAAACGATTCGAAGAATTAGAGAAAAATACACTTGGCAAGGTTTAACTAAAGACGTCGAAAACTTTATAAAAAACTGCAAAACGTGCCAAAAGACTAAAGTATGCCGGAAAAATCTAAATAACCCTTTAGTAATCACGGAAACCCCAAGAACACCTTTCGAAAGAATTAATATCGATTTATTCGAATTCCCCACTCGAAATTACGCTTTAACCATTCGCGACGAATTAACTAAATTCACGCAAGCCTATGCAGTCCCAGATAAATCCGCAAAATCTGTTGTAAATACTTTGTTGTTATACTTTCAACATTATGGTACCCCATTGAGAATCCATTGTGATTACGGTGGCAAATTTGAGAACCATTTGCTCAAAGATCTCTGCACCCTCTACGACATAAAATTAACATATTCAAGCGTAGGACATCCCCAATCAAACGGATCCATAGAAAGATTTCATGCTACTTTAGCTGAAATGATAAGAATTCATAAAACCGAGAATCCGAACGAACATCCTTTCACAATTTTACCATATGCGGTAATATGCTATAACAATTCAGTAAATAAAACACACGGTTTCACCCCATACGAACTTGTATTTGGGCATACGTCCAACAGACCACCTGAAACTCTGTATAACCAAAAAGAGTTAATAACCAAATAAGTTAGGGATTTAAACAACAGAATATCCCACTACTATAAAATAGCCCGTAGTCGAATGCAAGCTCAAAAGGAGAAAGCGAAAGTTCGCTTTGATAGAAATGTTTCCCAAAAACGACCCGAATACAAAATAGGTGACTTAGTTTACGTAAAAGAATCACAAATCAAAAACAAATTGCAAAACAAATTTAACGGTCCCTTTAAAATAAAAGAAATTTTTCAAAATTCTGCTACCCTATTAAATCTCGAAACAAAACAAGAAACTAAAGTAAATTTTGATAGAATGAAACCATATACTGAAAATTAAATTTATTTTCAGGTTTCTCCTGCTGTTCGGATCAGCACTCTGTCAATACAAAATTACCCCGATCAATAACACTGTTGGTGTATACTATCACCAAGACACGGACATCGTGGTGACAAATGACAAATGGACTCTGCTAGTGCATAAAAATATTTCATCCCTCAAACTAGCTTTTGACAAAAATCAAAATAATTTAGACAGAATCTTGAACACCCTCGATGGTGCTGACCAAAAATCAATCCTGTTTAGAAGCGAAGTTAAAACAGAGTTTAACCTTTAAATGCAAATAGTTAGTTCGATAAAAACGAAATTTGACGAATTCTTTTCAGACACAAAGAGATATAAACACGGAATACTTAACGGTTTCGGAACAATATTCAAATCAATTACCGGAAACTTAGACGCCGAAGATGGCGAGTACTACACTAACTGTATAAATAAATTAAATAATGACGAACATCAATTAGAAAACTTAATCAAAAATCAAATCTCAGTTACAACTCCTGTTATCAAAAATTTCAACTCAACTATACAAAAATTACAAATTGATGAGGAAACATTTAACAAAGATATCAAAGAAATCGAGCACACAATTCAAACCATGACTCAAACGATCCAAGCTGCCGAAATAAAACTAAAATTTCTATACATTTCCGAACAACTAATGGCCAGCTATTTGTATATCGAAGACAATCTAAACGATATTTTAAATTCAATAACATTTGCCAGATTAGGAATTATTCATTCATCAATCATAACATCTGATCACTTAGTAACGGCGTTACAAGAGATTTCACAGAGTTTGCGAAGGAACAATTTACCTCTTCCAATTAAACTATCAGCAGTTGCTCAATATCTGGATATTATTGAACTAAAAGCTTTTCAACTAGATTCTAACTTAATATTTGTTTTAACAATACCGCTCATTGAACCTCAAAATTACAACACCTTTCGTCTGTACCCTATACCTATACTTGATAACAGAACTGGTCTACATCACTTTTTATCTATTTCACAAAAGTTTATCGCGAGAGACGATGATTCTTTAATGTACATACCTATACAAAATTTGAAAGAATGCAAACCACTTTATTTTGGAACCAAACTATGTTCGAACCTGTTTGCATATCCTATCGACCAAAATGCCATTTGTGAAGCTAGAATATTAAAACCATTGCCGAAACTCCCAGAAAATTGTCAAACTTCCTTCATCATTAGTCAAGGATACAACATCCAAGAACTTGAAGACAACACATGGCTAATAATTAATTCCGAACCACTTCACATTACCATCAACTGCCCGAAGGGAGAATCCATAACAGAGCTAATTAACAAAAATTCCATCATAAAACTACAACCAGGATGTTACGCCTATGCAGGCATTACTCGAATACAAGCCAGTGCTAAAGACTTTTCCGAAATTAAGGACAATTCACATCCAATCCAAATTCCTTTTGAATGCTGCAAGCACATGCCCGACAAAATCTAAATTCCAAAATTAAAACCGCTTAAATTAAACAGTCTCGACATAGAAGATTTAGATATTGCTAAAAACAAACTAGAGCAATATTCCAAAGACCTAGATGACCTCATAAACGAACCTTTTGTGACCAAACATGTATCTTGGTTCACATACTTCATAATCACTCTCATCATCCTATTAGTTCTACTTTACATAACTTGTAAATGCAGAAGAAGATGTGGAGCATTGCGAATCCAACCCTCAACGGATAACCCTCCTTCACCTTCTTCAGAGCGAAGCAGTGTATTTACCAAATTTCCTAGACTGATCCCTCCAAGAAAGCGACCCGGTATTAGACCTCAAGAAGAAGAGGACATCGAGTTAACATAGACTTTCATATGTGGAGTTTTACCCTTGTCTATTAATTTAGACTATTGTATTTTATCCTTATTACATTATGTAATGTTTTATTATCGTTTACCAATTTTAACTTTTACATTATTTTATTATTTTCCTTTGTATTCATTCAACATTGTTTTAATTTATTTTTGCATTATATTCATATATATATATATATATATATATATATATATATATATATATATATGTGTCTGTATGTTAAGTTATATAAATAATTTCAATAAATCTGTATTAACATTAACAGTGAACAGTGCGTACTCTTTTTGAATCATTTATATCTCCGTCAATGTAACAGGTAGAAAGTTGATTTTAATTGGATTAAAAAAAAAAAAAGGTTTACAGGTTATGTAACGATCAAAACATGAAAAATGATATTTTAAGCATAAGGTCGCTTTCTTGGTCACATAAATATATAAAAAATTAATTTTGAAACAAAATAACAACAACTACAAATAATTATTTTATAAAAGCAATACAGATATTAGATATTTTAACAATGCATGAAATTCTTATTATTTTGATATAACATAATAGCGAGGTTTTGGAATAAATCCAAATTCAGAAGACGTTTGCTTAACACATTCACTGCCAGAGCTCATTAATGACGATTGATCGTGTGCCACCTATTTTCTTTTGCAATTTGTTAATTTAATGTTTGTATCAGCTAGTGAACACTCTGCTAAGTTCAAATTTTCCATTTAAAAAAAAAAAAATAGTTTTTTTTCATTATTTTTCTTTTCATTTTTTCTTTTTTTTCCTTTTTTTTTTTATTTATTACAATTTAGTGCAATGCTGTATTAGGCATATAGAAGAACGCCTCTTGGGCGGTCACGGCGTTTTTATCAAAGTCGGATGAAGGCCCCTGGGGCAGTGCCGGCAGTGAATGTGAAACAGAATAATTTTATAATAATAATAATAGCCTTTTGCAGTTTTTCTTAAATATCTCTGGTTGTAGAGCTTGTATCTCAATTAAAAAAAAAGCCTCGAAAAAAGCATTGAACATTTATGAAATTATGATCAAGATATTTTTTATTAATTTGTTGAGTTACAAAGAAATAAAAACAATTAATGTAGTTGTGATAATGTGGAAACGATGCCATTGTTAAACAATTGATAAAATAGTTATTAATTATACAGGGTGTAATCAGTTCCATGTCATTAAAAAAAACTGGTAATGGGGGCCGACTAGACAAACAAAAAACCTTTATGACTTTTTCCCTTAGGGGCACTTTGAAAAAAACTGACCTAGGTCAACAATTTAAATATTAGGGTAGGAAACATTTGAGAACCACTGCCTTTTTGGGTCAATGTACGTGTACTAGGTATAATTCTACAACTTTTAAATTGTCATAAAAAAGTGCAAAGATTACCGACCGACTCGTCGCCGGCCAGAGCGGCGGTTCAAAGCAAAAGGCGGCAACTTTGATGAGCGGCTCAACTGAACCAAATTATAAAAATGTAAGTAACTCGTTATCTCTTCTTGCAGAACTGCAAGCAATTCATAGGCGTAGAAGAGGTTTAAACACAGCATTTCTTTACGTGTGTGTTTTTTTAATTTAGAAAATATCTGAGCTTTTATTGTTGTTTATAATTTTTCAGATTTAAATGTGATTAAATTATTAACATTTGTAACCTAAATGAATGTTCTGGGTTAAGCTTAAAAAACGAGTAATTATTTCATGACATTGGGAAAGATACGATAACAGAAAACAATTATGTGTATTTTAAGTTAGGAAAAAAATCTGATTTATATAACGAATTGCCAATCAGGTATCGTAAACTAAAATATTCAATAAATCTAGAACTTACCAATAAATTATTTTTGAAAATAAAAATAAAAACTTGGTCCAAAATCCACAACAAACACAAAAAGAACGAACAAGTAGAGTCTGTACGTAATCAAGAACTTGAACGGTAAGTCAATAAAATAAATCTTAACTGTAAATACGTGGTCCAAAATTCAAAAGAACAAAGTAACAAACGAAACAACGAACGGCTTCCACGTGTGTACTTAACGAAATGTCCACAGAAACTAAAATACCACACCACTAAAGACCTTACCTTACCTAATTTTAAAAAGCCATAAAAAAGTGTGACTATCAACTCGTGTCCTCATCGAGGCGCGACCTGTAACAAAAGAATGCGGCACTTTGAAAGACCGTATTTGCTGGTTAGAGGCGCCGACATACACGAATATAAAAGCCTATCCCAACATTCCAGCAGTTCTCAAACAATTTTACTGAAAATTTTCGAAATTTTGGTTTATTTTTTTTTCTAAAACTATGGGTTTTTGACCCCATGTTATATAAGGTTTTTTTGTTCGTTTAGTCGTTCCCCACCACCAGTTTTTTTTAATGACATGAAACTGATTACACCCCGTAAAAGGGAATTAACAAGCCTTTAATCTATGAGAAAAAATGTGCAGTCGAGGCGCAGCCGAGAGTCACATTTTTTCAAGTAGATTGAAAGGCTGTTAATCCCCGAATGTAATTCAAAGTTTTATCCACGACCATGGCCAAATTAGGATGAGAGCAGGTGGAAAAATCTTCGGATTTTGAAAAACGTCAGATTTGACAAGTTTATTTTGACTAAGAATCTTTTGATTTTGAGCAAAAAAATGGAAGGTCTTTGAATCGTTTCTATACCAGTTAAAATGACAAGAAGATCGTTCTTGATATAAATGTTAATGTTAATATTAATAATAATTCTAGAAATAAATTCTATAAAATCGAAGCGTGGTATTATGAATTCTAATCCACTAGTGTATTAAATGGCTTTTAATCCACAGAAAATAGACATATTATACCTTCCTAATATAGGGGTCGTGGATAAAGATAATAATGCATATATTTTAACGACATTTTAAGAAAATATGGTTTGAGTGGAGCTGAATCATGTCAAATTGTCAAATTTCAAGTCGAAATGTTTATAATGTCAAAAAAATAACAGTCAAAAATTGAATTATCGGTTGTTTAAGTGCACCAATTCATAGAATTTATTTTTTTTTAAATAAATGTTTCCCATATTGTTCAGTTAAAGAGTAAGAGTATATAAATACTGACCTTTGGTCTCAGCGTCACCGATTTATAGACCTTGAACAGCTGACCCTTTAACTGGGTTTGGTAATTTACACGAAAAGTCAATAATTTTTTAGACCAGAGACCAAATCACAGCAATAAATGATGTCAACACCAGAGTTTCTCTCTAGGTGATGTGTCACCATGTAATTTTTTTTATGGACGACAATATCTTACCTTGCAGAATTTTTTCGAAATTTCTTTCAAAGTATTATAAATTTTATATTTAATCCACTCTTATATTTTTACTACTAATCACATGAGTAAATAAGGTCTATTACTAATATTTCTTCTAAGTGTTTCGAAGTTAAGATTGGCACCTTTCATTAAAAATTCGTTTATTCCGTGAGAAAGACCGTTCTACGTCAACCGATGTAACTGACACATATTATGAACACAAAATCTGGTTTTTGTTTGCCCTTATCTGTTCTCTACTAATTTTTTATAGAATATCTCTCAACCTGACTAAACGTTTTAGCTGTTGATACTTGTTAAAAAAAAAATAATGCAAAACTTACATTCATATTAACTAACTGTCAATTAAATTTAAATTTACGAACCGATTCTCACAAGAACAAAATAAAACACCTTAAGTACATACTCTGTGATTGGAATTATGGAGTCAGCTACCTGGCCACTGACTCCAGGGAAATAGCTGAGGAGGGCATGGCCATTCTACAAGGAAGCTTTCTCAAGACCGTCCTGCCTCAGCATAAAGTCGCATCCTGCTCGAGGTGACTCTGAATAAGCCTAACATGGACTGATCTAAACACGGTGGATCTAGACAAGGTTAGGTCGGTAAACTCCCCCAAGCTAAGGTGTTTTGCGACCTGTGCCGAAGGATGAATGGCACCAGGTGAAATGTGCTAATAACGGGGCCTCCGGAAAACCGTGCAATCTTCTGCAGAGTTCAGCGACCTGGAAAAGTCAGGGAATTTGGAGGATTTAATGAAAAGTCAGGGAATTTTAGTAATTTTCATAAAGAAAATTGCTATGAACCCTGTTCCAGAGTATTTTTCCTTTCCACAGCAATGCAGAGCTCTACTGTGGTGGACCACCATTCCCTTGCTACTCATGAGAACCGTATGGTGAAACGATTAAGAAAAATAAACCCAACGAGACAGGTACAACCTGCAGTCTTCAAGTTGAAAAACCCATGGAGGCTGGGATCAATCCCACTCCACAGCATGCCCAATCCCGTCGGAACAGGAAAGGGAGCTATTAAAGCCGGTTCCTGAGTCCCAAGGGGGGACAATTCAGGGGACGAGGATTCCAAAGCTTTGGGCGACCTCTCCTCTAAAAGAACGTCTAAGGGGGCTGCAACAAAGCACCTCAGTCATTCACTCAAGAGCAGAATATCAAGTCAATCAAATCCAAGATCAAATCAAATAAGTTTTATTGTGCTAATAATATTACACACAAAAGGAAGATGATTAGGGGAGGTACCATCATCTCCCTAAAATTAGTAAACAAGATAAATATTACAATAACAAGAAGAAAATAGTATATGTATATACAGCATACATACATAATAGATAATAATAGAACAGTAGACTAATTTCTTAAGTGGATATTATATAATAAACAACCAGTAAAAAAATATTGACATTTGAAATTTTATACTTTTAACATTGATCCTTATGAGAAGTCAAAGGCTTTATCATATTTTACAAAAAGTACCGTTCAAATTTCAATAAAAAAGGAGAAAACGAGAGAAAATAATATATAAAACATTTTAGACACTTAAAAGTACAGCTTTAAAGAATGTGATATAGTAGTAATTAGCAAATAAATGTCAAAAGTGTACTTTTTATATCGTAGTTCATTAGACGGGAAACGTCGTAAAAGAGATTACAACGCGTGCGAAACTTAAAAATGCATGGAATATGAGAATGTAGGTTTCATAAAAATTCTTTATTAAAAATAACATGAACGATGTTTTATTAGCACAACCATATTTATTAAATCTAATAAAATATAAATGACTAATATTGTTACACATAATAATATTTAATTTTGTTAGTAATTAATCTTATAATAACGAGTTCTTGGTTATTTTTTTTTTCTTTATTTTCTAAAAAACTAAAAATTCTCTGTAATATTTTTTTGTGTTTGGTAACTTTAACAACACCGTTCTCAACTTTCCCCAAAATGTTTGATAAACCATTATATTTATTTTTTTATATGCATTTTTAACCATTTCGTAAGTCACGTTTGCAGCATTTTTTTTCTAATATCTGTTGAGACACAGTATTTTAATAAATTAGTTCTTTTATAGCAATAGGCAAACTCTTTAATTACTTCTACATCCAGTGGATGAAGAATTTTTGAAAGTTTTTATTG
Organism: Rutpela maculata; assembly: GCA_936432065.2. Lineage (NCBI taxonomy): Eukaryota > Metazoa > Arthropoda > Insecta > Coleoptera > Cerambycidae > Rutpela > Rutpela maculata. The sequence goes on along the minus strand of OW386288.2, from coordinate 91,763,483 downwards.
TTCAAATAGGCTTAGAATATCATGAAACGTCGAGATTTTAAGTTTGAGCGAAAAAAAATTTCTGTCTGTCGGTCTGTTTGTAACTTTTTTTGTGCGCACGTTTACTCTGGAACCGTTTGAGATATTGACTTGAAATTTGGTACTCATATGTACTTTAACAAGATCTAGAACCAGATTATATTTTCGTCTTGTTCCGTCAAAGGATTGGAGGGTAAATTGGGGTCAATTTGGGGTAAATAGGTAAATCAAGCAGGTAAGAGTCCATAAAATTGGTATTTAGTATATACAAGAGAAGCTAAGGTCTCAAAAAAATTTTTGGCATTATTACCCCATTATTAAAGGGGATGAAAAAAAATTGTGATTTAGTGTGTGTACAAGAACCAGAAACCTCAAATATATTTTTACTTCATCCACCCCCACTACCACCCCCACCCCACTACCAATGTGGGGTATCGTTTTATGGGTTTTTGGGGTAGAGGATTTCGAATATTATGTTATTAAAGTTCCATAAACAATTATTTCCACATACATAATTTTTTCGTTGTGAGTGGAGAGAATCTGGATGTGGAAGTAGTAGTCCTTGGGCAGCGGTTTTTTTTACGCTGTCTGGGCAATATGGAGTTGCATCTTCTTTTGCATATTCCTTCTTATTTATCTCGAGATTCATCTTTTATTCATTTTTTTATCATAAACAATGTATGTACCTACCTAAATATATTTATCAGATACTCTGCGATGTATTGACTTGTGTAAACATGTACTATGTTGATAACACCAATAAATGATTATTATTATTAATATTATTATTAAAACATCTTTTTCCAGTGTTTTTATGTTAACAATTCGATGACCCTCGATATCATCAAATGAACCACTAATTAATATTTACTTCAGTTTTAAGGTTAGATGGCATGAACTTTCCAAGACTGTCCTTTAATTTATTTGCTAATGCAACCTGTTGCAGTCTTTTCTCGTACATTTTTTGTGTCACTCTTTTCCCTTTCCAGTGAAATATTTTTCTATTGTGATTGAATGGTTTTGACTGTGACATTGTTCCATCTAATACACACGTATAATGCCAATAACTTGTCAGTATTTGCGCAATAGCTTTTGTGCATTTTTTAACATTTCTATTGAAACATTGTATATTTTTGACTCTTGCAGTATCGACAGTACTACCTTAATGATGAAACTAAAGTTCAACAACACTTTATTCAACAAAGTAGGTGCTATATATAAAAAAACTTCCTTCAAACTTTTTAGAGGCATGTTGAGGTATCGTGAATGTATTCATTCTTATATTTACTGATTGTGCATTAGATCTCTGTGATATTAGTTTGAATAAATAATTATGAACACGAGATGTGAGCAGTTTGTATAAAAATATTGTAATTAGAAACTCTACTCTTTGCTGAATATTTAATTCATTCAGGTGTGCGAGATAGGGTATTATGTGGTCTCTGTACGTCGCATTGCAGACAAATCGCATGCATGCGTTTTGTATCCGTTATATCTATTCCGGTTATATTGAGGAAGAAGATTGTAATATACTGAGCAGCAATATTCAATATGTGGGTGGATCAATGATTTAACCAGTTTAAGTTTTACAGATTGGCTTATAGCCCTGTCAATGAACGTTCAATAAGGGGGTCTAGAGGGAAATGCCGAGATCACAATTTTTGACTTGAGAGCTGTGTTTATAAGGGTGGCTACCACCCTTTACAGAAGAGATTTTGGGTCACGAGTAAGCGAGGTGCCCTGAGAGTCACTCCAGATTCATGTTCTGTACCTAAACTATAAAAAAGTTGTTTCCCGTGATTTATTGGCATTTGTGCTTTATTCTTTAATAAGGATGGTTTCCACCCTATTATAGGGGTAGTTTTTGTACCGACTAAGAATAAGGTAGAACAGGGTCACCCAAGATTCTACTCTGGAATTAAAACATCGAAAACTCCTCCATTTCCCAAAATCTATTGGCATTCGCGGAGTCTATTTTTATATAAGGGTGGTTTCCACCCTGTTATATGGGTGGTTTTGAGACACGCGTAAGATTCATGTACTGTATTCCAAACTATAAAAACTTTAACATTTCTCGCGATTTATTGGCACTTATATATACTATGCTTGTACAGGGGGAATTTTCAGCATATTATAAGGGTAGTTTTTCAGTCAATATTCAAGTAAGTGACTGCTGAATATAAATCATTTTCCCTTCCCATGTTTTTCACCATTCATTTACATCCATTCATTGAATCCTGATGTATGGGACGGTTTTACCCTAATTTCGGGGTTGTTTTTGGCTGTAGCGCAAAAGTTTGGGGGTATACGAATTTTTTTGACCTCGGATTCGGATTCAGCGTCGAAAAATACATAGGAATACTATGATCAGTCATCCAGATCAAAAACTTTTTTTTCTTTTGTGGGGCTGTGTTATCAAGGAACGGACTAGTAACAGACAATGACTGGATTACATTAAGCACCAGGAAGTCATACTTTACAGCCAAAGCTCAAAACAGAAGGGTACAACTAGTCTGGATTCCTAGTCATACAAATATTCAGGGTAATGACAAAGCAGACCTCATAGTAAAAATAGGTACAGACCTCAACAGCATTAACTTAACGAAAGTAGATTTTAGAGATATTCTACCCCACATTAAAGAAAAAATAAATAAAGACTGGAATATCGAATGGACAAATATATCGATAAACAAAGGGGCTCACTACGCTAGTATCTCTGGAGGAATAAAAAGAAAAACATGGTTTCATGATTTGAACCTCACCAGAAAAGAAATCACAACATTTTCAAGAATGAGAATCGGACACTGCCTAACCCCAAACCACCTTCATAAAATTGGAATCCAAGAGAGTCCTAATTGTGACTGTGGAGAATTAGGTTCACTAAATCATGTCCTATTTGAATGTGCACTACACTACCAAAACTCAGACAGGTTGTATAATCTATTAAATCAATACAATGAAGCTCCAATGAATATCAATTCAGTTTTAGCAAATTCTAACGTAGACAACGCTGAAAATATCTCGAAATTCTTAGAAGCTGCTCATCTCAAAATCTAAAACCTTGTATTATGAGATCAATAAAACTACAATCCCGCATGAATTGACCCAACAAAATCCCAAACCCCCTCTTTTAAAACCCTAGGGTGCTTGATCCGAGGCGTCATTTTCGGTTGTGTTAATGGCTCTGCCGACGCTCCAGAGACAGAAGAGTTTTTTTTTCTTTTCTTTATGTTATGAAACCTATCAACCCATCCGTTCCCTCACCAAGTACTCGGTAAAGAAACAGAAGATAAAAACAAATAGCTCAGTGGAGAAAAAGGAAAAAAGAAAAACAAAATAATAAAATCAAGAAAACTAGAAACTGGCTAAATAGCCTTGTAGCTAAGGCCAAGATCGTAAAGAAGAAGAAGAAGCTTTGTTCTTTTATTTAATCATTTGTTTAATATTATACGTCACATAAGGGTGTTATTTACGTCTATTACGGAGAGTACATGCATGACGATCAAAAAGTGATATTATATTAATGTATAAATGGTTATAAGAATGTACGCTGTGATTCTTTGAATAGAAGAACAGCAGGAGTAATGCTTCTCATAGAGAATAGTATAAAATATTATGTAATAAAAAAGTTTCAAATCATCCAATATACTGGTTAACGACGATTTCCATTAAAAATAACTAACACAAAAGTTTTACATTAACAGTATTATATCGATCGCCTAGTTCTAGTAAAGCACTTTTTTAAAATTGTCTGGAAGAAATATTTGATGAATTCCATTTATATAGTGACTGCATATATACTGGTGACTTTAATATAGATCTATTAAATTAAAGTTATTATTCAAATAAATGACAAGTAATACAAATGTATGGTGTGAAACGACTTGTGAAGGAGAAAACCAGAATAACAGAAAACACAGCAACATTAATAGATTTGGTGATTTCAAACACTAAAGCAATCATAGTATATGTATTAGATACACCCAAGCTATCTGACCATAGCATAATAAAAATATCAATCCTAACAGAGAACTACACAAAAAAAAAACAGTCAAAATAAGAAAGTAAAACTTTGATGTACAACTATTCAAGGCAAATTTGGCAAATATTTATGTAAATAACCACTCTTGCTGAAATTCTTATTAATGACATTGTTACTGCATTGGATACAGTTAAAAATAGTAAAATTAAATAGAAGATGCTACAGAATAAATGGTATAATGAAAACATACAAAATATTTCTATAAAGAGATATGATTGCTATAAAAGGGCAAAAATGAATTTAGAAGGGGACTAGAACAAATTTAAGAAGAAAGGAAATGAAGTTACTAAAATGATAATGACTACTGCAAAGAAAGAATATTATGAAAGACAGATGATTATAAGAAAGATCCTAAAGAAATGTGGAAAACTTTGAAAACAATTTTGAAACCGCCTCCAAAAACAAATACAGAAAGTATATACTTTGAAAATGTGGAAAAAGAAAATGAAATGAAGAAATGGCAGAAAAATTTAATGAGTATTTTATAGACAGTAAAACTGATATAGTAGATAGTATCGATAAACCACTAGAAGTAAATAATTTCAATAATAACATGAAATGGGAATTCTTCCAGGAAATAGATTTCATCATCATTTAAAACAAATTGTTTACAATTTACCAAATAAAGCAGGAATATGAAGGTATAAGTGTTCAAGTTATAATACATTTGAAAAATTGAAAAATATTAGATTAGATTAGTCTTTTTTTTTTTTTTTTTTTTTATTTTGGCTTCGAGCTTATGAAAACTCATACGCCACAAACTGTAGCAATAGCAAAAAAATATTATAACACAGCCCCACAAAAAAAAAAATTTTTTGATCTGGATGACTGACCATAGTATTCCTATGTATTTTTCGACGCTGAATCCGAATCCGAGGTCAAAAAAATTCATATACCCCCAAACTTTTGCGCTACAGCCAAATACAACCCCGAAAATGGGGTAAAACCGTCCCATACATCAGGATTCAATGAATGGATGTAAATGAATGGTGAAAAACATGGGAAGGGAAAATGTTTTATATTCGGCAGTCACTTACTTGAATATTGACTGGAAAACTACCCTTATAATATGCTGAAAACTCTCCCTGTACAAGCATAGAGTATATAAATGCCAATAAATCGTGAGAAATGTTAAAGTTTTTATAGGTTGGAATACAGTACATGAATCTTACGCGTGTCTCAAAACCACCCATATAACAGGGTGGAAACCACCCTTATATAAAAATAGACTGCGTGAATACCAATAGATTGTGGGAAATGGAGGAGTTTTCGATGTTTTAATTCCAGAATAGAATCTTCTACCTTATTCTTAGTCGGTACAAAACTACCCCTATAATAGGGTGGAAACCATCCTTATTACAGAATAAAGCACAAATGCCAATAAATCACGGGAAATAACTTTTTTATAGTTTAAGTATAGAACATGAATCTGGAGTGACTCCCAGGGCACCTTGCTTACTCGTGACCCAAAATCTCTTCTATAAAGGGTGATAGCCACCCTTATATAAGAATAAATTGCATGAATACCAATAAATCGTGGGAAATGTTGGAGTTTTCATTGTTTCAGTTCCAGAATAGATTCTTGAGTGACGTTGATCTACCCCATTCTCACTTGGTACCCAAAATCATCCCTAAAATACCATCCTTACATAATAAAATGTACATATGCCAGTTTTTCAATTTTTTTTTCTCAGAATACCTTTTCTTCTCATTTTCAAATGATCTCGCTGGCTCTCTTTTATGTTCTTCGTGCGTGTCTCTTTTCATAGACCAACAGTAGTCGGCCATCATGTGGATATCACACCTTCCTTGATACCGTTTCTCCATCTCCGAAATATCCTGGTGAAAGCGTTCGCCTTGCTCTTCATTGTATTCACCCAAATTTTCTGGATGGCGGACAACTGTTGGTCCATAAAAAGAGACACACACGAAAAACACAATAGGGAGCCAATGAGAAGATCATTTGAAAATAAGAAAAAAGGTATTCTAGGAAAAAAAGATTAAAAAAATGTTCATATTCTTCAGTCAAGCTGCATTAACCTGGAGTCGCTCCAGATTCATGTTCTGTACTTAAACTATAAAAAAGTTATTTCCCGTGATTTATTGGCATTTGTGCTTTATTCTGTAATAAGGATGGTTTCCACCCTATTATAGGGTAGTTTTTGTACCGACTAAGAATAAGGTAGAACAGGGTCACCCAAGATTCTATTCTGGAATTAAAACATCAAAAACTCCTCCATTTCCCACAATCTATTGGTATTCACGCAGTCTATTTTTATATAAGGGTGGTTTCCACCCTGTTATATGGGTGGTTTTGAGACATGCGTAAGATTCATGTACTGTATCAAACTATAAAAAGATTTTTCTCGCGATTTATTGGCATTTATATACTCTATGCTTGTACAGGGGGAGTTTTCAGCATATCATAAGGGTAGTTTTCCAGTCAATATTCAAGTAAGTGACTGGTGAATATAAAACATTTTCTCTTCACATATTTTTCACCATTCATTTACATCCGTTCATTGAATCCTAATGTATGGGACGGTTTTACCCCATTTTCGGGGTTGTTTTTGGCTGTAGCTGGGGGTATACGAATTTTTTTGACCTCGGATTCAGATTCAGCGTCGAAAAATACATAGGAATACTATGGTCAGTCATCCAGCTCAAAAACTTTTTTTTTGTGGGGCTGTGTAATCAATGAATAACAAATAAAAATTTACCGTGAATTATCCCAGCGCGAAGCTAATCTAACACGAACAAAATAAAAATAAAGCCAGGAAATAGGAAGGTATAAGACGCACTTCTCGCCCAGAGGTCTATCAGGGCAATTTTCACAGAAAGGTGGACCACGGTTGGTGGGAAAAGGACAAAAAACCGTATGGATAAAAACAGTGAAACAAAGCTAAACCTAAAGCAATGTGATAGAAGTTTGTTTTTTGATCGATTCACAGGTCAAGTTTTATATTTTTCAGGAAAGTTATAATTGTGTTAAAAATTTGTAAATTGTTGTGATGGAATAAAATAGTAAGATTATTGGGAAGTTGAATGTTACGTGTAGAAAGTTTTTTGATAAGTTCTGTTGTAGCCTCGGTGTTATGTTTACAATTAAAAATAATGTGGTTCAGATCTGCAGTGGATTCACTATCACAACTACAAAAAGGACTTTCAAGGACTCCGATCCGATTCAGGTGTTGTGGAAAACAGCCGTGGTTTAATTTTAATCTGGTAATAGTCGTAGAAAAATACCTAGATACTTTGTGGCTGCTTATATGGGGAAGAAAAGTTGGTGACACGGGGTGCATTTTTGTGTAGTGATTTTTGAGCTGGCCACGTACGCTTCCCAAATAATTTGCCATTTATTTTTTTGGTCCTGTTTATATATATGGGAAAAATCTGTCACCGGATAGAAAGGCTGAATGACACCTCGTTCTTTAACGGATTGTTTGGCCAGATTACCTACTATACAATTTCCTATGATATTTGAATGTCCCTTCACCCAAACATATTTAACTTCAAAACCCGCCGCAATAACTATTGACTCTTGGTGCTTTATTTTACAAATTATATCGTTTTTATATTGCTCTTGTCCAAAATTGCTTATAGATAACAGACGGATTTAGAGTCGCTTAATATGGTAATATTTTTAAGAACAGGATTAGGTTTCATTATGTAAAAGTCGGAGGTCCAGGTTAGAGCCTGGTATATTGCGAATGCTTCAGCACTGTATATAGTGCATTCTTTGAATAATTTAAAGGTAGCTGATAAGCTCATACTGAAGACGTAAAAGGCACACCCAGTTCCTTCTCTAGTTTTGGAGCCATCTGTGAAAATTTTAAGTTGGACCATTAGATAGGCTTTTTTTAAGGATCTTCGAATTTAAGGAATCGTTATTTGGATATTGTGGAAATAAAACATTTGATTTTATATGTCCAAAATCATATTCGTATTGGAAAATGGAGTAATTATTTTGAGAGAAGACTAGGTTTGTATAGGGTTGATATTCCAGAAATGATTCAAGGTGGACTGTTACGATGTGCCCAAAATGCATTCGTCAGAATTTCTATTGTTAAAGAACAGACTTTATTGTATAACTCCTTATGTTTGAATTTTGACAAAAAATTTGTTTGCCTGATATTGCCTTCGTAGATGAAGAGGTGGTTGTTGTGATTCAGCCAAGACAGCTTCATTTGGTGAAGGTTGCATTGCACCGATAGATATACGTAAAGCCTTATGTTGAATTCTGTCTATTGTTTTTAGGTTAGAGGCAGAAGCTGAACCATATAAGGTGCTACCATAGTCTAATATTGACAAAATATAGGATTTGTAGAACATAAGCGCGATTTTGGGGGGTCAGAGCCCCACTTGACTTTGGTGACACATTTCAGAACATTTATACCCTTTTCACATTTTGGTTTAATGTAATTTATATGTTTGGTCCAGAGTAATTTTTTGTCTAAAATAATGCCAAGATATTTATAATTGTCAACAAGAGGAATTGAATAGGTGCCTAAATTTAAAATTCTGGTACCAGGGTCAGTTCTGTGGTGACTAAATATCATTACAGCGGACTTGTTCTCTGAGAGTTCAAAATTATGATCTGTGAGCCAGAGTTTGAGGCAGTAAATAATGTGTTTCAGAACCGTGACACAGTCTTTGTATGTTTTTTGAGTGGAATAAATGACCAGATCATCAGCGTATTGAACGCAAGTTATTGTTTCGTCCCATATTTCATTGTATGTTTGCAGTGTAAATGTTAAAAAGAGTAGGGCTAAGCGCAGAACTTTGTGGCAGTCCTTGGCATGCTATTCTAGGCCGTGGTAATTATTTATCGAATCTTTTAAATATATTGATCTATTATTATAAAGTTCAGCAATATTTATTGAGGAATTAGAGGTTAGGCCATAATGAATAAGCTTGTTTTGAAGTAGGGACAGGTCGACCGAGTCGTATGGCCTTTTGATATCGACAAATAAGGCTGCAAGATAACAATTTTCCGTTAAACAGAGTTGTATATCTGTGACTAAGGTAGTAACTGCATCAATAGTTCCTTTGCCCTTGCGAAAACCAAATTGGTTTCTAGGGATAAGCGAGTTATGTTCAAAATACCATTCTAAGCGTGATTTAATCATTCGCTCAAAGATCTTTGTTATATAGGACATCAGGGATATAGGACGATATGATGTTGGATTGTTGCTATCTTTGTTGGGCTTTAGGATGGGACAAACAGCAATAGTTTTTATTTGATCGGGGAATTTGTTGTTACACCACCAGTCATTAAAAATATCTAGAAGAACTTTTTTCCCATTGCAGCTTAAATTATACAACATTAGGAAAGATATATTGTCTTCTCCGGGAGCGGAATTTTTTTTTATAATACTTAGTGCCCAGTCAAGCTCTGCCATAATAAAAGGACCATCTAGGACGGTTGTTTTATTTTTGTTTTTAATATAACATAGATTTTGTGCAAAAGGTGGAGCAATATTTTCTTAGACCGATTCTACTAATGATTCTGTTAGAAAAGTTTTAGATGGCGAACTTGTTTTGTTGGCTATTTTTTTAACTCGTTTCCATATATCCGCGACGGGGGTGTCCTTATTTAGTTGAAAAATATATGATTTCCAATTACTTCTTCTTTTATTATGGAAAAGTCGCTTGGCTTCCACGTCCAACTTCTGATATTTTAGATAATTGTCTAAATTAGATAAACGTTTATATTCTTTAAATGCGTCGGATCTTTCCTTTGCTTTTCTGGAGCAGTCGATATCCCACCATATGGGTCCTGTACGATTATGGGAGTTAGGTTTTCTTATTGGCATTGAGATGTCAGCAGCAGATGATATTGCATCAATCAGAAAAGAAAACTTATCAGAGGAGTCAAGACGACTGAAAATTGGCTAGAGAGTTATCTAGATTTGCTTGAAAATGAATCCAGTCGGCAGCCGAGTCATTCCATTTCGAGGATGGATTATAGTTAATAAATTCAATGTCTAAGCCAAATGATATTAAAATAGGGAAGTGGTCGGAACCTAAAGGGTCTTCCAATACTTTCCAGTTACTCGTGAGAGATAGAGAAGGAGAAGCTAATGTTAGATCTACTACAGATTTATTCTGATTAGGTCTGCTGACTTTTGTACAGCTACCGTCGTTTAGAACAACAAGATCTGTGCTGTCTAGAGCATCTGCTAACCTAATACCTTGATTGTTATTAATTGGGGATCCCCAGATACCATGGTGAGAGTTAAAATCACCACCAATTATGGATGGAGTTTGGAATTGAGAAAATATATTATTCCAGTCGTTACAGGTAGCAACGATATGTGGGGGTTTATATACAGAAACAATGTTCAGATTATTATTTATCAGAGTGATGGCACATATTTCAATATCATTATTGAAATTTTAAGTATTATTTCGTTAAAAGCAATTTTTTTTTATATTAAAATACCCACACCTCCTTTTCCATTTTCTCTATCTTTGCGTACAAATGTATATCCATTGAATCTAATATTAAAGCTTGGTTTTAACCAAGTTTCACAAATTATTAATATATCGACGATATTTACGTTTAAAAAATTTTCCAAGTTGTGTTTATTTGATTTCAAAGATCGCGCATTCCATTGTAAAATTACTAGTTTATTCTTTTTATTGTTGTTTGTGTTATACATTATGTTAAATTTGGATGAGTAATCAAGTTTGAAAGAGACTCGTTAACATTTAATTCTGACACAATTGCACTTGCACTGCTAGGTACTAAACTTACTATTAAATTGTTAATAAAGCTTGAAATTTCTTCTACAAGAGTTTCTCTATATGCTAAAAATTCTTCACGGTAGGGGTTTGGAAGCACACATTGGCTACTATTATTACTATTACTAGTGCTTGCTCTCATGGCAGGAGCTACGTTGGATCTCTCGAGGCTTATATGCTTTTCGTTTTACTGGTAAATGTTGAGTGTTTCTAATAGAACGACGTGTTATATCTGAATGGGTTCCGGAAATTGTTTGGGATGAATTTGGTAAGATAGGGAAATTGTTTTGATCCGCCAAAAGAGAAAATCTGTTGTTTGTAATGACTTTTGCATACCAGGGGTTGTTAACTATTGTTTCTGCTTCTTTAAAAGATATATTTTCTGATGCCATTGTACGTTTTATGTTTTGTTGTTTAACGTAAATCGGACATTTTTTATCAACTGAAGAATGTTCAGCGGATTTACAAAACACACAATATACGGAGTCTACGTCGCAGTCATTCTCATCATGTTCACCGCTACAGAATTTACAGCGTTTATTGCTTTTACATAGGTTAATGGTATGTCCATACCTAAGGCATTTAAAACATTGGACCACGGGATATACATAAGGTTCAACAGGGAAGTTCACCAAATTTATTTTAACACTTTTAGGAATTGAGTTTCCTAAAAAGGTAACAATAAGTACATGTCTCTTAACAAGCTTCGTGTTACCGTCTTGTTCTGTAATTTTTTCAGCATTCTTTTTACCTCGACAACAGGTGCATTAGATTCTATACTATCTAGCAAATGTTCCTCTGTGAAATACGTATCCACCATACGGATAACACCTTTTTTTTTTTTTTTTTGGTAAAAAATTTCGGTCCAACTGACTTAATATCCTCAATAGAATTTTTAAATAGCTCGTTTGAAAATAAATAGTGACCGACTCTAATTGGAAATAATCTACCTATGTTTTTATCCTTATGTTCGACGTAAACGAAGTAGGGGTTAGTGTCGCATGGTCTATATTTATTCTGAAAGTCTATGTTATTTGTATTTGTTTTTGCAGAATTATCATTGCTTTTTTGCAGCAATTGTATATCAGGCGGCTCCGAGTCCTTCATCTTAAGCCTATCTTACCTTATGCACTACACTTTTTTATTCAATACCCATTTATATTATATTTACAGGTTTTATAATTATCAGTGACTATCGTTAGATATTAGTTATTATTAGTAATATGTCCAAATCACTATGGTAGGTTTAAATTCAGAATAAAGCTGTTTTATTCTGCCGATAAGCACCAGGCCTTAACACTCGATGTCTTTCGCACCGCTGTCCGCTTGGAACTGTAGATTAGTCTTTATTATTAATTCAATGTATAAATGTCAAACATTACAAAATACCCAATTCAATTCAGTTCAAAGAGTATTTATTTCTATTTGGGATACAAATATGTGCCTAGGCGGAGCCCGACCCGGTGCTAACCAGCCAACCAAGGCGCACATCGCTGTGGTGAGTGTGTGGTTGGGTGGGGCGAGTCCGGTTCGGCTTGACGTCAATGCTGTAATAGCTAAGGGCACCTGTCCGGCGCGGCGGACTTAAAACTAGGTTATTAAATAAAAATGTGCTCACATGAACCTAAAACTACTTGATATAAAATACCCAGTGGATGTTGAACGTGTCTATTACTAAATTACTAAATTTTAAAAATGACAATGTACAAAACAAAACTCTTAACTGAACATAATACAGTTTGCACAAACAGACAGAATTTAGAATACAAATATCTGTATATAAACATAAATAATTAAAAACTAATATAAACTTTTGATTTAGAACTCAGTTTAAACATTTTATATCACTATCATTAAAATACTCGTCTTTTGCGTAGTAGGCTTTATTAGAATGTTTTTTAATTGTGACTTCAGTTTTTTCACTGAGAGAGTTTTAATTTCATTTGTGAGCTTATTAAATATTTTTATTAGGGAAGATCTTACATTTTTTTTTAAATATAATTGAATAATAATAATAATCCTTTATTATTAGCAAAGCTAAAAAATAGTATAAAAATATATAAATATACAAATAAATACATAATTTAAAGGACACATCACATCTTAAATTTCTATGTTATTGCAGACGTGTATTTTACAATTTTTTTTAAAAGACGTCATACTTGCACTATCTTTTACATTGTCTGGTAAATTATTATACATTTTTAAACCATTATGGAATAAATCATTTTGACAATAGTTTGTTCTAACCGTTGTTATGTAAAAATTATTTTGATTACGAGTATCATGATGGTGAATGTCTCTAACAAAAGTACAGTGCTCTAGTAGATGATCTGGTAAGAAACCGTTTAAGATTTTATAGATAAAAGTCATAGTATTTAATATCACAGTTTGTTTAACACTTAGGACTCCAACAGTGTCCAACATTCGCTTAATATTTGTATGTCTGTTGCATTGTAAGATTATTCTTAAGGCTTGATTTTGTTTTTTTTGCAAAACACTGAATTCAGAATCATTGAAGAGGAATATTATTGTTGAGCAATAGTGGAAATGAGAATGGATTATTGAATTATATATTGTTCTTTTGGTACACTGATTTAGATTTTTTCCAATTCTTCCTAAAAAATGTATCTTCTTCGCAACCTTATTTCTTATGAATTCTGCATGCCTACTGAAAGTTAAGTTTTGATCGATTATCACTCCTAAATATTTAATTTCTGAAACTTTTTCGAGGTCACTGTCATTGATGGATAAAACGACATTGTTATTCACATCAAGAGGATTATGTTTACTTTTTATAATCATATATTTTGTCTTGTTTATATTCAGCCTCAAGTTATTATCAGTTAGCCATGCGTTTAGTACATTCAGTTCTTCCTTCAATATAGTGATAATATCATTTACGTCATCACCCACTATATATAACAAAGTGTCATCTGCAAACATCTGAATACTACATTTATTGACGTATTTAACAATATCGTTTATATATAATATAAACAGGTTCGGACCAAGAACGGTTCCTTGTGGAACTCCATATTTTGTATTCATATTAGAAGAGACTTCTTCACCGTATTTAGTCACTTGATCACGATCTTGTAAATAACTTTTGAACCACTCCATTGTACAGTTATTAATTCCCATATATTCCAATTTCAACAGTAAAAGTTGTCTATCGATAGTTTCAAAAGCTCTTTGAAAATCTAAAAACACAGCACCAATTATTTTTTTATTATTTAATGCGTTTTTCCAGTTGTAAAGAATTGATTGAAGGGCACTTTCACATGAGTTATTTTTGCGGAAACCGGACTGATACTTAGATAAAATATTATTATTTTCTACATAGCCCACTAGTTGTTCATTTACTGCTAATTCTAACAATTTTTCATAACATGGTACCATATTTATAGGTCGATGTTCTTCGCATAGTATTGAATTTGGTTTCTTTTCAATTGGTACTACGGTTGTAGTTTTCCATGACTTGGGGAATGCGCCTTTTTCCATACTAGTATTTATTACATGTAAGAATCGATCTCCTATACTTTCGAAGGACAGTTTTAAAATTTTAGTGTTTATCCCATCCACACTGCTTTTTTTGTTGTTTAAATTTCTGACAATTGTTTTTAATTCACTGAAATTCAGTTTTTTAAAATTGCTCAACTGACTAGAGGGTTTATCCATATTTTGTAGTACGTACTCATAGTTATTACTTTTGTTTAGATTAAGCGTTATGTCTTCAATACTTTGTAAAAAATAGTTATTGAATTTCTCGGCTATTTCCTTATCTTTTTCACATATCTCGTTGTTAAACATTATTCCAGTTTTTTTATTTTTTACGTTTCCTTTGACTAGTGTTTTTAGCGTTTTCCATAGCTCGGTAGGGTCATTTTTTACATCTTCTATCTTTTCTGCGTAGTATTTCTGTTTTTGTTCTCTAATTAACTTTACTACTTCATTTCTTTTATTTTTGAAATCTTCCCATTCTCTGTTTTCTCCTGTTATTATTGCTCTCTTATATTGTGTATCTCTATCTTTTATTTTTTGTTTTATCTCATTGTTGAACCAATTTTTATTTCCATATGAATTAAAGATACATATTTCTTTTTCAGGTGCATGTTTATTTAACGTATTAATTATTGTGTGTGTTAGTGTATCTGCTATCTTATTTGTATCTGAACAATCTGGTAGCCATTCTTCATCTTTCAAATCTAACTGAAACTGGATCTCATTCATGTTATTGTAATTTCTCATTTTCTTCTTGGAAGTGATTGGCTTATTTTTTTCAGTAGTTAAATTGATTGTGATAATAGAATGATCCGTGATTTTTGGAGTAGTATGTACTTCGAATTCTAAATGTTTGTTATTTGTAATAATCAAGTCTATTATAGTACTGCTTTCGTTAGTTACTCTTGTAAATTTATCCATAACTTGCACTAGTCCACAGTTTTTTATAAGTGTATTTAATTTTTCTGAATAGTAAGTTTTTCGTGACATATTTATATTAAAATCACCTATTACTATAAGTACGCAGTTGGCTGTTGTCCACTCTGCAATGATATTTTCCAATTTTGTCAAAAAATCTGAATGACTGGCATTAGGTGAATGGTAGCAATTGAATATTATGTACCTTTTATGATCTATTGTGATGTCAATACCCGTTATCCACATATTCATAAAAAGACTGTCCGATAGAATGTTCTTAAATCGATATTCCTCTTTAATGTATATTAACGTTCCTCCTGTATGTCGACTAGATGAATTTGTTGATACATGACTGTAGCCCTTAATATTAATTTCCGATGCTTCTATTTCTTCCGTTATATGTGTTTCTGTAAGACATACTATGATAGGTTTCAACTGATTGATAGACCATTCTAATTCTGTTTTATGTGCTAATAAGCTCTCAATGTTCAGGTACAAAATATTTTTATTTTTTAATGGCTATGATTGGTTGTTATTAAAAATTTCTGGGTATTCTATCCTACTCCTTAGATTATTATATATTCTTTTGTATGATTCACATTCATGTTTATCGAAGGCTGAGTGATTATATTTTATATTTGGAATATGTAAAGTTTCTGCCGCATATTTACAATTGGAGCATATTTTATTTTCAGTTTCAATAGGACATTCTTGAGTTTTATGTTCATTTGCACATTTTGCACATATCTGCTTATCACTTTTACATTCTTTTTCCATATGTCCAAATTTACAACATTTATAGCACTGAATAACGTTAATATAGTCTATAAACTTACAATTCTTCCAACCTATATGTAAAACTTGAGCTCGGTTTATTTGAGTATATGTATTAGGATCTACTTCTAAAACAATATTATAGTTTCTTTGACTTTTGGTTTCATACTTATACACCATTTTTATTTTCAACATTTTCTTATCTGTTTTTATTCTGTTTTGAAAAACTATTTTCTCAACAAATTGTTCCTCGTTGGCTGCATCATTTTTATTCACATTTAAGACTTTTATTCTAGGATTTCTCTTTTTTACCACACTCACTTCATATTCATCGCTAAGTTTGTTTTCCACATCTTTTACTATATTATCACTTGACTTTTTATCACTACAGCATATGGCCACTGCCCCATCTCGTACATGCTTAATTCTGGATACACAGGCACCTATTGAAGTTGGATTAATTTTCTCTTGTATGATTTCTCGGGTTGTACTACTTCTTTTTTGCGATTCATCTTTAGGTTTAACTAGCACTACTGTTTCTTGTTTTTGCTCCACTATTTGACTATAGGTCTTTTTTTCTGTTATCTCATTTCTTGCCTTCAGATTCTTTATTTCCGTTTCCAACAATTCTATTAGTTTATTTTTTGTTTCTATTAAATTTTTTTTGTCTTCAATACTGGCTTGAAGTAGATGAAAAGTATTAAATTCCAAACAATTAGTGCAGTAGAATTTCATTACTCTGCTTTCCTTTAATTCTAGACATTTCACTTCAGATGATGTAAGGTTTCCACAATGTTTACACACTGGTTCTCGACATCCATCACACTGGAAAATTTCTTTCCTTTTTGTTTGTTTACAGAATGCACATTCCATAATGATTTTTGTTTTTCATTATCTGGCACTATTTAACAGTGATTTATAACAATGTTGTTATTTATTTAATTATTTTTTTACGTAAAAACACTATAAAAATCAGGAAGAAAATTTTAAACATGTGCTCGTTTTAAGGTTATGTACATGAAGTTGGGGATATTTGGTTCTATTAGTTCGTGTTTATTTCTGGTGTTATGGGATGACTTCTATCGCAGTCATTAAATAAAGTTTTATTTTCTGAGACGCAAATCACCGCTTCTAAGATATACTGACTAGTAATAGTCAGAATTCCTTTTTCTATAAATATTAGTCTACATCTATCTGTCTGCTTCATATTTAAGATGTTTCTAAGGCATCACTTTTGAAGTATAAGTACTTTATTTATATTTGAGGAGTTTCCCCAGAAAATAATACCATATCGTATGCGGAATTGTATGTAAGCATGATATGCAACAAAGGCAGTTTTACAGTTGATATTTTGTGATATAATTTTAAGGGCATAGCAGTATTTTGCATATTAGTACCATCGTTAGTTGCAATATTTTGGGGTATCTTGCATTTTTTGATGCAAGCCTGAAACTTGGCAAAGTCATAGGGTAGACCCCAAAAAGTGATTTAAGAATTGTAAACAAATCCGAAACCTGCGACGAGCCAAGTATTGCGTGTTGCCTACTGGGGATACAATTTTTTCTCAACATCGCTGTATTAATGCCATTTTGATGGGGATTGCAATGAGAAATACTTACATAATTCTTATTTAGTCTCTCTATCTGTACAGAGATCCCTTAGGACCATAAGTAAGTAGATACATTTATGTATTTTGCCTACCTTCCAGGGACGTTTAACTTAAAAAAAAAATTAAAGAAAGTTATCGTTTTGAGAAAACATTTTCTGCTTTTTGTTATATTTTTTACCTTGATGGCCCACGTACTCCAAAAAGACTCCAAAAGTACATTGAATATCCCTTTCTTTTCAAAATATGTGGTGGAAGATACAGTTGGCTACTTCTGCGAGTGTTAAATTGGCAGCGATGCGCGGGCACGTAAATGGTCTGCTTCATTGTTGTTGCGAAGAGAATGTAAACATCATTCTATATTGTGTTCTCGAGTTTTAATGCATTGTATAGAAGACGTCTATACAATGATATAGAATGTTAACAGAGTCTGGTAGAAGATAGTCCTAACAGCACTGCAGCGACAGAGCCCCATGTCCATTGCAAAGTTTTGGACGGTGCAAGTATATTAAACATACTTCAGCCTGGTTAGAGCCGCAATTTTCAAGATTATATCCAGAACATATTTGTTCCACATATAAAAAAAGAGTTCTCAGCCATTTCTCGAATCAATCTTGTTTGGGATAGTGTAACGGGTAAATAGTACTTTTTGGGGCGAACCCTGTATGCGTGGTTCTTTTTGGTATACCTTACCTTGTCCTGTACTTAAGTGGTAGGAACATTTCTTCATTGAGCGCATAGGAGCGACACAACGCATTTATAATTATATCTTTAAGGTATAAAGTTTGATTCGGTTAATTTAAGGAAGTAACATGTTACCTTATTATTACTATACCTTGGAAGAATGTTCGACTCCCTCATGCTACTAGGAACCTTCAGAGTTTGTTTGGTAATTAGCATGGCTCATACTGCTTAAATTGATTTGTTGATAAATTGTCAGCGTATGCGGGCGTCTAAAACAGGGAAAAAGCGGTAGTGAAACCTTTTCCCAGTATTGTAAAATGTAGGCAGTTAGGTGCCTCGTATTGTTGTGTGCGTTTTCAACCACTTTATGCCTGGGATATATTTACATGAAAGTCATAAGTTTCTCAGTTAACACTTGTTTACGCCAATTTTCGGACAGAAACAGCCATGTTAGTTGTTCACGTTTAGTTTAGAATCAGGTTATCGGCTAAGTGCACTGTCGGTACAGGTTGAGCCCGTCATTGCGCGGTGTATGAATTTTAAATACCAATTGTTTTTCATTACGGGTTTCCAACGTACATGGATTCGGTTTCGGAAAAAAGGGAAGGAAGTAACGGTCATTTAAGAAGCTGTTGGGGCACCGAGCACATGCCTTAGAGAATTTTGTTAAATTATATTTAAAAGAAGGGCCATTCTGCGAGAAGGTATGTCTAAATTTGTTTCGCCGTGTAAGCAGTTTGTTAATAGTAGTGTGCAAATGAGAAAGCGATCGGAGCGGAGAGGTGCTCACTAGTGAGCAGCCAATCAAAAGCTATGAAAAAGCTGCTGAACACGTGTCAAGCATCTGGTGAAAGGTGAATGACCTATGTCAATGACCTGTCTGGGGGAACCAATTAAAAAACTACTGTTCGCACATCTGGTGAACACGTGTTCAACATATGGTGAAAGGTGAATGACCTGTTTATCTAAAAATAGATTATGATGAAAGGTGAATGACCTATCTGGGAATCAATTAAAACTACTGTTCTTACGACAACATCTGTCATAAACCGTTATAATAAACATCTGGCAAGCAGACAAGCTCAAACATGTCTAAACTTGTCTAGACACCATCTGGCATAAACCGTTATTCGATGACTCATAATGACCACCTGTTAGATATCTAGTGGTATGAGTGGGGGCGTTATTATATAAATCTGTTAGTTAGTTAAAGTTATTGTACGTATTGTAACCAGACAAGACCAATTAAACTTAACAGGTTTTATAAATACGATCCTTTCCGTATTCTAAATTCGCCGATTAAAGAAACGTTTTAAAATCTCCATAGCTGCGCAGTTCATTCAGAATGGGCTATTCGTACTGGATAAGAGTGAAATTTTATGATGAAGATAAAATACTTATACACCAAGAGATGATAGAGAGCTATAAATTCCAATGTGCTAATAAAAAGTTTGATATAAAAGATAAAAACTATTCTTTCATCAGAATTACAGGATGTTATGAAGAATGCGAGTGCCGTTATTACGAATTCGACGACGAAGAGAAATCGGCATACTATCGTCATTCTGAATGTAAACTCGATGATGATGGGAAATGCTCTAAACATTTTAGAGAACCTCCAATTTGTAAATGTATTGATAGTGATTTAGACTAAGTTGAAACACAAAAATGTTGTAATGTCATAGAAATAAAAGAACTAAAATATATTCCATGTGTTTTATTTTACAACCATACCATGCCATACTATACCATACTATACCATACTATGCCATACTATTCCATACCATACTATACCATACTATGTTATACTATGCCATACTATGCCATACGATACCATACTATGCCATACTATACCATACTATACCATACTATACCATCTATTACACAGGTTTAACTTGTCTGGACTCGTCTAAGATGTACAGGAATGACATGGGTATGTAGTAATTAATTCAATATGTAAGCGCATGCGCAGAAGGTAAATAACTTTAATTATCTCAATGCGCAGAAGCAAATTTATACTGATGCTATAAAGAGAAGAGTTAATTGCTGTTCATTTATTTGAAGTGCTAACCTCCTAGAGCAACGAATCAAAATGTTTATGTGTGATTATTGTAGTAGGAGTTTTACAAGTAAAGAACACGTACGACGTCATCAAAGAGAGTCATGTAAGGAGTTACCCGATATTGGAGTTGAGACTCCATCAAGATCTAAGCATATCTGTGGTTATTGTAGTACAAGTTTTATACGCAACGAATACCTGCGGCATCATCAAAGAAACTCATGTAAGAAATTACCTGGAGTTGAGACGAACCAGCCTGATTTGGATGTATCGTGTAATTATTATAATGTAACTAATAAGTTATACTTATTGTTTAATAAATTAAATTTATAAGAAAAATACTTTCATTCTTCCCCCTCTCCTATGTTTAATAGAATATAAATTCATGTTAATTTAATAGAACATTAGTGTGTTTATAGATATTACGATGATAACCTCGCAATTTATAGTTTTACAAGCCATTTGGCATGGAATTCTCTACATACAACAATCTCACAATACTAAAGAGGTCTTTATTTGTTTCGATAGCAACGGCACAAGAAATGATAGTCGGCCTTCAAAATGGAAACGAATGATACCTTCCACAACAATTAATGACTCAGTCCTTACATCACCAATACCTAAAAATAGTACTGTGTACAAACTACGACTAAGGTGGAATGATAACTCTACTAAAGAAACAAAGTGGAATCAACTATTCGGTAAATGCCCCCCACCACTAAGTGTTGATAGTATAATAACAGATTGTAAAGTGGAGTTAGGGATAGTTTCTTACCTGATCTACTACATTGTGCTGTGTTCCTCGTTGTTAGTTACTGAATTGATTGTCAGACTTATACAGACAATATGGATCCAGAACTGAGCTGTTTACACTGTCTAGCAAACGTATTAATAACAGAACACAGACATGGTAAAAATTTATATGACTTTACTGAGGAAGAACTTCAGAATTTTCCATTAAATTATCTGATCGACAAAGCTGATCCCATGGAACTTCTTTGCGCATGGGTCAAGTTACCAAATGAATATTAAAAAAATGTCAGGCTAACGATTCAATTACCTTGTTTTGTACACCACAATCGTCCTGAATGGAATGGTCACGTGGATGGTCCACCAGAGCCACAATCCAGATGTCAAGTATGTAAATGGGGTCTTCAAAGATGCGGATTATATTAAATAATTTTACCATATCTTTATTTATTATAAACCATGGTGGAAAAAAATAAAAAACAATTAATAATGTATATGTGTTTTATTTATAAGTAAACAATAATATATATGTTTTTAATATAAATTACAAAGCTAACAAATTACAAACCTAATAAACTACAAATCTAATAAATCGAAATCAAAATTATCTAAATCTAAATTTTCCCATTCTGATTCAGACTCATCCAAATCGTTGATTGAAGAGTCTATAAGATACGCAACTATACGGCCAAAACCGTTCCTATATGTTCATCTCGCTCATCACGCTTCCCCCACACGTCTCTATTGTTCGTTGACTTGTGGTGCCACCGCGCGGTGTTATTTTGCGCGAACCGCGAATGGAAATACTGGACGTTGATATCCAGCGAACCAGGGTACATAATATATTTATTAAGTTATAATTCTCCACGCAGGTTGTAGACCGGCGCAATCAGTGCCGGCGTCAGGACATTTGGCACCTGTAGCAAACAGTTGCTTGCAGCCCTGATAAAAAACATTTACAAGTTACTACTGTTAGGACAAATTTATTAATAAAAACTTACAAACAAAAATCTCAGATAAATAATTCTTTCACTAGTTTCACTTAAAATTCAAAAACAAGAGAAACCTTTAACTATCAATTATTGTCGCATTTCATCTTTTAAGTCGCCACGTTGTGCGCTGTAACAATCGTGTTTTGTTCGAAATTGCAATTGTTCCTTGTCCTCGAGACCCATTTGGGGTTCAAAAAATGTTTTTTTTGAGATTTTTGTTCAATTTTGAATTTCTGAAATTTATAAAAATTTGATAAATTAAAAATATTTTATTTTGCTATTCGGTTCAGCTTCATGGAATAGTATTTATGAGTACGTTTAAGACCTCCCAATTTTTTAAAATAATTAGAAAAAAGAATATGCAAATGTCGAGGACGGTGTTTTTGATCTTTCAGGGCTTGCCTAACGAGAACGGTAATAAATACGAAAATGCACCGCACTTTTTTTTGTACAACATGGAATTTTCTACAAACAAGTCCTCGAGGGCATATTCTTATCTACTATAGTTTTCGAGCTACAGGTGCTCACGTGTAAGCATAAAAATGACTGTTTTTTACGCTACTCTGCAAGTGGCACTGGCGTGCGCCGACTTAATTAACAAACAAAAAATTAAAAAAACGGCGATGCTAATAGTCAAATTTAAATTACACAAAACATAATGAGTAACTTCTGTTTAAAACTGTTTTTTATACGATGCATAATATTAATAATGGAGTTACAAGTATTAAAAAAATGTTGAAATAAAATAAAAAAATAGTTAAATATTCTTTGTGTTATTGAAATGTATGTACAATTGTACAGAAAAAAACACTAATTAATAAAAATATGCGGCAAGTTCCAGTTATATAAAAGTCGATGAAAATGAAAAATTACACTTTTTGGTCCTAATATTAATTGTTTATATGTGATAAATAAAAACAAAATGATATGTCAATAATAGATACATTTTTTTAAGAAAGAAAATTACTTCCTACAAGGTGGAAAAGTTCAAATGTACGATTTTTTTAATGTTTTTTGCATTAAAAAACGCATATTTAAGAAAAATGAAGGACGCCATCGTGCAGAGCGATCAGAAATTCATAAATAAAAAAATCGACCACAAATTCTCATTGGACAAATAATATTTAACTGCTTTAACGGGCTGCTTGGAGAACAGCGCGAAAAACAGTTACTTTGAGGTTTGCACGCGGGCGCCTTTGGCATGTGAGCTATAATAGATAAAAATATGCTCTCAGCGACTTTTTTGTACAAAGTTCGATGCTTTATAAAAAGTGCATTACCGTTCTTGCTGTTAAGTCAAAAAATACCTTCTTCGAAATTTCAATATACTTTTTTATAATCGTGTAAGCAAATTGGGAGGTCTTGAAATATTCACAAATACTGTTACCATCGAACTCAATGAAATCGCACTAAAATATTTTTTTTGCTACTACCAGAAGAAAAATGCAAGCGATTTCAGAAGTGTACCATTTGTGCGATACTTTATCGCCTCGATAACTATGCTCTCGAAAAAGTAATACCCACTTGTAATAAAAAAAAAAAAAAATTAACCAGTCTTTCCGCAGATATTCAAATTAAGTTAATTACTTCCACATCCAGTTGAAGTATAGTAACGACAAAAAAATTTTAAAAAGTTTTTATTGTTCAAATAGGCTTAGAATGTTGTGAAACGTCGAGATTTTAAGTTTGAGCGAAAAAGAATTTCTGTCTGTCGGTCTGTAACTTTTTTTTGTGCGCACGTTTACTCTGGAACCGTTGGAGATATTGACTTGATATTTGGTACACGTATGTACTTTAACGAGATCTGGAACTAGATTATATTTTCATCTAGTTCCGTCGAAGGGTTGGGGGTAAATTGGGGTAAATTTGGGGTAAATAGGTCAATCAAGCAGGTAAGAGTCCATAAAATTGGTATTTAGTATATACAAGAGAAGCTAAGGTCTCAAAAAAATGTTTGGCATTAGCCACCCCCATTAGCACCCTAACCCCCTGATTAAAGGGGATGAAAAAAAATTGTGATTTAGTGTTTGTACAGGAACCAGAAACCTCAAAATATTTTTTTACTTCATCCACCCCCCCCACTATCACCACCCCCCACCCCACTACCGATGTGGGGTATCGTTTTATGGGTTTTTGGGGTAGAGGATTTCAAATATTATATTATTAAAGTTCCATAAACAATTATTTTCACATACAAAGTTTTTTCGTTGTGAGTGACTTGGATAGAGAATCTGGATGTGGAAGTAGTGATTCCTTGGGCAGCGGTTTTTTTATTATGTTTGCTAATTATTACTCTTTTTCCCAATAAAATCGCTTTTTCGTTTTAATTATTAAAAAAAGCAATTACAGAGAAAAGCCTATAAACAAATAAATAATGTCATCTAAAACATATTCAAAATTTACTAGGGTGAAGACGGTTAAGAAAGGCGCAAAATGGATAATTTTGTGATATCTTAAAAATAACAGTTTCATCATAAAATGTCAATATGCCTTTTACTTCCACATCCAGTGGAAGTACAACAACGACAAAAATTGGCATTTAGTAAATACAAGAGAAGTCAAGGTCTCAAAAAATTTAACCATTATCATTCTCATTATTAAAGGGGGGGGGGGGGGGGGGAATAAAATTGTGAGTTGGTGTGTGTACAAGAACCAAAGGCTTCAAACATTTTTTTTTACTTCATCCACCCCCACCCCCACTACCGATGTGGTATATCGCTTTATGAGTTTTTGGGGTAGGCGATTTCAAATATTATATAATTAAAGTTCTATAAACAATTATTCCCACATAGTAGAGTGCCAATATAGTATCAAAATATTTTTCGTTTTGAGCGACTTGGATAGAACATCAGGATGTGGAAGTAGTGATTCCTTGGGCAGCGGTTTTAACATTTTAAAATGAAAACCGCAGCCCAAGGAATCACTACTTCCACATCCAGATTTCCTATCCAAGCCTCTCAAAACGAAACCACTATATTTGCACTCCATCATGTGGAAATAATTGTTTATGAAATTTTCTAAATGAAAACCAAAAAACGATATGCCACATCGATAGTGGGGGTTGGGGTGGTGGTAGCAGGTGATACGCGGGTGGGCGAAGTGGAAATTTTTTTGAGGCCTTTGGTTCCTGTACACACTAAATCACAATTTTTTTTCACCCCCTTTAATAATCGCGTGGGGGTGATAATGGGGGTAGTTAATGCCAAAAATTTTTCTAAGACTTTAACTTCTTTTATATAATAATAAACTAAATACCAAATTTTATGGACTCTTACTTGCTTAATTTACCTATTTACCCCCATTTATCCCAATTTACCACTCAACCCTTTAACAGAATAAGATCAAAATATAACCTAATTCCAGATCTCGTTAAAATACATATGTGTACCAATTTTCAAGTCAATATCTTAAACGGTTCCAGAGTAATCGTGCACCCAAAACGTCAGAGACCGACGCGATAGAAATTATTTTTTGCTTCAACTTAAAATCTCGACGTCATAACATTCTAAGCCTATTTAAATAAATGTTTTCAAAATTACTACACTTATACTGGAAGTGGGAGCAATACGTAGAAAATGGCATGACAAAAATATAAACAATCATAATGTGCCGTGGACTACACGGTGGAAGTAATCTACTTCAAGCACTTTCTTTGAGGAAACGCATCTATACTGCTCGAGGTAACCCACTGCGCATCCATTTTACTCGAGGAAGCCCAATGCGCATCCATACTACTTGAGGTAACCTACTGCGCATCTATTTTACACGTGAAAACCCACTGCGCATCCATATTACTCAAGGTAACCCATTGCGCATCCATTTTATTCGAGGAAATCTACTGCGCATCCATATTACTTGGAGTAACGTACTGCGCATCTATAGTACTCGAGGAAAGCCACCGCGCATCCATAGTACTCGAGGAAATCCACTGCGCATCTATATACTACTCTAGATAACCCACTTATTAAAGAATAAAGAAAATAATAGAAACACCGAACAGAGGTTGCATAGTATTTTAATTGAAAATCGTAGAAGCTAGATACACACGCAAGGACGCATTGCTATATCCTCATCTATCCTTGAACCATTGGTATCAATTTAGCAACATGTTTATAAACCTTAAAATTCCACATCCACGTTTTCTATCCAAGTCTCTCACAAAGAAGAAAAAAATTGCACTCCACTATGTGAAAATTATTTATGAAACTTTAATAACATAATATTTGAAATCGCCTACTCCAAAAACCTATAAAACGATATGTCACATCGGTAGTGGGGGGTGGTGGAAGGGGGTGGTAGAGGGGGCAAATGAAGTAAAAAATATGTTGACGCTTTTCCACCCCCCTTTAATAGTGAGGTGGGGGTGGTAATGGGAGTAATTTTTTGAGCCCTTACCTTTTCTTATATACACTAAATACCAATTTTATGGACTCTTACATGCTTGATTTACTTATTTACCCCCCCTTTATCCCAATTTACCCTTCAACGGAATAAAATGAAAATATAATCTAGTTCCAGTTCTCGTTAAAATACATACGTGTATCAAATTTCAAGTCAATATCTTTAACGGTTCCAGAGTAAACATGCGCACAAAAAAGTTACGGGCAAACAGAAATTTTTTTTGCACAAATTTAAAATCTCGACGTCTCATGACATTCTAAGCCTATTTGAACAATGACAGTTTTTTTAAATTTTTTTACCGTTACTATACTTCCACTGGATGTGATTGATGTGAAAGTAATAAAATTCACTTTATCACGTTGTGCGCATTTGTGATACACATGGTACATGGAACTTTTACTTAATTTTCTTTGTTATGTATTATTTAATATTATATCAAAATGGTTTATTTTACTGGGAAAAAAATGTTTTATGTTGCCAGCAGCTCATTGGGTTTTTATATTTAATTGTTATGAAAATAAACATAATAAACACGCCACACACTAAACAGAACAGGGAGGTATGTGTTTGATTCAAAATTGTTTTTTATTTGCTAGGTATGCATTACGTGTTTTTGTAAGAATCATTACTGTTTTTAGGTTAAATTTAAAAATACAATGTAGCTGGCAATGATGAATATTTCACCATTTCGTCGTTTTTCTGAATGTTTCAGATGTTGCATTGCATTTAAATATTATGTCTATATGAGAGCCGTCTCTGGCGCAGAGACAAATCTCCTTGTTTATCAAAAGCGACGATTTACGCGACGCGAACCATACGAGTGCATGCCATCAACCTAACTGATGTTTGTGCAACTGACTAAGATCTTAGACCCCAATACGGTGGCGCCGTACTATACATCAGACCCTGCTTGGGCTACGATTTCAAGTACACGGTTGCGCCTCTTGGTAGACTTTTCACTCAACGTCCAAATCAACACTATCCCATCCTGCTTCAGGTTCTTCCAAGTCCAGGCGTCTAGCATACTTCAGCAAAATGTCTAAATTTTTTATTTTTCCAGCACGAGCATAGTTTAATGTTCTGTCTTTTATCAACGTTCTCCATAGTTTTGCCAAAAATTGAATTCACCATCAACTTGAATAGATCCTTTTCAAACTCGTTTTTAGCAGAATTTCGGAGATTTGTGTTTAAATCAATATATGACTTCAACCAGGGTGATTGGGAAAATTCTATTATCCTATGCACTTTCTTTAATTTCATACCATATTTTAAACATTGTTTTAAATTTTTGTAGTGAATGGTATATTTATATTTATTTCGTAAATTCGGAATTAATTTGACAGTTTTACTTTTGGGAGGAATCATTCTCTCAGGACAGAATGGTAAATCGTTATGGTCATCGTGCAAGTCTGATGGATATTCCAAGTCCACTTCTAGAACATAACCTTTTGGCGAATTTTCTCCAATTAGAGAACAATCAAATTTTTCGATTTCTTCTTCCTCAAGCCACCTGAAATCACCTGTGGGCAGGTATCTTTCCATTGCGGATCCATATAAATTTGTGGCGTCTAGGTACATGATATATGACGTTGGTTTGGTGGAATCATAGCTCGGTAAAAATTTATTATTTGCCACAGCCTTTCTTTTACTACATTGAGCCACGCCTCCTCGAATACCTTTTCTAAAGAAATGCACAGTGTCCACATCGATTAAAAGTTCAAGTTCAATACCTGTGTGACGTAACATTGCATCCCAGCTCAAAGAAGGCGCCGTCAAATAATGAGCTGGATCTAATTTGTACTGTTCTAAACACACTTTCCGAAAATTTTCAAACACATCGGTTAATAGTAAAATGTCTGATTTTAGATACAAATCTGCATACTCTCCCAACGTTTTACATTTGAAGGTATTCCATACTTTGTTGGCTCGCTCATAATCATCGACGGAAATGGCTTCATTTGTTAATTCATTGTAAAACATATCTTTTGAAGGTAATTGTGTTTCTTCCAATTTTCCAAACGAGTCTACATAATTGTAAGGAAAAACACCTTTCTGCCTGATTAAACTGAATTTCTCATCATCTTGAAAATATTTTCTAATCTCAGTACACTGATTCGATTCTAAACTCTGGCTCAATTTATCGAGAGATTTGGATAAAAATCGAAAAGAGTCCACAAATTTCAATCTCAGGTATGTATCTGGTTCTTGAGGATTTGGGGATTTTTCCACGAGAATTGACTTAGAGAATGATATATACTTCTCTTTGGTTTGTGCAATCACTGAAATACACTCCTTCTTGCATGCCAACTTCTTTATGAATAAATGACTATCATAGTTCGTTAGATTGTGGAAGAAAACTGGTATGAATTTTGACACTTTATAGTTCAAATTACAGACAGAATGAGCCGCAGCTCTGAATTTGCCACTCACATGGCAATGGTCGCGAACTCTGGTTTCACAAGTCTTGAATGGTTTCTTGCAAATGTGGCAACATGTGGCGTTTTCAAATTCAGCTTTCTCTTGGTCCGTCAGAGGTAACATCTTTTTAACATGTTTTAAGTGGGTATTATATAAGTCTAGAGCTGTTTCATCCAACTTCTCAGCGAATACTTCAGCAGCATCAAGTCCTCGATATGTCACAAATTTTGAGTACTTATCATCGAAATTGCATTTCACATAAAAAGCGAAAGAATAAGGCTGGTGTTCAGATACTTTAACTGTGAATGATTTGTCTTTACAAGGTTCATTATGGTCTATGGGTTTCAGTAAACTCTCGAAATCGGCATAAATTACGAATGGAACCGGCAATTGTTTCTCAAAGTTTATGAATTTAAGAATATTTTCAGGCACAGATTCACCATATTTATTAATTCTCAATTCTGTAGATGGCAGTTTCGTGTATGTATGGTTACAGTCATTTTTCTCATGCATTCTTAGCTGTTCTATTTTTCTGAATGATTGTAGACATCCATCACAAATATGTAATCGGTGATGATGGTTTGACTTTTGTTTTGAAACTAATCTTGATAAATCTTGTATAAGGCAATAATGATTGTTACCTTATCATCTGACAAAAGTAATAAATTGACGTGTGTGGCTTGCCGACATGATGTAAAATGTAATGGTCCAACCACTTCAGTAATAGTTTTCCCATCCTTGAATTCAGATTCAAGACCAAACACATTAACGGAGATATTGTTCATTTTTTCGAACTTGGCTATATCTTTTAGTTTCATAGGGAATTCTAAGCCTCTAAAATTCAGTAAAGTGTCACAATGTGGATATGAACTAGTCTTCCTTGGATCACCTTCTGCTGGAAATATGGCTGCATTGATCGACCACGCAAAGCATGCATTATCATTGTTTTGTATATTTAAAACGGCTTTCTTTGCTTCTATAGATTTAGGTAACTTAACATATGATGAAGCCGACATTGGTGTAAACTTATTTATGTTTACATCAAGAAACATTATATGTGTCAGTGTCCATCCTGAGTCTTGGAATTCTAATGCTTGTACAGTCATTTCCTCCCTAAATTCTTCAAAGATCTGATGCAGGTCTGTTGATACAGTGATTATCTTATTCTTAGTATTAAATGACTTAATATCAGATAATTCCTTTTCAGGTATTTCATAGAGTCCAAATAATTCGAAATTAATCTTGAGGGTCCGGTACTTCTGCAAGTATTCACTAATTTTATCCAAAACTTTCTGTTTAACTTCTTTCAGAAAATCAGAATAATCGATATGACTTCTATGACTGCTAAAACGGTAACTAGCAATCCTGCTTTTAAATGCACAATGAAGTTTGTCAACACCATCGTCCAAATTACATACAATAGGTCGATTAATTTTTTTTCTATCGATCATAAACAAATCGTTCAGGACAGGACATCTATTATTATTAATATGGCGTTGTAAGTTAAAAGGCGATGAAAAGTTACTTCCACAATATTCACAAGTCTTTGGGCCGCTCGAAGAACTTTGTTTTCTGCTAGGAATACTCTGCTTTTTATTAACACCACTTGTAGAAGGTATACTATCAAGCTTTTGTTTTTTATTCGACGGCTCACAAGTTACACTTTCACGTTTTCCATCATTCAGAACTGGACAATATTGGCGAATATGCCGAACTAAATTTCTTTTGTTTGAAAGAACTTTCTTGCAGTGTTCACACTTCATTGTTGTATAAAAAACTATACGGTACTGAAGAATGTGTTTAATCCCAGCATTATATATCGTAAAATCAATCGTAGGGGAGGGGGGGCCGTTGTCATGGCAACAACTGCTTACCACATGGCATCCTAGATCACATCTGGCAAACAGATGTTACGCATCTGGCATAAACCGTTATTTGATGAATCATAATGAGCATCTGGTGACACAATCTAAAAATAGATCGATGACGTCATACAACAGATGGTATGCAGGTGTTTGATGACTCATAGTAAATATCTACAGACATGTCTGGACTTGTTTAAACTTGTTGGTAAAATAAAACACACGGAATATGTTTAATTTGTTTTATTTTTATGACATTACAAAATTTTCATAAAGATAAAATACATTTGATAGAGAACACATACATTTAGATTTTAAATGGTAGAAACATCGAGGTCCTGAAAAATTGAGTGGTGGATGTTCTTCTAACTCGTATACTGGTGCGTTTGAATACTTTTCTATGTACGCAGCTTTTTCTTTTCCTTTCACATAAATTTCTTCATCACATTCAGTTAACTCTCTGATAATTTTCCCAAAATTGAAGTATAGTAGACATAAAAACATTTTTGAAAACAAGAACTGGAGATGATGAAGAAAATATTATAGTTAAAGAGCTAAATTCAGAATCTAACGGTCTTAAATGTTATATGGTGGCAGCGGATTTTAAACATAAAGACAAATTCTACCAACCGTCTTTCTGGCCCAAAGGTGTTGGCTATGGAAGGTTTGATTTTCGACTCTATGAAAAATACAAGAAAAGACATATTCCACAGATTGATGGTGACACCCAACCTGCTTCTTTTTTAGGAATAACATAAATGAATCA
The DNA here is from genome assembly GCA_936432065.2 of Rutpela maculata. NCBI lineage: Eukaryota > Metazoa > Arthropoda > Insecta > Coleoptera > Cerambycidae > Rutpela > Rutpela maculata. Next base: position 91,731,942 of record OW386288.2, on the reverse strand, counting down.
AACAATAAACACACCAAATCGAGAGGAGAAGAACCAAATGATAAAATGACTTCTAGCAATGCTCATCTAATAGACAGCATGAAACGAACAGTATCAATCACAGATAATAGTGACTTAAAACCAATATTAAACGTTGGCCATATTAATGTACAATGTCTTAGAAATAAATTAAACAATGTAGAAATTTTTTCTTATCAACAGAATCTTCATCTTTTATGTATCACGGAACATTGGGCTGATGAAACTGAATTAAATAGTTTGAGCATTCCACGTTACACACTGGTGAGTACTTACTGTAGGGTGAACCACCAGCACGGCGGTGTGGCTATATATGCAAGAAATGATATTAAAAATGGTTTTAAACCAAAAAATGTGAAGTATGTTAAATCTTTTGCATCCGAAACTAACATAGAACTATGTGTGGCATTGTTATGCTATAAACAGTTTGAAATAAATATAATTGCAATTTATAGACCTCCAACAGGCAATTTTGATATATTTATAAATAATTTATCACATACCTTGCAATTTATTAGTAAACACAACCCAATAGTTATACTTTGTGGTGATCTTAATATAGACTCCTTAAAAGAATCTAGAGAAAAAGATATATTAGGGGATACATTTGATTGCTTTAATCTTATGACAACTATAAATGAACCTACTCGTATTGTAACAAACATAAATAATATAACATCAAAAACAGGCGTTGATTATATAGCTACAAACTTACCAAGGGATGGGTACTTAGCTTATGTATCTAATCCCTGCATAGCTGACCACACAGCTCAAGTAATCTGCTGCAAGGATATAAAAATAAGTACACAAAATAATAACACCTTTTATCATGTTAGGCATTTTTCAGATGAAAATATTGAAAAATTCAAGTACATGCTTGAAACAACTGATTGGGATAGCATTTACTCTGAAAATATTGACGAAGATTTCAATAATTTTATTGAGTTGTTTCTAAAATGTCTTGATGGCTCATGCCCTCTAGTTACTCACTGTAATAAGGAATCAAATAAAGTAAGTTGCAGGAACTGGCTTAATTGTGAGTTAATCAAAGAGAGTCAAGAATTGAAAAATTTATATTGGTTAGCAAATCAATTAAATGATTTCAATCTAATCAAATTATATAAAGACAAGAAAAAGCAATATAATAACAACATTAAAAAAACCAAAAAAGATTATTTTTCACAACAAGTAAATAAAGCAACAAATAGTTCAAAAGAAATTTGGAGTTTGGTTAATAAACAACTCGGTAGAAATATTGAAAACAGAAAAATAACAATAAAAATAAACAACACACCTACAACAAATCCCCAAAAAATTGCTGACCATTTTGGGAATTATTTCTCAAATGTAGCCTCTGAGAAAATGTCTGAGCATTTCAAGGATAATATTTCCACTGAGTGTACTAGTTGCTCTTATGTGGAACAAACAGTATTCTTAACTCCTACAACACCTGAGGAAGTTATGAACATAATAAGAAATTTAAAAGATAAGCCTGCTACAGGTATAGATGGAATTTCCAGTAAAGCCTTAAAGTATGCATGTGAGAAAATCGCAGCACCTCTGGCACATTTGATTAACAAATGCTTCCAGGAAGGTCATTTTCCTAGTATCTTTAAAATCGCTTCAGTTCTGCCAATATTTAAGAAAGGTGATGAGCTTGATTTTGAAAATTACCGACCAATTTCCATCTTATGTGTAATATCTAAAGTTATAGAAAGATTAATATTTAATAGGATATCATCATTCTTAAGTAAACATAAAATCATAACTACAAACCAGCATGGCTTTCAACAAAATAAATCAACTGAAACTGCCACTATCCAGCTTCTGCAGTTTGTATATGATGAAGTTGACAGAAAAAATCATGTTGTTGGCTTATTCTTCGACCTAAGCAAAGCGTTTGACACTCTGAATGTTGATTTTATTGCATACAAATTGCAAAAGTTAGGAATCAGGGGTCTTGCATTAAACGTTATTAAATCATTCTTGACCGATAGAAAATTACACGTAAAAATATATGGCACAATGTCAGAAAATTATGATGTTAGTCAAGGAGTTCCTCAAGGTTCTGTGCTGGGACCATTACTATTTTTATTATTTGTCAATGATCTTCCTGCCATTATGCAGGAGGGATTGGTTGTTATGTTTGCCGATGACACATCGATGCTGCTCTCAGCACGGGACCCTGTAAAACTTCAAAGTCAAGTCGATAGTATACTACTTTCATATCAAAACTGGTGTCACAGTAATACACTAATCTTGAATATTGGTAAAACTGAATGTGTATACTTCTCTCAACGAAGATCGCCTTCAGAAGATCTCGTCAAAGTAATACCTACTGAAAACTTTGCACCAATTGTCAAGTTCTTGGGAACTATAATAGACCATAGCCTTTGCTGGGAAGAGCAAATAAAAAATGTTTGCAAAAAGATAAATCATGCATACTTCGCATTAAGGCAGTTGAAGGGTATCTTAAATATCAAGTCACTATTAAATGTTTATTATGCACTTGCATATTCACACTTATCATATAACATTGTGGCTTGGGGTGCTGCCTCAAGTATAAATCGTGTGTTTATCCTACAGAAAAGGCTCATCAGGTTAATATTTGATATCGCGCCAAGAGATTCCTGTAAACCTTATTTCAGAGATAATAAAATCTTAACCATCCACAGCATATATATATTAAACACCATTAAATTTGTTAAAAAGAATTTAAACATATTCGAAACAAATTCAGATAACCACACATACAATACCAGACATGGTCATCTATTAAAAAGTAAAAGTCATAATACAACTTTATACGAAAGATCTCCATACCACGCAGGTATTAAAATGTATAATAAGTTACCACAGGAAATCAAAGCCATAGGTTCTGTAAATAAATTCAATTTTTGTCTGAAAAAATTTCTTGCTACTAACGGTTTCTATTCAGTTGATGAGTACCTAAACTATGAGCCATAGTGATATTGCAAAATTCTGACCATTATCTGTGATGATTCTAGATTAAGTATTTTTACCAGTTTGTGATTATATGTTTATATTATTCAATGTGTACTATTGTTATTTTATTCTAAAATTACCTGTAAATTATTATTATTTTATTATCCTGAACTATTTTAGATACTGTTGACGTTCATATATATACTATGTATATCTATAGTGAGAAATATACTATTCTATTCTATTCTATTCTATTCTATTCTATTCTATTCTATTGTATGGAGTGTTTCCTTCATTCCAATTTATACCATGGTAATTATTTGTTAACCAGTTAACTTTTCTAAATCAGGTGGCAGGCATTTTATAGAATATGGTGGCTTGAAAATATAGTGAGCTGTTTTATAACCATCATATGCGGCTAGTTCCTTAACAATAAACTTATTTTTTTCTGCTTTGAACCCTTGTACATCAAAAATTAATGGCATATTTTTATATTTGCCAACTTTCTTGTCACAAGAACTTTTAAACTATACAACGTGATCTACCAAGAAATGCGGAAAATAAAATGGTGTGCTAGTCTTCAATGTGGGAAAGCCCCTGCAAAATTTTAGAGGATTCTGAGGTAATTTAGTATATTAAATTATTAGTCAATTTGCGAAGGTACACTACTGATGTTGAGTAAGTCCTGACCTAATTCTGAAGAGGTCGACGAACTTACTGGCGAAATAACGTATTTGAGTTCCTTAATTGGCATAAAAAGTGATCCGGCCGGCGAGATCAAAAAAAGAGGTCTACACACGATCGAGCGGCAGGTAGTCAACATTGTTGGTACGCTTTGAAGATAATTGGAATTCCAGCGGACCAATTCACTTTTACGAATGAGTTCAAAGCATGCCGAAAAGGCTGGCTCCGTGCAACTAGATCGTGTGTAGACACCTAGACAGCTGCGTTTTTTGCTTCCGGTCATGTCATTGACCGGTTTAACTAAATATCTCGTATATCTGCTTTTCATTTCAGCATAAGATCAACGTCTTCGATTTATTTCGGTATTTTTGTAGTGTGATTTGATTAAAACCAAAAGTCACTTCTATCTTATTATCGAGCTTTGCTGTCAGTAGTGTCAATCCCAAGTCTGATAAAGTGATATGGTTGTGCTTACTTTAGATTAGTTGAAGTCATTGGCGGTGCATTCCTACAAAAAAAATAAGGTAATTTTTTTGGTCATTTTTTAAAAAATTTTTCATTTTTTTACTCCTTTCGGTGGGGACAACCTACTGTTAAATTTTCCGCATGTCCTGGTAGATCACGTTGTATAGTTCCACTTCTTTCTTTAAATCTCTAATTTTTTTCTGATGCTCTCTCAGCGCGTTTCTGTACTTAGAGTTCATTGTAAACTAACTTGGCTGCCTACATCAACGCTCCTTAAGTAGGCTAGACCTGACAATTTTTGTTAGTGGATTATACCGGAATAGACGATCATGCAAAATTAAACAGTATGCTGTGGTATCACTGGGAATATTTTCGCTTGTTTCAAATTCAATGCGCATAACGACTGATCCCGATTGAATAGTTTCTTTTTGACGAGAACAGTCGATGTGGGTTATGGGCGAAATAGATTTGAATTCTTCAGGTGTGAATATAGGCTCATTTCCGGTTTCATAGTATGAATCTTGAAAATCCGAGAACATTTCATATAATGCCGCACATTTATTATCTCTAAAGTTTAAGTATAAATCATTGTAAGGATATCTTTCAGAATTTAAAAATACTCTTATATTTGTAAGATTACAGTTATCAAACGTACTCATATTAGAAGTTGCTTTATTCTTTTTATTAGTTTGGAAGGCTACTACAACATATCGAGGTGTTTCTAACTTTGTGGTAGTTTTCACAGGCCAAGTATGTCTTGTAGTCTGAGAAAGTGAGGGATATTCTACAAGTTCCCAACTACGAAATGAAAGTAATAATTCACCGTTTTTGTCTAAAATATTAGTTAAAGCCAGCTGCTGTGGTATTCCCACGGAAACATGTGGTACTCTCCAATAAATCTTATCAATATTAATTTTAGGTTTCTCTGTATCATCGACACTAGTTACTGCATCTAAATCATTACTACTTCGAATTAAGACCAGTTCTTGTTTCATATTTAATATAATTTGTTTGTAATCTTCGAAAAAGCCCATTAACATTTTAAGTGGAATGCAAACATTAAATTTATTACTATTTGGTAATGTGGTAGCTTTAGGAAACCAACCAGCATTTTGAAGTTTAATGCATTCACCTGAATTAAAAGATAAAAAGCCCTTAAGAGTAGATGTTAGTCCCACATTCCGATTTGAATCAATGACAACGCCATTTAACTCGTATCGAATTTCTCTAAAGAGATAACTGAAGGCGTTATTTATCAATTTTAACTTAGTAGCTGGTGATCCATCGTCCTTTGTTAGACTTCCTTCTAAGTATAGATGACTTTTACATGGTAAAGTATAAGCATCCAATTCTTGGATTGGAATTCTAATTTTATCATTGTAATCAAATTTGCCTGCTAGGAAAGGTTGATAGTTGTGGTACTCATAGTTAGAAACGGAATTATCTATGAGAGGTTGTTGCGTAACATTTAAAATATCCATTATATAAGTAATTCAAAACCGAGAGATTTTAAGAAAAGTTTATTCTCAGGTGTTACAAGTCTAACGTTCTTCCTATTACTGGCTAAATGTTTGTTCTTAGATCTCCTTTTATAACTGCGCTTAGCCACTACACTTGGAATGTGATATTTATTATAGCGGACCACCATCTTTTAGGATAACTTTTTTAAATGCAGTCTAACCGTGATGGTTTCTTTACGGAAATTGACAAGATTGCCGTCTTGATCGAGTATTTTAATGGTAATTGAGTTGATTGTCCTAACGCTTACAGGGAAGTATAGAATGTTTAGAGGCGATTCCACTATTTTATAGCCTGAAGCAACGGTTGGGAAAAACTGGTGTATTATGTGAACAGGTAATCCATTAGAATAAGAACCAGTGGCAATATTACAATCAATACACAGAGCGTTCACCTTAATGATTTGTACTGGAAAGTCAGATTCGTTTTGTTCATTAGCTTTAAGAATTCTTTTCTCAAATCCCAAGAGACGTCCTATAGAGTTTTCAGATGTAAAATCGATATCGACATTTGTCTTTATTTTAACCGTCGAAGTAATACGATTTGGAATAATATTAATATAAGCAGGCTTGTGAATTATTTTTTGCAAATAATTGTTAATATCGCTAATTTCGTAGGCTCCAACAGGAATGGTCGTAGTAATAGTACCTTGAGTGAATTTATTGTTTGTTTCATCGATGTTTGGTATGACATTAAAAGTCTCAAAGTTTGTTAAACCGATAACGTAATCGGAATTATCTTCCAAATATATAGGTGGATTAAAATTAGCTGTTAAGATGGATGAATTTCCCGAGAGTGAAAAAGTTAGGGACATGTTGCACAATTCAATAGTATACACATAATAAAGAAATTTCCTTTATTTACATTCATTATATAAAAATTTCAGACATAGTTGTCCACAATTAATTGAATTATATTTCTGAATTTGATCATAATTATAATTAACCTTATTCAAGCTACTATCGCTATAGAAATAACTTATTAATTTTTTCGGTGGTTTTAAGTTTCCATAACTATCGAAATAGACTATTGAGTTATTTTTCTTCACATACGCCGTCCAGTGAGTGCCAGGTCCGGATGAATCATCTAAATTAATTATACCACATTCATTTTTTCTTATCTTCATTGGCAACGCATCTTTCATAAATACACCACGAAAGTTTGGAATATGTAAATTTTTAGCGTATTTCGTTAATTCTATATTGGTTAATGCTCTGCGAGGTAGCTTTATTGGAAGTTTTTTTTAAAAGGTGCTAGGTATAATCCCATGCCTTTCTTGTAAGGTCGTAAGTACAATCCTTTTCCTATTGCAGCCTGCTCCATAGCTAATGTTGTGTCTTTTATCTTCCTCGAGTTTTTCTTTTGCGGCCTTGGCATCATTAACAGCTTTTGCAATTCCTGCAGCACCACCTCCTATACTTCCTAAAGCACCTAATGCTGTAAATATAGGTAAAAGGAAAGGTAGAAAACCACCTGTTTTTGGTATAGGAATAATCCGTTTCTTTGGTAAAGACAGTTTTGTTGTTCCTATTGATGATAAAGCTTGTTTGGCGACTTTAATAAGATTATTAGAATTACTGCTTTGAATGCCACGTCGCGCTCGTTGTACTGCATTATTAAAACTTAACGTATTCTTACGCACCCCCCTACCATGTTTCCGATTGGGGCGTTTCTTTCTGCGTAAGCCCATTCCAAGTTTAGTTTTTGCTTTCATAGTGCCAGCCACACTTAATGCCGTAATTTTTTCACCAACTGAAGAATCACTTGCTTTAAATCGCTGATAGGCTTTTTCTGTCAACACGTTATCTGCTTGATGTCTGCTCGTTAAATCCTTAGAACGTGAATATGCGATATCATGCTCCTTACATGCCTCGTCTAATAGGTTGACGCCAGTATCACCTCTTGCAAGTCGTTTAGATAGTTTTGTTCCTGGGCCACAATAGTTGTAACCTGGTATATGTAATTCGAAAGGTAGATTATTAATAAGACTATTAAGAAAGCCTGACCCAGTCTTTGCTCGTCTTCGTTTACGATTAACTGTTGGTGTGTTGTGTACAAGCATTATATAACCTCTAGAAGGTTCTATATGTAACTGGTTTTTCAGCAGTGTGCAATCTTATAAATAGTGTTGATGAATGATTGGTGGTACAGTTCCTTATATGCAGTTTTACGATGAAGATTGAAAAGCAAAGTGTTACGTTACCAATCGTTAACCAGGACGTGTCTTCATTGGAAAATAGTTATCAAAAACACGGTAAACTATTTGGAGGCTTATCCAAGCGAGCGTTGGTTGTGGGGAGTAGTGGCAGTGGAAAAACAAATTTATTAGTTACTTTACTTTCACATCCCAATGGACTCCGATTTGAGAATGTTTACCTATATTCAAAGTCCTTGTACCAACCAAAATATGAATATTTGAGAAAATTATTGAAACCCATGAAAGAAATAGGTTATTTTGAGTTTAATGATGGAGAAGATGTTTTATCAGCTCAAGAGATCAAACCCAATTCGATTATTATCTTCGATGATATAGCTTCTTGTAATCAAAATATTATGCGAGATTACTTTTGTTTTGGACGCCATAAGAATACTGATTGTCTTTATCTATGTCAGACCTATTCATCCATTGAGAAAAGGTTAATTCGAGACAATGGTAATTTAATAGTTATGTTTCATCAGGATAATACAAACCTCAAGCATATTTATGATGATCACGTAAGTGTCGATATGTCATTTCAAAAATTCAGAGATCTTCGTTCTTTATGCTGGCGAGAACCATATGGATTTGTAGTAATAGATAAGGACTGTGCAATAAATAATGGGAGGTATAGAAAAGGATTTGATAACTACATTACACCATAAGATATATAATACATAAATGTGTTGAGTGAGACACAGTGTTTGTCAATATTTCACAGTGCAGAGATGGATAAAAATTTAGCTAAAGAGTTAATAAAAACTAGAAAATCAGTGAGACAAAAATATCTGTCTCTAAAATCTGATATCGCACAGTCACAAGCTCAGCTGGAAAAAGGTTATAAGCCCATTACCGAACCATTACAAAAATTTTTACAGAACATAAAATCTGAGGTAGTACTTAAAAAAGAGCCTGACGAAACTGAACAAACCAAAACTCCTAAACAAAGGTACAGCTCTACACCTAAAAAATCACCAGTTAATATTTTAAATAAATATATGCCTGCATTACCTATGACAGGACTTACTTTTTTGGAGGATACTTATCAATTTGATCCAACTAATGCACAAAATTCTACTGTTGTTGATGAACAGAATAGTAGTGATTTAATTAATGATGAGGTTGAAAGAAGTCGCATATACATGCAAGAATTGTCAAAAACCAAGGCTTACGAAGAATATCTTGATGCATATGATCCCTTACCTAGAACATACATTGATGAGTCCGTACGAGGAGATGAAGCGGCAAATGATCGCATATATGGCGTAACGCATGATCATGTAACTAAAAAATTTCAAATAGGTGATTCCGAGTTAGAGATTGTTGGTAAAGACATAAAAGTGAAAAATATAATATATCCTGGCACCGTTGGACTGTATGAATTACTGTTTAAGAAAAGTCCTAAGGCGTTTAATCAGACAGAATTGGATCATTATATGGATATATTAAAACGCACCAATACCTATCGCAGAAATTTCGATCCTAACGAGCAAATTCAGCACAAGAATACAGCAAAATATAGAACTATAATTAGACCATATTTAGTAGATAAAGGTATACTGAAATCTATGACGAAGACTTTTCAAAGGACATCATCATTCTCCAAACCAGTACCTCCAAATACTAGATCTCAAAGTAATATTCGTCCTAGAACTCAATCATTTAAGCTGCCTACAAGAGGTGGAATGTTGGACTTGTCTAACAAAAAAATCGATTAGGATAAGGATGGAGACATTTTGAAGCCTAATACTCTTAGATATGCGTCGCGAGTTATATATTCTAACCCCCACCAGATTTCAATGCCAGGGAGGGGAGCTTAGCGACCGGAAGTAACGTCTGCTTAGCAGCTGTCTCACCTAACTTGTCTAGACAAGTCAATGAAACCAGATATATATCATCTGTTTGCCAGATGAGCTCAGTCGTGGGAATAGCTTTTTGAATTGGTTCCCACACAGCCAACCGTTCGCCAGATGTCTATATAACATGTGTTGCTATGGAGAGTTGTTTTTTTGATGTGGTTGCGGACTACAACACAAATATCGAAAGTTCTCAGATATCTCAACACATAACAGACTATGCTGTGGAATTGGGAAATAAAGCCTTGGTTTGCTGCAGGTGTGGAAATCCACTTTTTACGTACTGTCTAACACGTTTTTGTATTTTCAGTAATACCATTTAAGATAAATGTTATTATAAAGTGTCTGAATTCTTGTATTGATTGACGAATCCCATACAATGTACATTGTCACAGTGGAAAATGCATCTTATTATTATTATTATATTATTATTATTATTATTATTAAGTTTTTGTGAAAATTGATATTGTTAACGCCCTGTACATTTTTTAATAAATATTTGTAAAACTACATGTGGTTTATTTTCCATTACATAAAATAAGTAATGTTTCCTGGAATAATTTTATAAAATAATTTTTACTTTAACACTCAGTTTATGTTTAATCATTTTATTACACTAAAATAGAATTAGAATAATATGTATTTTATTTCACACAGCCCTGTACATTAATTAAGTATTTTCAAACTGCTTTCAGTTTGTAAGTTATTTATTGTCTCCTTGTAACATTATAACGCGAATTGATACACATATGACATATGTGTAATTCTATTTTTAGTCCGTATTTGACCCTCGTGGCACGAACGGCTTAAATGCATTGCGAATTGTTTGCTGAATGTAACATTATTTATTAAATATTTACCTAATCCATTTACCTTAACATGTTTTGTGAATGTGTGTTACCTCTACGATATATCTGTTTGGTGGGCGTTTTGTGCCTCTAAGAATATTTTGTGAATATTGTTCTGTGAAATAAAAATAATGTGAAATAGTGCGAAGTGGCAGTGTTTATGTTTTCTTGGATACCTTTTGTTTTTACATTGGATTACCATTGGATTACCTATAAGGTATCGTATTGATGCAAATTTATAAACACATTGTTTAGAAAGATTTTTTGGCTGTTTTAAAAATTTATTATTTTTTTGATGCAATACTATAGTCTGGAATCGTGTAAATTTTAGTACACATGATTTGGGATTGGAAAAATGTTTATTTTTTCCACTGAAATTATTTCGAAATTTTTAATAGGTATAGAGGTCGGACCATAGGTATTCATTGACTTATAGAGAGCGTGTATTCATGGGTGGTCTGAAATGCATATTTTTCTGAGGGAGGCCAAAAACTCCTTGTGAGAAACTAGTCAGTTATCAGACAGCTGCAAAAACATTGTGAGAGGTCAAAAAATACTTCCCGTGTGAACGTGACCTTTCAAGCTTAATGTTATCACATGTGAACAACTGCAATAACATAATGGGGGGTCAAAAAATACTTCCCGTGGGAGTCTGACCTTTTAAGCTTAATGTTATTACTTGTGGACAGCTGCACATGGTGGGAGGGCAAAAATTAAACTGAACTTTTACCAGATGTAATGAGTCATCGATCTATGTCTGGTATTGTCGTGAGAATCTAACCTTTGGTTTCACCAGATGCTTTTTGTCTGATGTTGTCGTGAGAACAGTAGTTTTTAATTGGTTCCCCCAGACATAGGTCATTGACATAGGTCATTCACCTTTCACCAGATGCTTGACACGTGTTCACCAGCTTTTTCATAGCTTTTGATTGGCTGCTCACTAGTGAGCACCTCTCCGCTCCGATCACTTTCTCATTTGCACACTACCGTTAATTGTTCCTCGTTTGCAGTAACGATAACAATATTTCTTGTTTTGTAGATTTGCCGGCCTAACTTGCATTTGGTTAATTTGCACATGGCTAACTTGCATTTTGCAACTTACACCTTGGAATTTTCGCATTCATAACTCGTATCCTGTAGACTTGCTGTTTGGTATTTAATAATTTTATGATCCCAGATCTATGTTAATTTGAGCTGTAATACGGTTATATGGTTGGAAGCGTTGTATGATTCGATTATTCAACCGGCTATTGGATAACCACGGTCGCATGTGAGCATGCTGCCCGGCCGCTGGGTCGCTTACCCTGATGAGAACACATGGTTGTAGCACGTTATGCAATAAGGAATTGCCCTGGATGTCCATGGTACTGTGAGGTGTCGACAAATTAAAAATAAGGTCAGACTGTTTTTTTCTATTTACTCAGAAACGGCGACGTGAAATTCCAGCCTCTGATTATACAATAAACGTCGTGTGGGAGGACGGTGTTGAATTATAAATTTACCAATCTTTTCAAATAATTGTTTTGCTAAATTACCAAGCCAATTTTACACCTAATTTAAGTCAGATAATTTCATTAAAATTACGATTTCTAATAAGTTGCACAGTTACTGTGAACCGCAAATAGTACTATTTGAGGGGGCCAAAAAGCGGACCATTTGTGAAATTAAATGAATTATTAAGCATTTTGATGCTCGTGGAGCACATTCTTACCCCATAAGGATACCTTATTGTGATAAATTTTTATTATTAAATCTAATTTGAGGACCCAACCTTGACTTTATTTTTTTGCAACACCCACAAACCCAAAAGGCTAGGATAGGCATTTTTCTTGGTCTTAACTAAAACAAGATTAAGTGGCGCCTATTTAAATAATTGAAGACTTTAAAATTAAATTTTCCAAAGATCCTTACTCACACCCAATGCCTCCGACGAGAGAGCTGCCGCCTAGCAAAGTATAATCCCCGGTGGGGTTATAATAGGTACTATCAGGATAGCTTGAAGAACCACACCCGGGAAAAAAGAGGCATCGGTGAACGTACCCGTGTTAGTTTGTCCACGAGAATCCCGAAAAGTTGGCCTGTTTCTTCGCGACGCCACTAACAAGGAGGAACTATTCAAACTTCTTACAACAAGTTGCTGAAATAAATCAAGATAGGAAGGAGGTTTACTCGACTATCAAAGACTTGGGCATTTCAAACTCAAACCAAGACACGAACGGCGTTTTATATCCCTGTAGCCGTGAAGAGGCCAACATCAGGATCATGGTACATGTCTTAGATGCCGTTCAGCAAGGATGCACGAAGATGCTGCTTCGGACTGTAGACACTGACGTCCTGACGTCCAGTTGTGTCTGCAAAATCCCACAACTCGAAGAATTCTGGGTTCATATTAACAAATCAAGCCACCAATCTATTGCTGCACATGTTCTAGCAGAATGCCTAGGTGAGGAAAACGTTAGCGAATGATAGTGCTGCTAGTGACCAGTTGCTGAATATTATGTTTTAGTGTTTCCAGGTTCACAAAAATCCTGCATCCTTCTGGTCTTCCATGCGTTCACCGGATGCGATTCAGATTCATTGTTTGCGGGTAGAGGCAAGAAAATGGCTCTCCAAGCTTGGAAAATGTATCCAGAAATCACTAACGGTTTCCTTGTGGCGGCAAGCGGAGATTTAGAAAATGCTATGGATCGCATAGAATAATTTGTTGTCACACTCTATGACAAGTAAGGACTTGGCTTGGCTTCCGGCAGATAGAAAACCTTCCTCCCACCTATGACGCCTTAAAACTGTACACAATGAAGGCCCAGGGGGCAAATGTTGGGGGCACAGTTTGGAACTTATGCCAGATCTGCCAAGCCCATCAAACTATCGATGGGAGAAAAGTGACAACGATTGGGTAGCTGTGTGGACAACTCAACCTATTGCTTCAAAGGCCTTCTTGGAATTGGTGAGATGTAAGTGCAAAAAGGGCCGATGCCAATGTCACAAAAGGGAAATCAATTGTTCAAGTTTGTGTCTTTGTGAAGGCGAGTGTATATTTTAAAGAAATATGTTTGTGTAAAAATTTTGTTTTTCTTCTTTTGTTCTTAATATGATTGTTCACGATTTTGTCGTTGTTAATTGAGAATTACGTTAGAAAATATTAAATCTGAACTCCGTTCAAACTCATGACTTCAGCTTTATAATTTGCTTCTGAATCGACCCTTAAAATAACAATTACAGTCTGTTTAGCCTAAGCTAGTGCATGTCAATCGCGCACAGCGCATAGTAGCATTTACATCTGTTTGTAAGAATCCCTTCTAGGGGCTTCCTCTCTGAAATCTAAGTTTAATAAGCCATTTCGAAAGCGTTCTAATAGTTTTTATTTATTTTGTTTGCTAAAACCGGCAAAGAAACCGGATGCACTACCTCAGGCCAAATATAATGGATGTTTATTTAAAGAAAACGCCCCTGGAAGGTAGGCAAAATACATAAACATGTCTACTTATGGTCCGGTGGATCTCTGTACTGACAGAGAGACTAAATAAGAACTGTGTAAGTATTTCCCATTGAAATCCCCACCAAAATGGCCTTAATACAGCGATGTTGAGAAAAATTCGTATCCCCAGTAGGCTAAAGCTTTTGATTGTGTGTCTCCTGACATATTATTAATAAAATTAGAGTCTCGGTATAAGAGGATCTGCACTTTCTTTCATTAAAAACTATATGTTAGACAAATGTCAGTGTGTTAGCAGTAATGGTGAAATCTCTTCCTTAAAGTCCCTCAAGTTTGGCGTTCCTCAGGATTCGATATTAGGACCAACGTTATTTATTGTTTATATCAACGACATATCAGATCACATCTCTAGTAAAATTATTGTTTATGCTGATGATAGTACTCTTCTTTCAACCCATAATAATATGGATAATCTCACTAATATGTCAGCAGATGCACAACAAGCCGAGCAATACTTTTCTAATGTAAAACTAAGTCTAAACACTCAAAAAACGCAAAATTTAATATTTCATCTAAACACTCGAATTCATATTGACAATAATAATCCAGTTAAGTGCTTAGGTGTTACTTTAGATATCAAATTGACATGGGAAAGCCACATAAATTGCATGTCCAGAAAATTGTCTAGTAGAATATATTTGCTGGAAAAACTTAAAAATCAAATCGATCAAAATATTATCTTGACTGCATATCACGGACTCTTTCATAGCATAATATGCTATGGAATTTTACTGTGGGGCGGCTCTGCACACACTGTCAAGATTTTAAAATTGCAAAAGAGAGCTATCCGAGTTATTACGAATTCAAAATATAACGAAAGCTGTAGACCTTTGTTTAAAAGGTTAGGTGTCCTCACTTGCACTAATCAGTATATTTTAGAGTGCATTCTTTTTGCTAGAAACCATCTGTCTCATTACCAAACTCAGAATTGCTACAAAACAAGGAATGAATCTGTTGTAGTTCCTTTCTTCCGTCTGACTAGAAACATAAATTCATTTAGATATCTATCTGTAAAATTCTACAACCTACTGCCAAATAGCTGGAAAACACTTAAGGATATTGCGTTCGAAAGTAAGAAATTTTCTGAAAGAAAATGTCTTTTATGAGATAAATGAATTTTTCACGTACTTTAATTGTTTTTAAATGTAATTGTCTGTATTGTTGATCTTAATTGTTTTATTTAATGGTATATTCCAGTTTAGAATAGAATAGAATAGAATAGTTTATTTGTTCCGTTTTTAACAACCCTCAGTGGGTATAGAACATGTCATTAAGTTTACAAAACAAAGTAACTTATTGTCTATAAGGAGTACATAATATAAAAACATATAAAACATGTAAAGTGTATATAGTACAAGAAAAAAACAAAAACATAAAATGTCCAAAATGACCATATACGTAAACACGATATAACAACTATACAATAGACTGATTTACAGTCATATCATTTCGCTAGTAAAATATTCGTTCATATTATAAAATGGATTGTCCAATAGATATTCTTTCATGTATTTCAACAAAATTCCTCCTGGCAAACTTCTTTTTTGTAAGGATATTTTATTCCAAATTTTAATTAGGTTGTTATGCACATTTTTTTGAATGAAGCTGAATTTAGTTTTGTCAGGTAAAAGGTTCTCTTTTGTTTTTGTGTTATAATTATGTGCCCTTTGGTTACCTATAAATGAACCCTAGTTCTGGACTATAAATTTTATTGCCTCATACACATATAAGGCAGTTGTGAGTAAGCGATTTGCTTTGAAAATTGGTCGGCAACTTTCTATTTTTTCCATCCTAAAAATAGTTCTTAAGCATCTCTTTTGTAAAATCAGCACTCTCCGTGCGTCGACTGAGTTTCCCCAAAATAAAATCCCGTATCGAATTTTAGATACGATATATGCATGGTACAAGTTTAGAGCTGCTATGACACCTACCCTATCATTCAAAATTTTTAAGGCATAGCAATACTTTGATATGTCTAGTACGAGAGTATCAATGTGTGCTTTCCAGTCAAGTTTTTGATCTATTTTGATTCCCAAAAATGAAACTGTATTTACAGTTTCTATCGGCGAACCATTTACATTAAGTTCCATTCTGTGGTTGCCTCTAACACCAAAATTTAAGATTTGTGTCTTATCTGCATTCATTAATAAATTATTTTCTGAAAACCAAGTTTGGAGCATTTCCATAGTATTTGTAATTTCCATACTGGCAGCTTTCCTGCTGTTTTCACTGAGAATCACGGAGGTATCATCGGCATATAAAATGACCTCATGTTGAACAATTGCTGGTATTTCATTAGTATATAAGATATACAACAGAGGACCAAGGATTGAGCCTTGTGGTACACCTTTCTTAATGTATATAGTTCTAGATTTAATTAAATTACTGTCTTTATCTCTTTCCACTACAGACTGCCTTCTATTGGACAAATACGATTTGATGAGATTTTTTGCCACTCCTCTGATACCATACTTTTCCAGCTTCTCGACCATAATGTCGTGATCCACACTGTCAAATGCCTTCGAGAGGTCTAAACAAACAGCTAACGTGTGTTTATTTTCATTCATTGAGTCTAGCACTTTTACTAAAGCCTGATAAATAGCTTTTGTTGTTGATCGACTTCTACGAAAACCATATTGACAATCCGTGATCACCCCGTTACCATCGAGAAAGCTTATTAATCTTTCATATATAATCTTTTCAAATATCTTGCTGATATTTGACAAGAGAGAGACAGGTCTGTAATTTTTAAATTCATCTTTTTTACCTTTGTTCTTATAAATTGCTCTTACATGCGCCATTTTCAAACTGTCCGGCTATACACCTTTTAGGAAGCAGAGATTTATTATATGTGCTAAGGGAACCGAAATAAGATCAGCCACTTTTTTTAGGAGTGAAATTGGAATTTCATCCTCCCCAACAGAGCTTTTATTTTTTAAGTTTTTGATACACTCGTATACCTCACCTTCAGTTACACCGCTTAGAAAAATTGAGTTATTGCTTTCCTTAATCTTTGTGAAATCTACCTCAGAAGAGTTATTCGTGTCTGGACATGCATTGGCAAAAAAGTTGTTTACTTTGTCTAACAATTCATTATGATTTTTAAGTTCCTCGTAATTATCTAATATGCTGTTTTTTGAATTGTCCTTCCCTGTAACTTTCTTTATTAAAGACCAAGTTGCTTTCGCTTTGTTTTTAGAGGTTAAAATATATTCAGTATTATTTAGCTTTTTTGCTCGATTAATAACTTTCTTTAGGATGTAAGAATATTTTTTGAAGTAATCCTCGCTTACCTCTCCCGATATCTTTAGTCTGTAAAGCATTCGTTTTCGTACGCATGATGTTTTTATGTCTCTCGTCATCCATGGTTTTGATATACTTTGGTGATTTTGAATGTTTTTTGGTGTAATAATTCTATCCATTACCTCCTTAATTTTCTTAATAAAAATATTGTAGGCTAAATCTACCTGGTCTATTTCTAGGACTCTTTCCCACTTCTCTGACTGTAGTTCAATATAATATTGGTCAAGTTTTATTTTTGAGAAAATTCTTTTTTTGGTCAGTCCTTCTTTTGGTTTTCGGCTTTTGCCATGATCAAAAGAAAGAAACTGGGCATGATGATCAGAAAGTGCTGAATTTACAACAAAGCTGCTATTATATTCAAAATTGACAAAAAATTTATCCAGAAGGGTAGCTGTCTTTTTTGTAACTCGTGTTGCTTCAAATATAGTTTGTGACAAGTTATATGTTAATAATAAATCTAAGAAAGTATTAGTCATTTCATTTTTTTGAAAGAGGTTGACATTGAAGTCGCCACAAACAATTACATCAAAAAACCTGAAATATTCCTGGACATAACATAGAATTTCTTCCAATTGATCTATAAACACATTAAAATTACTCAAATTTGTACGATACGCACTGATAAGAATAAGTTTATTTAGTCTGTCTTGCACGCATGCACATTCAATTTGACCTTCTATGCTTTTTTCTTCAATTTGTTGAACTCTTTCAAATCCAGCGTTGTGTAGAGTATAGATACATACACCACCGTGCTGCAAGTTTTCCCTCGCATATGACGATTTTAATTCATACCCTTCAAGTTTAACAAAGTCTTGTTCTTCCTTTTTCATCCAATGTTCTGTCAGGCATATGATATCAGGTTTCTTATCCCATGTTTCAAGAAATGCCTCAATCTCATCCGTTTTGTTTTTTAAACTTTGTATATTCTGGTGTAATATACATAAACTATCTCTTGTTGTAACACAAGTGTTCTTTACTGTATTATCATGTTGGTTATTTGCAATGCTATTGACTAAAAAATCAGTTTTGCTTTTTTTGATTTCTAGGTTTCTTAGATATGATGGGCATTCCTTGCTCCATGTGTGATGATGAAAGTCAATGTGTTTAATATGGAGTTTTTCAACTGCATATTTACAGTTCACACATTTTATCACATTGTCTTCTACCTTACATTCTTTTGTGTGATGAGAGTCTCCACATTTGGCACAGACTACCTGCTTATCACAATTCTTTGCCAGGTGATTGAAACCGCAACATTTGTAACAAATTGGAATATCCACTGCATCATATATAGCACATCTGTCCCAGCTGATATTGACCTTTCCATTTTTTAATATTTTTTCGTAGCTTTCTCCGTCCAACTGCACATATGCTATAGAACTTCTTCTATTTTTTTTACTAGGGGCAGTACTTTTAGACTGATGTTCTTATGCCATTGTTTTACTTTATCTTAACGTAAGTGTCTATATTAATCTTTGTATCTGACGAGTGTAAACAATATTGTATTGTCACACACAATAAATAAACTACTACTACTACTACTACTAATCCAGAATCTGCGACGAGCCCACGTATTGACGTGGGCTCGTCGCGGATTCCGGATTTGTATACAACTCTTAAATCACTCTTTGGGCCAAGTTTCATGCTTGCATCAAAAAATGCAAGGTGTGTTCAACTATCGACCGTACTATATTGGTTGTTAAGGATTCTATATGGTACTTCCAATCTAGTCTCGAGTCTATTTTTATTCCCAAAACGAGGTGATCTTTACTGTGGTGAGAGATGTATTTCCTTTCGAACACTATATATTTGTTAAAATTAGTAAAATCTGAATTTTTGCACAGACGTTCTTTAAAGTGTCTCAAACCCAAATCCACAAAAATCCCAACATGGCTACCCAAGATATTGAAGGTTAAAGTTTTTTGCAAATATCTCTCGTCCTATGCATCGGATACCTATGATGTCAATGTGAAAGTTGTAGAGAATTAAATTATCTACAAGTTGCCTTTTTTATTTTTTGCCAAACCGCCCCCCCCCCCCTTGTCGAGATATTCAAGGTCAAAATTTCAAAAACATGGCTTCACGAATATCTCGCGCCAAAAAAATTGGACACCAATACAGTTAATACAAAAGTTGTAGAGAATTCAATTATCTACAATATTGGTATTTTGCATTTTTTCGCAAAACCTTGGCATTTTCGAGATATTCAAGATCAAAGTTTAAAAAAACAGTTTTTTGCATGTAGACTTCGTTGTGGTCTAATACATAGGGAGCGAGATATTCGCGGAGTCTCTACATGCAAAAAACCGTTTTTTTAAACTTCGTCCTTGGAATATCTCGAAAAGGGCGAGGTTTTGAAAAAAAATGCAAAATACCAATCTTGTAGATAATTGAATTCTCTACAACTTTTGTGTTAACTTTATTGCTGCCCGATTTTTTTGGCACGAGATATTGGGGAAAAACCATGTTTTTGAAACTTTGACCTTGAATATCTCGAAAAAGGGGGGGCGGTTTGGTAAAAAATAAAAAAACTTGTAGATAATTTAATTCTCTACAACTTTCACGTTGACCTCATGAGCATCTGATGCATAGGACGCGAGATATTTGCAAAAAACTTTGACCTTCAATATCTTGGGATATCATGTTGGGATTTTTGTGTTTTTTGTGGATTTGGATTTGGGACCTCAAAGACGTATGTTCAAAAATTCAAATTTTTACTAATTTTGTCCAGGTTTCCTCACTTTTTTGTCTAATTTCCCTGCAGTACTATGGCATTAAATATTTTATTGTCTAAGTCTCCATCATTTTCTTCACTAATAATTAGAGAAGTATTATCTGCATATTGAAATATATTGTCTATTAAGGGTAAATCGTTAGTATACAAAATGTATAATAGAGGGCCCAGTATGGATCCTTGAGGTATGCCTCTTAGAATCAATACTGAATTGGATTTCAAGATGTCATTGGTTTCATCCGTTTCAATCACACATTGGCTTGGATTACTTAGGTATGACCTAACTAGTTGTAAAGGAATTCCTCTAATTCCATAATTTTCTATTTTTCTCATTAAGAGCGCTCCGGATAGAAGTCATCAAGAATTCTTGACCTACGCCCACATAAATCATTATTTCAAAAAACAGCTTTCACTAAAATTTTTTAAAAAATTGTTAAAATGAGAGAGAGAGAAATATATACATAAAAAAAATATATTTTTTCTTTCATTTTCGATTTGCAAAAATAATTTTCACCATCCCGGATAGGTATTATTAAAATAAATATTTTTCCCTTTTGTAGAAATAAAATAAAATCAACCCTATGCACTCAGATAGTGATTTAAGATTTAAAAATGCCCATAATTAATTTGTACAATCTCATATTCTATTTCATCTACCGCTCTCTCTCCAAGGACGCTGCAGAGGTTTGCCTGCTACAGAGGCGCCCGTATATCAAGGGCGCCTCTTCAATAAAGCAATAAAACCGATCTTTTTTGTTTTCTATTGCAATTCTTACGTACATACCAGCTGTGTGGTTTCCGACGGCTGGCGACGTTAATTTAGTTAGTGTGATATTTTTCAGTATTTTTGTTATAGTTTAGTATTTATTATTACAATCATTATGTGTAAATATAAAGACTGTGATATTCTGACACTTATAGTTTTTAATTTTTTGTGCATACGCTAGGTGTTCTTTTAGTTTTATGTGACTTTTTCGTAATTAACTTTCCAGTTGGTGTACTTAATCTGTATAGGTAATTGTTACCGTGCTAGTTGATTATATTAAAAAAATGGGATGTCCTACTAAAAGGCAGACTTATACCAAACGCCGAAATCTAACTTGTCATCTAAAAGGAAAAATCGCAGCAGAGCTAAATTACGGTAAGTTTTACAAAATTAAAAGGGATTTAATTAAAAATTTCTTTTTATTATTATCATTATTAACAGTAATCCAACAAAACTATTTTTGATTTGAAGCTAATTAAAAGAAATTAAACCCATTGTATTCATTATTATTATTAATACTTGCTGATCTTTAAAAGTAAGATACGTAACACACTTTTTGAACTGACGTCCTCATGAAATTAAGAAATACTTCGAGTTACATTCTTTACTTATGAAGAATGTCTACGATCCAAAAAAATATTGCTCTATAATATATAGCGTGTTTTAGAATAACTTGCAATTTGCAAATTTTAGTTAATCAGCTCTAGCAAGCCATTATTATTTGTAATATATTTATTTCTTCGCTGAAAGCTAAATTATTTTTTACTCCTGCAGATTCATTGTTTATAGGTCAGTATTTAATAAAAGAGGACAGGAAACAAAGGCTTGCACTGTGGTTTCATCCCATTTCCCAAGTTCTGATATGAACAGAACCAGTTCTCTAATTAGTGATAGCGAGTACCAAAAAAGAAAACCACTCGCAGATATAACCAACAGGTAACAGAAGGAGGACAGTTCAAAAATGTGTGTTACGTACCTTACTTTTAAAGATCAGCAAGTATTAATAATAATAATTAATACAATGGGTTTAATTTCTCTTAATTAGCTTCAAAGCAAAAATAGTTTTGTTGGAATAATAAAAAGGAATTTTTAATTAAATCGCTTTTAATTTTGTGAAACTTACCGTAATTTAGCTCTCCTACGATTTTTTCTTTTAGCTGACTAAGTTAGATTTCGACGTTTGATATCAGCCTGCCTTTTAGTAAGACGTCCCATTTTTTAATACACTCACCGGCAAAAAAAAAACGGCCACCTGAATAGTGCAAAACTTTTGTTGTTCAAATTTTTTTTTAATATTTCACCGATTTTAATTATTTTTTGGTCATGTTCTAAAGAAATTCATCAAAAATATCTCATACCCTTTCAATTTTGAAAAAATTATTTTTTGCAACTTATTACAGTCAGAGAACAAAAATTATGTTTTGATGATCTAATTTCTAAACACCCTGTGGAGTAATAAGGAAACTTGGTCAGGTTCTCTTGTGCTCTGTTCCAAAGCTCAATCTATTCTCAAAAATGTATTTTTTTATTAATCCCAATATCTGAATTTTTGTAGAAAATACACAGTTTCAAGTAAAATTTTGCAATTTATATGAAAAGGGTGTGTATAATCAATTAGCACGGTAACAATTACCTATAAAGACTAAGTACACCAACTGAAAACTTAATTACGAAAAAGTCACATAAAACTAAAAGACCTCCGAGCGAATGCACAAAAAATTAAAAATTATAAGTGTCAGAATATCACAGTTTAATATTTACACAAAATGATTATAACAATAAATACTGAACTATAACAATAAATACTGAAAAATATCACACGAGTACAAAAGATTCTCACACTAACTAACCTAACGTCCCCAGCCGTCGAAAACCACAGCTAGTATGTATGTAACTATTGCAATAGAAAGCAAAAAAGATCAATAAAAAATCAATAAGAATGCATTAAAAAGTAAAAAAACAAATGTTTGGCTCTGAGCTATCACGGTATTGCTAGAATTTATGTAACTAAAAATAAAAGTGGAGTCCTGAAAAGAGTTAACCTGTTTGAAGAGTTTTTCGACGCCCCACACTTTTATGTTTAGTGACATATATTCCAACAATACTGTGATAAATCCAAACAGTTATTTTATACTTTTTAGTGTATTTTTAATTATTTTTTAATTTTTATTGATTTTTTTTAAATAAGTATTTTTTAACAAGTAAAATTGGAAATTTTTAAAAACCCCCGACCAATAAATCTGATAATACTAGTTCTAAAGGGTCGATGCGAGATGGTAGAATCAAAATGGAACCGAAATCATATTCGCCATTCATAATTGTCTGCACATTTTCAATTTTACTTAAATCGGATAATTTGTAGAGAAATTAAATATGGCTGATTCAAAATGGAGACAAAACATAAAATCTAATATGGCCTATAACCTTCTCAGCAAAATACTCTTTCAGATAAAGAAAACACTATTAAAATCGGATCACCCGTTGAAGACATAT
The DNA here is from genome assembly GCA_936432065.2 of Rutpela maculata. Taxonomy (NCBI): domain Eukaryota; kingdom Metazoa; phylum Arthropoda; class Insecta; order Coleoptera; family Cerambycidae; genus Rutpela; species Rutpela maculata. The sequence goes on along the minus strand of OW386288.2, from coordinate 91,708,618 downwards.
GAAGCTACAGACAGACAGGCATGTATATATGCAAACATATACGAGTCAAGAGTATAATACCTCCTTTTTGGGTCGAGGGTTATAATAGTAGTTTGTGCAACAAGAGTGGATATGATATCCATATCGCACGATAAAGGCACGGCGCCGTAGGTGGAGTGCTTCAAATCTTTTGAGTGCGATATGGATAATCCACTTGAGTTGTACAGTATACTTTTTCTACGACCAGCTTAAAAAAACTACAAAATTTATTAAACATTAATATTTTACACAAATACACACTGACAGTAGTACACACTGACAGTTACTTTGACAGCTTACGCACTAATTTGATTTTAAAACAAATAGTTGTTTATGTACTTAATGCACGAACTGTGATTGGTCGGTTTCATTTCATATCCATCCTAGAACTGATATGAAATATATCCGTTCAGTTAACTGGAATTGCCTACTTATCCATTCTACAGACTGTACAGAAAACAGCAAATATACATAAGGGAGTAGAAAAAATATTTTTTTTCATATCCGTCCTAGAACTGATATGAAATTATATCCGTTTAGTTAACTGGAATTGCCCACTTATCCATTCTACAGACTGTAAATTTGCTGTTTTCTGTACAGTCTGTAGAATGGATAAGTAGGCAATTGGCACAGACAAGAACTGTGAACTCTGAAATTTGAAAGTTTGGTTTGGGACAACTTTATAAAACAGCCCAGTTTCATCTCCATTAAAAATGTCGTTATTAGAGTAACCTTTACGTATTTCAGGTCAAGTATGATCAAGCCAAGCCTTTGTTATATCTGCAGAAACACTCGCAGCTTCTCCATGGATTTTACTTGAAGAAATGTTGTACCTTTTCTTAAAATGGTCTATCCAGCTTTTCGAACATACAATCGCCTCATTATTAGGGGAAAATAATTTAGAAAATTGTTCTGCTTTTTCTTGCAATATGGGCCCAGTTATGGGTATGTTTTGAATTCTTTTCTGCTTAAACCACTCAAGCAATGCCTGATCAATTTGCTTTTTCGCTGGTTTCCGGATTCGTTTTAACTTTGAAATGTTTGAATTTAAAGATCCTTTAATTTTATCCCGGTTTTTCCAGACAGTAGAAACAGTCGAACTGGATAATTTGTAATTTTTACACACATCGGCATTAGATATGCCACTGGCAATAGCATCAATTATTTTTATTTTGTTCTCTAATGTAAGGGACTTTCTCTTACAGGCCATGGCTGTTATATAAATCAACGAACATCGGCGATTGATAACAAATCACTGATTAAATAGTAAAGGCCCGACCGTCGCGCGTTGGCTAAATTATGTGCATAACTTCCTAAAAACATTACATCTACCTACTACTCATAATAACGAGTCATGGCAAATTTGTTGGAATACTAGCAGGCACTGTTTCGATACAATAAAAGCACCGACGTTTCATATCTACCGCCCTCAAAGCACCGACTACTATTAAGTCGGTGTCCGTCAAATGGCAGCGTTCCAAAAACTTACTTCGTATGAACTAATAACTAATATCACTCGTTATAAATAAAGTTAATTCTCCAATGAATCATCGAGTCCTCGTTGTAATCACAGCCGCAGAGAATCTCCGTCATCCCTACAAAGGTGCTCGTTGTAAGTAAACATATTCAGCAACTTATTAGAAAAATATTACTCGTTATAACAAAAGCGCTTGTTATATCCGAGCTCGTTATATCCGAACTGAAATTGTGTTGAGCTTAATGGATGATTTTTTGTATCTATGGAAATTACTCATTAAAACCGATCGCTCGTTATAAGGTGTACTCGTTATTAGCGGGCCCGACTGTACGTGTTATTATCAATGATCGGAATTTGGGTTTAATTTCAGTGGCGCACGTAGGTATATAACATTTTACATCAAGAAATTAAATGTATGTTCTTTCTTACAAAATAAATCGAAACTAAATGTAATACGAACATACCTTATGAGTTTTTCTTTTATTTTGGCATAATAGAATACATGTATACATATGTACAACTAAAAATGTATGCATATTTTAATAAATCATTATAACGACGCACCTGAAAATTAAACCCAAATTCCGATCACTGGTTATTATACATTAGGAGAATTTTATGAAAATTATCAGAATTGGCGTAAGTTATAGTTTGTAAGCACTATCTGGACTATTCCTATAAAAATATGTATTTGTCTAAGAGGAAAATAAATATTATGATTGTTATTATATTGCCATGGGAACCATGTACACATACCAAATTTCAATTTGATCGGATATGTTATTTGGAAGTGAGTGAACATCGAAATGTAAGATTTTTATATCATATTTACAAGTCAAACTAATATAAGTGTGTTAAAAAAAAAAAGAAACTAAGTAATATATTTATTTATCCATTTTTTCATTTATTTGTTAAAATAATGTCTTCAGTGTAAAATATTTTATTTTATTACTATAATAAATATCTGTTGATGATACGCCTATTCTCGCTGCAGCAAATTCTGTGCAGGTAAATATAAACAAGGTCATCTTATACCTTAGCGTATGTGAGCAAGAAAGATAAAATATTGACGTGACGGAAACCATAGATATCTGGCTAATGTTCTGATGTGAGGTATAATTTAAAGTAATAGAAAAAGAAACCTGGTGATCTCATCGCACTCCGGATCGCTCTTAAATTGTCACGTTCGACACTGTCAAAAGCTTTTGACAAATCTATACTTATGGCAACTGTATATAACTTATTATTCATAGAGTCCAGAATTTTACATAATGCTTGATATGCTGCACGTGTTGTGGATTTTCTTTTTCTAAAGCCGTTTTAAGTATCTGACAGGACTTGATGATTTTCTAGAAAGTTTATAAAGCGATTGTATATTATTTTTTCAAAGACCTTGCTAACATTTGATAGCAACACTATAGCTCTATAGCTGTTAATTATATCTTTTTTGCCTTTTTTGTATATTGCTTTGACTTGTGCTGATTTGAGAACTTCAGGAAATATGCCTGTGTTTAATGCCAAGTTAATTATGTGTGCCAACGGAAGAGATATTTCCTCTGCTACATATTTTAAGAATTTGAAGGTATTTCATCACTACTCAGAGATTTGGTATTTTTTAGGTTTATGATAGTATTGTCCACCTCATGGTGATTAGTTGGTTCTAAAAATACACTCGATTCTAAGATTGGACCGTTGAGTGAAAAGTTCTTCTCTTCAATCAACGATTGGGCTGATACTTTCACTGACTAATTTGTTTGCACTGTTGGACACTGATTTATGAAAAAGTTATTTATGTTATTTAAGACAGATTTCTTGTCTTTATTATGTGCGTCTATATTATTTAATATGGTATTCTTATTTTGTGTTTTTGTGCCATTGTAATGTTTGACCAGATTCCAGATCGCTTTGCTTTTATTTTTTGAGGAAGTTATGTAGATGTTTGATAGTTTTTTAGCTTCGGCTATGACCTTTTTTTATGATATTTTTATATGTTATATTCTCCTCTCAATAACTGTGGATATAATTTTCTTTTTGTTTTACATGAAATCTTAATTCCTTATGTGATCCATACCTTGGGTTTATTTTTCATTTTTACAGATTTAACTGGAAATATCAAATCTAGTAAAATTGATATAATACCCCATAAAGTTTTTCATATGCTAAATTTGGATCTACACAAAAAAGATTTCGTCCCAATTTACATTTTGTAATTCATATTATAAATATGAATGCTGTAATTTGATCTCAGAATAAATTCTCTTTTTCGCTACATTTTTAATATTACCAGTTATTTCATCAAATGTTTCTACTCTTAATATTTGGCCTTCATGATCTGACAATGTGGTAGTAATCACTTCTCGTTTAATAGTTTTCAGAGTTAATAAATATATTATCTAACTACCAGTTCAATCTAAGTGAGATAGAGGTTACAGCTCTCTGGACAAATTAGTTGAATTAATAGTGTTTAAAGGTAGAGAAAAAATCTATAACTACATAAAATGTCTGAAGAATCATCTGAGGAAGATTGTGATATGGAATGGTTGATGACTGAATACAGGAGGAGGAAAAAAAGAAGAACAGGTGACAAAATGAATGCAATGGAAATTAATGAAATAATAGGAACAAGCTCACAGTCAGAACAAGAGAAACAAAAAAGACCACCAACAAAAAACACAAATGATAACACCTCAAGAACAGATAAAAATACCACAAAAAATTTCACAAAGAACTATTCACTTAGGATGAAAGAAATTGTAAACAAAAATTATGCATCATTGTTTTATATCAACACTGGAGACTCTCTAAATAGATTAGACATGGTAAAAATTTGGGAAGTTGAGAGTGCTAATCCAGATGATGTAATATTAAAAACATCTAAAGGCTATTTATTAAAATCAAACAAGGACAAATAGGTACAGGCTGTTAGCAAAGTTAGCAGAAAATAAAAAAATCATTAGCTACAAGGAAATTTCCAACAAAACCACGCAAACAAAAGCAATTCCTGAATCTACATATTCGGTAGTAGTTAGCTCGGTTGATCAATATATCAAAGAAAGCCTGCTACAAAAATGTTACCGTCAGCGAGTTCCTCAACAACAAATAATGCAGTCCCCCAGATGAATAAGAAACTCCATCACGAATTCAATGTACTGCATCAAAACATACAAAGTCTGAGAAATAAAACCTTGGAAGTAGAAGCATTCATTGAAACATTAGAAGAGAAACCTCATTTTATGCTTTACCGAACAGTGGCTAAAGAAAGATGAAGTTGGGGTACTGCCAATTGAAGGATATAATAATAATAATAATCTCTTTATTTCCTAAAGACCATGTTACAATGGCATAGGACATGTCAATAGAATAAAAGCAATAAAACAAAATCAGTATAAGACACATAAAACTTAATTATAATATACAAACAGTAGCAGTGATTATGCAAAAATAAGATAAACAAGACACATATTAATAAAAACACATAATATAGACTCTTAGCATAATAAAAACAGAAGTATATAACTAGTTAGGCATCAAGATATTCCAAAACAGAATAAAATACATTTTCTAATAAATAATTAGATACCATTTTCTTAAATACTTTAATGTTGTTAATGGATTTCAATGCATCAGGTAGTTTGTTAAAACATTTTATACCCATATATTTAGGGGAGTTTTCATATAATGTTAAATTATGTCCTGGTATGGTTAACAATTCATTATGTCTAGTTTCGTAAGTATGATAATCACTATTAGAAATGAACAGTGAAGGATTGCTTTTAACAAATATTAATATTTCTAAAATATAAATACACGGCAACGTCATTATCTTTAATGATTTGAAAAGTGGCCTGCACGATTCACTTCTCTTACAACCAACAATATTTCGCACTGTCCTTTTTTGAACCTTAAATATTCTATGCATTTCACTAGAATTACCCCAAAATATGATGCCATATCGTAAACGTGACAATATATGTGAAGAAATAAAAAGTTAGTGCTAGTGACTTATTTGCAACTTGTTTCAATCTATATAAGGCAAAACATAATGATGATAACTTATTACACAAAAAGTCGGAATGTTTTTTCCAATTAAGGGCATTGTCCATATATATTCCTAAGAATGTTGTATTATTTACTTGTTCGATGGATTTATGTTCAATTTTTAATAAATGACTATAATTTATTATGTTAATTCTCGGAGTGAAATTTATAAAAACTGTTTTTGTTGTATTCACATATAGTCTAGAATTTTTAAACCATTCTACAAAGTTATTTATTGCATTTTGCAGTGACTATTGTATTATCTATCGAGGAGCCGCACATTAAATATGTATTATCGTCTGCAAACATTGTTAATATAAAGTGGTATCAGCATACTGCAGGGAAATCAGTGACAAAGGTGGAGCCTGAATTTACATAAAGGAAGGACTTAGTTTTGAGGAAGATAAAGACATAACAGGAAAAAGTGTAGAAGGGCATATTGAACTTGCATGTGCAAAAGATGTATTAATGAAATTAGTGGTAATATGTTGTTATAGAACAAATTTAGGATCTATAAGAAATTTTCGGAATGTACTTGAGGAAATTTTAGAAATAGTTCAAAAAAAGTTTAAAAAATATAAGGTAATCATTTGTGGAGATTCCAATATAGACCTATTGAAGGAAAATTTCGATTCAAAAACATTTATAGATTTGTTAAATTCAAAAGGTTTTTCTCAGACAGTTTTTTTGCCAACTAGAGTCACTAAAAAAACAGCAAGTTTAATAGACAATGTGTTTATTAACTTTGAAAATTTTAAAAGTAGTGAAGTTATAAATTCTGCACTATCTGATCATCATGCGCAGCTACTTAGCTTTTCAATACAAAACAATTTAAAAATGAAAGACACAATTAACAAAAAAAATTTTTCTAAAGGGAAATTGCAAGAATATAGACAGGAACTAGAAAATTATCAATGGGATGACATATAAAATATCGAAAATCCAAATGAAACGTATGATACATTAATTAATAGGCGCACCAGCATAATGAACTTAATATTTGTAAACAAAAAAAAATAAAGGCTAAACAATCTAATGCAAACTCTTGGATTACAAAAATAATAAGGATATCATGTAAAAAAAAAACGTGAAATGCATAACCAAAAAATAAAAGGGGAAATAAATCCTGAGATATACCAATCATATGTAAATATCCTAAAAAAAGTAATAAAAGAAGCCAAAAGAATCTCAAATGTTGAATTCATTTCAAAATCTGAAAATAAAATGAAAGCAACTTGTACACTCATGAACAAAATAACTCAAAACAAACGGAATAATGGTAAAAATACTATTATTGAAAATTTTAAAAATAACACGGAAGATATACAAACAGTGCTAAATAAAGTCAATAATTATTTTGTAAATGCTTGTCCAGATATTAAACCTAATATTCCATATGACTATAGTTCTATAAAAAGAAACAACAACAGCATCTTCATGACTCCTACAAATCCGGGAGAAGTATTAGATTGTATTAGATCTTTAAAAAATAAGAAATCGTCCGGGGAGGATCTTATTCCAATATGTCTGTTAAAAGAAGCAGCTGATATAATATGCAAACCACTAGCACATATCATCAACCGAATTTTTTGCATGGGTATATATCCAGAACGACTAAAAATTGCCCAGATAAAAGCTGTCTATAAAAACACTTTGGAATCCTGTTTCAAATCGAATGATCTCTTGTTAAATGTAGATAAAACACAAATTGTTAATTTCAAAAATAGATCTCCTGAAACATTTTCAGTAACTGTCAAAAATTCAAGTCTTCACTCTATAGATATCGTCTCATTTCTTGGTGTAAATATAAATTCGAGGTTAGACTGGAGGTCGCATATAAACCAACTTGCAAATAATATGTCAAAGTACTGTTTCGCTTTAAGAACCATAAGTGAAGAAATTGGGCATGATGCGGCAATGTGTGCATGTCATGCATACATACAGTCAAAACTAAGATACGGCATAATTTTCTGGGCAAATTCGGTTTTAGTTGATAGAATTTTAATGTTGCAAAAAAGGTGTCTGAGAGGCATATTTAAGATGAAGCAAACTGACAGCTGTAAACCCATTTTCGTAAATTATCAAATACTAACTTTAATCAATCTATATGTATATGAATCTATAATTTTTGTTATTGAAAACAAGTGTCTGTTTACAAATTGCAAGAGAGAACATGAGCATAACACAAGATGCAAAAGTGATCTCATAACGTTAAATAAGCCAAAATTTACCTACATCCAGAAAAATGTTCACTGCTCAGTTATACAAATATATAATAAATTACCGGAATCGATTAGAAATCTCCCAAAAAATGAGTTAAAAAAGAAATTAAAACACTTCCTTTTGAAAAGGCCGTATTATTAAATTGAAGATTTTCTAAAAGAAAGATTTCATGAAAAACGTATGATGTTATGAAGATATATGTATTTTTTTAATAATGACTATACCTTATACCTGTTTTTTAATTCTTTACAATTATTATGTGTATGCTATCGTTTTTGTATGTATTTTGAATGCTTTTATTTATATATATATATATATATATATATATATATATATATATATATATATATATATATATATATATATACATACATATACATGCATTTGGTACTTATACACCTCCGAATGTTATACGGTTAGGTGGTGTTTGCCTCCGATTTTACGCGTTCGCCTCCGATTTCGGAGGCGGAGACGTTTTGTGTTGTTTTCATCGCGAATGTCTTGATAATTAGTAAATTCATGACTCATTATTATCAATAATGATCAGCTCTATTGGTGCGCATATAAGATTATGACAAAAAAGGAAGAGATAGAGAGATAGAAGCATTTAACGACACTTTTTTTGGAGGCGGAAAATACCTATAAACATATGTAAACATACACCATAGTCCCCTACATTTTTTACCAGGTGGCGCTGCTGTTTTATACATTTGATGTATATAGGTATTAAATGCTTCCTTACAGTAAAGTAGCGACATCGCCTCATAAACTTGGCAACAGAGTAAAGAGGCATACTATTCCTATATACATCTGTTCTAAAGAGCAGAAAATAAATGAATAATAATAACACATTTAGTTTAAAAAAATACACAGGACTCTACCTAGGTACCCGGGGGTTTTTGGGGTCGCTGATTCCGATGCCGAGGTCGGTTAAGCTCTATCACGTCAGGTTCAAGGACATCTGAAGATCAAACTAAGAAAAGGTGGTTGAAAAAATCTGAGAAAACTCACACATAGGTTTTTGGGGTCGCTGAGTCCGAATTCTGTGTTCGCTTACTCTTAAAAGGCATCCGGAGGTCATTTCAAGGTTAATTTGAGAAAAACGGAGAGGAAGCTGTTAAAAAATCTGAAAAAATTTACGTATAGGTTTCTTGGGTCGCTGAGTCTGTATCCGATGCTGGTTAACCTCTATCACGTCCGTTTCAAGGTCACTTCAAGGTCAAACTAAGAAAAGGTGGTTGAAAAAATTCACGCATAGGTTTTTGGGGTCGCTTAGTCCGAATCCTGTGTTCGCTTACCCTTAAAAGGCATCCGGAGGTCATTTCAAGGTTAATTTGAGAAAAACAGAGGAGAAGCTGTCAAAAAATCTGAAAAAATTTTATTTAGGTTTTTTGGGTCGCTGAGTCTGCATTCGATGTCGGTTGACCTCTACCACGTCAGTTTCAAGGTCATTTGAAAGTCAAAGTAAGAAAAGGTGGTTGAAAGAATCTGAAAAAATTCACAGGTTTTTCGGGTCGCTGAGTCCAAATCTGGTGTTCGCTTACCCTTAAAAAAAAAAGGCATCCAGAGGTCATTTCAAGGTCATTCTGAGGTCATTTCAAGCCGGCATTCGTCCGCCAGCTTTAGTTACACATGAAGATTCATCGGCTATCTCAGTGCAAATATATTTAACTCAATGAATCATCTACTTATTTTCTTCTGTGAAAGGATGGCCTTTAGGTACAGTTGCAGAAGCAGAGCGAACATGCATGTAGAGAGTACCTTGAGTATTCGATAGATGGCGCATGCCCACCGCAAGTGAGTTGGGGCAGAAGAGAGATATAAGTTCGGCGTGAATCACGGACGTTGGCTTAACTCACTTGGAGCTCAATTAGTGCTGGTTTTGCCTATGAGCTGAGTAAGCGCCAGCTTAGGGCCTCGCTTTTAGGGGGCCTCAGAATTCGGATTTCATACGCAGATATGCACGTTTATTTTATTAGAAGAGAAAGCTTCAACGAAAAATATACCTAGAGCTTAGGGGTTACCTACAACCGGCCCTGAGCTCAATCCTGTCAGGATCAAAGTAATTTAATGGTTTTTTAAGTCAGACAAACTGACAAGGAGGCAAACAGACTGTCAGATAGAAACATTTAGTCAGACAGGAAGATAGACAGAATTACCGACAGAAAGGCAGGAAGAAAGGCAGGATGTCAAATTGATGGACAGAGAGAAAATGCAGGCGGATGATAAATACAGACTAACAAGCAAACAAACAGATATAAAGGCAGACAGATAAACAGACAATAAGTAGGTAGGTAAGCATTCGTATAAATTTTTCCTAATTTTTTTCACCTATTCTTATTTTAACCTTCAAACGACCTTGAACATGAGGTGATAAAGGTCAACCGACATCGGATTCGGACTCAGCGACCCCAAAAACCTATGTGTGAATTTTTTTAGATTTTTTCAAAAACCTTTTCTTAGTTTGACCTTCAAATGACCTTGAACCTGACGTGATAGAGCTTAGCGAACCTCGGCATCGGAATCAGCGAGTCCAAAAACCCCTGGGTACCTAGGTAGAGTCCGGTGTATTTTTTCAAACTAAATGTTGAATCTTCCACCTTCCAAAGATATTTTAAAAACTTAGATTATTCTGGAGCAAAAATGTAAATATTTCCCTCTAGCAAGAAATAAAAATGTTTTAAAAAGCATTCGAGACCAAAACTCTAGAATATATTTGTTGGTTAATCATAAATTTTGCTACTAATTAATGATAGTTTATTGGAGTCATCTCGAATGCTTTTCAAAATTTTTTAAACATTTAAAATTTTTCTCTTGCTGGAGGGAAATATTTATATTTTTGCTCCAAAATGATTAAGTTTTGAACATTTTACTTCTTTAAGTATATCATCTCTTTGAAATATTTTATATTATTTTCTGCTTTTCTGCATTCCATTGGTTCCAAGTTTTCTCCTCGCCAAACATGAATTTGAAGAAATACTCTGTAAGAATGTTGACGTAATTCCTCGGATGTTGGTGGCAATCTTGGTAGAATCCCGGTAGTACTTGATTGGCTGACTAACTTATTGAAGATAATGAATCTTTGATGATTCAAAGATGTCTCTTTTTTGGGGGCTTTGTATACTGCTAGCGCGAATTTCTCTCCAGCACTTGTAATTTCTTTTTTCGTTGAGCTATGGTTGTTGAATATACGGACAACCTCTTCGAGATCTTTTCTTTTATTGACGCATTCCACCGTTTGCACTTTTCCTTTACCAAAGAAAGCTGAAGTGTTATCGCATCCACTGAACGTGTGGCCATATAGCTTTTTAAAACTTCCGAGGACTGCAAGTCACGAGAACTGTAATCTTTATTTTTTATTTATCTCTGAGCCTCTTTTAAGAAACGGATATCTTTATCTTCAGGTGCGAGAGCGATAGTCAATGCGAGAAGATCAATATCTTGTCCGAGATGACCACTGTATTGTTTTCATGAGATTCGTTTAAGGCAGTTTGAACTGTATGTCAGCGTCATCTACAGCAGTAATCGTTTTGATTCCCTCGTCTTTAAATCTCTCCACCAATTGCGAAATAAACCGTTCCTTTTTGTGAGATTGTTTATCATTTTATTTTGCGTTTCAGTCAGTGGCGTGTTCTCATGAAAAATAATTTCCGGTGAAATGCGTTTCAAAAGTCGCTGCTGTCTTTCGATGCTCTTAATACTGCAGGCATTGTCAGCATATCCGTCAAACACTACAGTCACTTTTTGGCCGTAGTGTTTACGAATAAAGCTGCTTCGGCCATACTACACGATGAATCAAATTGCCGCCATCAACAATGAACTGGCAATCGGAAAAATCTATTGACCTCTCTTGTACAGCATTGAAAATATCATACAGACGATTTCTTAATTTTCCTCATTAACCCTTTTCCATCGAAGAGAAGTGGAATTGAAGCAAGCTCAAAGTTGAAATATGACTCCAAATCTTCTTTTGAGTGAAGAGTACAGATTATCCTCTAATATAATTGCAAAGAAGGGGAAAATACATAAACTACTTGCGACAAAACCCTCTATATATGCATCTAATAGAGAAAATTCTGCTCAATAAATTCATTCCTGAGAATTTTTCTCGTTAAAGTCACCGGTTTTAAAATATTCGGAGTCAAACTTGGAATAGGATGGATTTTTACCTCTGCGCCCCAAACTACCTCTCTGTTCGGACGCTGTTAGCGCGAAATAGCTGAGGACAAGCTACAAGGTTAATAGTACATTTTTTATGCGGAATTTAATGCGACAATTTTTTTATTTCCGGTACTTTTTCTCTTTCGACGAACGGTTTACAAGATGAAAGTGAAAAACCAGCGTTAAGTCCCCGTAATATGGCCGAAGCAGCTCTATTCATAATCATTAAGGACGTTCCATCTCTAAATTGAGGGGAACTTTTCGGGTATCTATTTCTAACTCTATCTAGATTACGCATCCCAAATATTATTACTTTATAAATTATTTCTTCTAAAATATCTAATTTAAGTGGACTAATATGTAACAATTGTATTACAAAAAACCGCTGCCTAAGGAATCACTCCTTCCACATCAAGACTTCATATCTTTTTTTTTTTTTTTTTTTTTTCCGAGGGGAAAAACCTTCAAAAGGTTCAACCTGCACTGGTGTCCAAGCGTGCAGGGATATGTGGGATTCTTACCGCACTAAAAAACCCCCCTCTTCCTCTCCGGAACTGTAGCTAAACATTTCTTCGGAGGCTAACGAGTTCTATGGAATTAATATCCGTGTTTCTTCTTCTTTTGCCTTCATGATGCTGCAGCACATGGTGTTGATAGCCCCCCACTTCTCAGCGGCGGTGAGCATGTTTACCATAAAATTTTGTGGCGTGATTATAAGGCCAACGTCTCTGTTTGCCGTGCTCCTCTCGTCATTCCACCTAGGGCAGTGGAACATGGTGTGCTCCGGAGTATCGGGTGCTGGGCAGTAAATGCACGTGTCTGCTTCCCACTTGCCGATTCTATATAAATAGCTGCCGAAGTTGCCGTGGCCACTTAACGTTTGGGTTAGATGGTAATTTAGGTCTCCATGTTTTCGGGCAGTCCAGGCTCTTACGTCCGGGATAAGGCGGTACGTCCATCTGCCGTCTTCAGAGGTGTCCCATCGCTCCTGCCAGCGTTCCATCAGATGGTTCCTGTAGACAATCTTCGCAGCTTTGTCTGCGCCGTGGCTGTATGCACGCTCTTTAGCGAGCAAGTCGGCGGGTGGCACCGCCGATATGACTTGCAGAGCCGAGGCGGAGGTTGTCCGGTAGGCGCAGCACACCCTTATCAGCATGAGACGTTGTGTCTTCAGTAACCGGTTGCGGTTACGCGCGGTCTTTAACGCGTCGACCCACGCCGGAGCGGCATACAATAAGATGGAGTTTGCCACGGAGCTCAAGAGTTTCCTGGCATAGGTCTTGGGCCCTCCAATTCGTGGCATGATCTTGTGGAGGGCCATGGTCGCTTTCTCTGCTCTGTCGGTGGCGTAATCAACATGCCGGTTCCACGACAACTTTTGGTCGATGAAAACCCCTAGGTATTTTATAGCTGGTTTAGCGGTCACCTCCGCATTAAGGACATTGACGCTCATGTTGTTCACACGTTTGTGCCCGGTCAGCGCAACTGCTTCCGATTTCTCAGGGGCAATTTCTAGGCTGTGGTTGTCCATCCACCTGTTTATTGCACGTATGGCGGCTTCGGCCTTGGTCATAGCGCGCTCCTCCGTTTTGTCTATGGCGATAACGATAAGGTCGTCCGCGAATGCAATGAGTCGACAGTCATCAGGGATGTCGGGGCTTTTTAGTGCGAGGATGCCATCGTACAAAACGTTCCACAGGAGTGGTCCCAGGACCGACCCCTGCGGAACGCCGCACGTGACATCGCGGACGTGGTCGTCGATGATTAAAGATCTTTCCGTGAAGTAGCTCTTCACAAGTTGTACCAAGTACGCTGGTACCCCTTCGAGTTCTAGCGCTTCAACAATTGGACCCCAGGGGGCCGTGTTGAAGGCATTCTTCACGTCGAGCGCCACAGCTAAGCAGATCTCTTTTTGCCTCCAGTTGCCCGCATTCGCGGTGCGTGCTACTCTTATGACCCCCTGGATAGCGTCGGTCGTGGAAAACCCTCTCTAAAGCCAAATTGGCTGTCAGAGAGGCCCCCTCTCGCGTCGAGTTCCGCGGTGAGGCGAGTTGCAATGACGCGTTCCAGGACTTTCGCCGTAGTGTCGATCAAGCAGATAGGCCTGGGTGCCGTACCTGGCGGCTTGCCCGGTTTGGGAACAAGCACTAATACTGCTCTTTTCCACCTGTGGGGGATTTCTCCGTTTACAAAGATGCCATTAAAGACGTTCTCGAAGTAGGCTGTGTGGTGGGTGACCGCTAGTTTAACCACCTCGGGGGGTATTCCATCAGGCCCCGGGGCCTTATTGGATTTTAGCTTAACAGCCGCGTTGCTAATTTCCTCCGCTGTAACTGGGGGTGGTGGGGGGGCCCCGATTGCCCTTATCCAGTTCGTTGTTGGGCGTACTGGGAAGAGCTCACTCGCTAGTTCCAATTTACGGTCCGTACTGAGTACTAGTTTTTCACGGACGCCAGTTCTTTTGCATGCAATTCTGTAGCCGTCTCCTTAGATAGATAGATAGATAGATAGATAGATGTCTTTATTTGTTCACGTAATAAAAAAAATTACAAAAACCCAAAGGGTGTAGAACTTGTCAAAAAAAAAGAAACAATGCTACAGTTGAAATATAGTATACACATGTATATAGTAAAAAACTAATGTAATACAGTAAAAGACTAATGTAATAATATATAATGTATAACACGAGACAGAACAATAGTTATAATAACAATACAATTTAAAATATACTACAAGTAAAAACGGAATAGAAACTATTTTATAGTGTATCATCGAAGTACTCATCTAGCGTATAATATGCTTTTTCCACAAGTGTGGCTCGCAACTTTGCTTTTAAATGTTTTAGCGATAAGGTTTTATATGTGTCTGGAAGTTTATTATAGACTTTGATTATTGTGAAAGGCACGTTTTTCTGTACATATGCATAGTTTGCTTTAATATTAAGTAAGTCATTTTTATGTCTTGTATTGTAAAAATGAACTCTATCATGGTCTGCAAACAGAGACATATTCTTTGTTACAAATATCACAGCTTCATATATATATAGACTTATTAAGGTAAGAATTTGTAGTTCTTTAAATATAGGTTTGCAGCTAACAGTTTGTTTTATATTCAGTATATTTCTTATACATCTTTTCTGCAATAAAAATATTTTGTGAATGTGATTTGTGCCTCCCCAAAAAACTAGGCCATATCTAAATCTAGATTCAACATAGGCATAGTATGCTATATATGCTACTTCAGCATTTATATTTAGCGATATTACTTTTAAGGCATAACAGGACTTGGCTATATTAGTTGCAAGCTTGTCAGTGTGGGACTTCCAATCGAGCCGAGAATCTATAGTAATACCCAGAAAGCATATTTGGGACACAGTATTCAATGTAATGTCACCATTTGTAAAAGTTTTCTCCACACTAGACTTACTATTTGAAAATAATATGGCTTGTGTTTTATCTTTGTTTAATTTCAGATTGAGAGGATTATAGTATTTTTCAAGTATGTCTAGTGCCGAGAAAACTTTTTGCTCCAAGACTATTGGATCTGCCGAGTTAATGATTAAAGAGCAATCATCTGCATATTGAACAGTAAATTCATCAAGAACCATGGGTAGGTCGTTGGTATATAATATATACAATAACGGTCCCAATATAGATCCCTGTGGAACACCTCTCTTTATTACCAGAGTTTGCGATTTTAGTAGCTCACCATTACTATCTGTCTCTATGACACACTGAATTCTATTATTTAGGTAAGATGTTAGTAGTTGCAATGTGTTACCTCTAATTCCATACTTTTCGATCTTCTCTATTAAAACGTCATGGTCCACACTATCAAAAGCTTTTGATAGGTCTAAGCTTATCGCAACTGTGTGTTCTTTATTATTTAGTGAATGTATTATTTCACAGAGTGTCTGGTAACCGGCTCTAATTGTAGATTTGTTTTTCCTAAAACCATTTTGTGTGTTATTTAATATCTCATGCTTTTCTAAATAATTTATTATTCTGGTGTAGATTATTTTTTCAAAGATTTTGCTAATGTTAGAGAGCAACGCTATGGGCCTATAGTTGTTTATCATATTTTTGTCACCTTTTTTATACACTGCTTTTACATAAGCAATTTTAAGGTTATCAGGATATACGCCAGTAGTAAATGATATATTTATTATATGACTAAGTGGAGCTGCTATTTCAGTTGCAACATATTTTAATAATTTTACAGGTATCTCATCTGCACCTACCGACATGGTATTTTTTAAATTTTTTATGACGTTACATACCTCTTCAGGATAAGTAGGTGACAAAAATATGCTTTTGTCAATGGGTGGACTATAATTTTCGAAATTTATATTGGAATTAATATTAGGACAATTATTTATAAAAAAGTCATTTACATTATTTAATACTGTTTGTTTATTGCTTTCATGTGTATCGATACTATTCAAAAGAGAAATGTTATTTTTAGTTTTAGACCCCGTATAGCTTTTTACCATTTCCCATACTGCCTTGCTTTTATTGCTTGCTGTATCTATGTATGAAATATTTGAACGTTTTTTTGCCTCATATATAACATTTTTTAATATCTTGCAGTAGGTTTTATACGTAACATCAGCTATTTCCCCTTTTATTTTTTGCTTATATAAATTTCGTTTAGTTTTGCATGATATTTTTATGCCTTTTGTAATCCATGTTTTTATATTATTTGTTCTCTTTATCGTTTTTAGTGGAAATATAATATTTATAGTTTCTTTTATTTTATTTATAAATATTTGATAGGACTTGTTAGGATCTAAACAACAAAAGATTTCATTCCAATCAATGTTCTGTACTACCTCTTTAAAAATTTTTAGTTTTGCATCAGAGAAGATTCTCCGCTTGCATCCATTTTCAGAGTTAATTTTGTTTTTTCCAGGACAATCTATTCTAAGTAGCTGAGCCTCATGGTCAGATAGAGCTGATGTTATTACTTCACCCTCGTGAATATTCTCAAAATTAATAAAGATGTTGTCTAAAAGTGTAGCTGAATGTTTCGTGATTCTAGTTGGTTCATTTATTTTTTGAGTCAAATTGTATGTTTGTAACATGGTCAGAAAAGATTGGTTATGTACATTTTGAATATCGAGTAAATTTAGGTTAAAATCTCCACAAAGAATTATGTTATAATTTTTGCATTTATTTTGAGTAGTATCTAATATTTCACTTAAGATTTGGAGAAATGTTTCTACGTTACCTGTTGGCGGTCTATAAACACATATAATTACAGAGATCGTAGTTTTACATATGATAGATGAGCACTCGATGATACCTTCTACACTTATTTGTTTCAGTTCTTTGAATTCCATGCAATCCATATCTTTATCTACGTCTTTACGAAGGAAAATACAGGACCCACCATGAACCATATCCCTTCTAGAGTAAGAGGACTTTAAGTTATAGCCCTCAAGTCGCATTGACATTTCATCTTCGATTGAAAACCAGTGTTCAGTAAAACATAGTATCGTTGGTTCAGTATCTAAGCCTTTTACAAAGATTTCAACTTCTAATAATTTATTTTTTAAGCACTGTATGTTTTGATGCAATAGGGCATATGTATTTAATACACTGTAATTTGTTTTGATTGAATTTTTGATATATCTAGTTTCAGTATTTAGGGTTTTCTTGGAATTTAGAGTTTGAGCTATTTGCATATCCCGTAATGTTGCTATTTTCTCTCTCAAAAATCCTTTTCATCTCCTACATGAGTTTTTGCTTCAAAATCGAATCTTCTGTATGCAACTTTTTTTGGCCAGAAATTGTGTTCATATACCTTTTCTTTGAACTCAAAGTTTATACCTACTTTGAAACATTTGCAGTCTCTTCTGATGTCATCATATTTTGTTTTTATATGTTCAACTGTTACATCATTATCGTTTTTAAGATTTGTTTTGTCCATTATGTATTTTTTTATTTTTTCCTCTGATACATGGTCTTTAACCCTCGATATAAAGAGCCAAACTTTTTTATTCTCTTCTTTGCCTATGAAATCATTTTCTGCATCTTGGATATCTGCAGTTCCAATATTTATGTCCCTGCGTTTGGACTTTGGTCTGTTATTTTCGTATGATTTTTCGTTAAATTGGTCATTATTATGTGTTTTACCATGGAGCATGGCCTGTCGGTACGGATAAGTATTTCTTGGCGAGTCAAGTTGGGTTGATTTGACATCAGATTGAACTTTTTTTTCAGCAGCGTAGTCTATTTCATCACTATTAAGCTCTAATTGATTTTTAGCGGTATCTGGTTCAATTTGTATTTGTTTTGCCATTAATGTTTTTGAATTTTTTACTTCATTTAATCGTTTAGAGGTCACTTGTTCAGGCAGAGTTTTTATTTGATAGTGTTTTTTTTCAATAGTTTTCGATGATTTCATTCCAGCATCTGCGCTTGGACGCTTTGATGCTGGCACGTAGGTCGTTTCTGGCCTCTCGGTAGGCCGTATAGTTCCTGGCGGTTACGTCGACGAAACGCGCTGTTTTGGATCTAGTCCAGATCCTTTTTAGTTTGAGACATTTTTGGCGTAGTTGCGCAATTTCGCGGTTCCACCAGTATGCTGGTTTACCGCGTGGATGGCCCACGGCCGGCAACGCGGCCTTGCAGGCCCTAGTTAGGGCCTCGATTACGTTGTCGGCGTTTGGGTCGTGGGGTTGACCCAGCTCGTGCCGTAGTTTCTCAGTGACCGCCTCCTCCTTGTCGGGCTTATAGCGCCACCTAGTTCCCTTGGTGGGGGGTTCCCGTGTTGGGGCGTTTAGCGGATGCTCCTCAAGGAGTCGAAAGGTGATAAGTTGGTGGTCACTGAGAGTTTCATCTTCCAGTACGCGCCAATCGCGAATTTTTCCCGCCAGCTCGGCGTTGGCGAGCGTGATGTCGATTACGCTCTCGCTATCACCCCTTCTGAATGTGGCCTCGTTGCCTACGTTTGCCACAATGAGGTCGTGGCCCGCCAACCATTCGGCCAGCATTTGACCTCTTGCATCTTGTATGACAGAACCCCACAACGGATTTTTTGCATTGAAATCACCCGTGATAATGACTCCCCGTGTGTGCCCAAGGGCCCTGACGCACGTCGTGAGTTCATCTAGGAAGTTCGCGAATTCCTCGATGGTACAGTTCGGGGTCTTATAGCAGGAGAAAATCCCAACACCGTCGACGATGCACCAAGAGATGCCGTCGGCGCCGCCGGGATTGCAGACGCTCCTGTTGTAGACTCGTATTGCCATATCCACTCTGTTGTCTTTAATCCATCTGCCATCGTCGCTAACGTGCCTTTTATTGGGCTCGGTAGTCAGTAGGACATCTGCCTTATGGACCTCCTTAGCATGGTAGAGGAGGTCCTGAGCTTCACGGCTCCTATTCAAGTTGACCTGCAGGAAGCAGGTCGGCTTTCTCACTATTGCGGTTTTCTGCGGGGGTTCTACCGCTTGTGGTCCCTCCGGCGTTCCGAAAGGGCTTAACTTTCCTTCGTGCCAGTGTTAGCGCTTACCTGAATGCAGGGCATTTACCGTCTCCGGCTTTATGCCCCTCTTCGGAGCACGTGGGGCCACATTCAGGGTTGGGACAGTTTTTAGAGAGGTGTCCATCTGAGCCGCATTTGTAGCACATGCCAGACCTGTCTGGGCCCTTGCAGTCCGCGACTGCATGGTCATAGGCCCAGCATTTATGGCACCTGGTTAGCGCCACCCTCTTCTCGACTGAGCATTTGACGTACCCGATCGTTATATGTTTGCTGGCAAGTAGTTTTGCCGCGTCGCTCTTATTGATTCGGAGAGTCACTGCCTGGGTGTCACGCGCGTTGGCTCTAAGCTCGCTAAGTTTGTACCTTATTTTGTCCAGGCTACCGACCTTACACTCGATCGCGTTAATAACTTCGTCCCTCGCGGTGGCCGCGTCGATGCCCCTTATATGGAGTGTCTCCATGTCCTCATCCAGCCCCATGGTGTGTAGGCTAACCTCTTCGTTCGGAGTCTTGATTGCTTTCTGGATCTCGTTGAGAGCTTCCTCATTTTTGTCCAGTGTTATAACAAGCTTACCATCTTTGGTACTCTTGATGCCTCTGATGCTGTTAGTAGCAGCGTTTCCTTTTATGCAGTCCTTGACGTTGCTTAGGACCTCTTTGTATTCTTTTCCTTTTTGTTTTACGATGAGCGCATACGTGCTCCGATTCCTCTTTTGGTCTTTGCTACCTCTTTGCGATTTTTTAGTCGCATAGATTTCTGCTTTGGTGTCTGTGTTATGAAATGTCGCTTCTACAAGTTTTCGGAAGCTCTTTGGGCCTATCGCGTTAATATGGTGTAATGCCACCCATTCGTCTCTGTTAGTTTCTGCCTTGATCAGTTGTAACTTCTCCCAGGTGTCCTCGATTGTGCCATCGAGGGCTACCCTGATCACTTTCCTATTAGCGCATTGCGTTTGGGACCGTACTTTAGTGCGTTGCTCGATCACCTCGAACTTCTCCTCTATTCCGACTAGGTCCGGGAATCTATCTCTATATTCCCTTTGTACGCCTTTGTCCATTGTGGTGTCGTCTGGTTCGACCAGAACCACTTTAACTACATTGTCCTTGGTGTCCAGTGGGCTGCCTGATTTCTCCTCGGTGTTGGTAAACACTTCTTCGCTCCAGTCCTTCTTATCAGCCTCTTTCCATGCTTCTAGTGTGTCGATCCCTTCAAGAGATGACAACACCGATTTTGCACCATGCCATGGTGTCGTCTGTGTCCCGGCCTCTTTGGTTGAAGGCTTTGTTGGCAGCCTCGTGTCTGTCATGAATGCCTCAGTGGCAATCACTTTATGTTTGTCAATCCATGCCTTGATAACGGTACCCCCTAGCGTGGCTGTTCCATTTCTCAGTTTTGCTGCGATGTCCTTGATCTCCCTTTTAGTGTTGGGGTTCTCCGTTATTTTCTGGTCGAGGTATTGACTGCAGCTCCTTACCGACTTGATTACTTCTTCGAGGATGGTTGCCACAGGGTCCACTGTGCCCACATCATGTTCGACGGTCTTGTCGAATTTCCTCTTTTTATAACTGGCAGAGTTGGATCTTTGTAATTGGCCGAATACGTTAATCCTACTATGGCGGGGGGCCACTTTCGCGCTGTTGTCGTCATTGGTTCCATCCGTTGCAATCACCTCTGGTCTGTCTGCCGTACCTGTTGAGGAGCATCTGCTCCTCGTCGGGCTATGTTGGAGTGAGCTCCTTCTCGCGAAGACCTCGTTCTCGTCCATGCTAACAAAGTCAATAAGAATGTCATTGTTCGTGCCTGTATCCGTCGTGGTGTTTCCGTCCGTTTTAGGTATATTGGTAGATTCCATATATATCCCACGAGTAGGGTCGAACTAAAGGTCGACTCCCGGGTGACGCCCATCCCGAAAGCAAGGCATTTATACTGTGGGGTGCGCAAGGTGCCCCACGGGTTTTTACGACTTCGCTGTCGGTTGTTTTATAGAGGTTGCCTCCTCGCAAGCCGGCCGGTTAAGGCAAGCTCCCCAGTCTCAGTTACCACGCGACATTTCCCTGCGGTGCCATTTTTTTCTTTTCCACAGAGGTCGTTGAAGCGTGGGCTGAGATTACGGTATTCAGCGAATGAGTGGCACGGCTCACTCGGAGCTCGGATACCTCGGGTGCGCCAGTTCCCGAAGCCACGCCTACGGCGTGGATCCTGAGGGTTGAGCTGTCCTTAGTTTCCGTCACAGTGCCGAGGTCGAGCCGGCGGGGAGCCTCGCGGGACCCCAAAGAGACTTACGAGACCCTACAACCTGCTACCCTACGAGAGCAGGGCTCCCACCAGCATGTCACCCGAAAATGTGACGGATTAAGCCCCTCCACCTGCGTCAAGGTCTCACAGCTCCCCGGAGGGGACTTCATATCTAAGTCTCTTACAACGAAAATTCTATATTTGTCTTCCACTAAGTGGAAATAATTGTTTATGGAACTTTAATAGTATAATATTTGAAATCGTGTACCCCAAAAACCCATAAAATGATATGCCCCATCAGTAGTAGGGGTGGTGGTGATTCTTGTGACTGGTTCCTGTATACACACTATCACAATATTTTTTTCACCCCCTTCAATAATAGAAGTGCCAAAAATGTTTTTGAGACCTTAGCTCCTCTTATATTTACTAAATACCAATTTCATGCACTCCTAATTGCTTGATTTACCTATTTGCCTATTTACCCCCATTTACCTTCAACTCTGCAACGGAATAAGATCGATATATAATCTAGTTCCAGATCTCGTTAAAATACATACGTGTGCCATATTTTTAAGTCAATATCTTAATCGTGAGCACCAAAAAGATACAAGACTAACAGACAGACCGACGCGATAGACAAATTTATTTTATTCAAACTTAAAATATCGAGGTTTCATGACATTCTAAGCCTATTCGTACAATGAAAGTTTTAAAAATTTTTTCTTGCATTAGTATACTTCAACTGGATGTAGAAGTAATACGCAGAAATAGCATGACAAAGATATAAAAAATCATTTTGTGCCGTGGACTACACGATAGAAGTAGAGCCTCTACTTCAAGCATTTTCCTCAATAAAACCTACTACGCATCCATACTACCCGAGGTAACCCACTGTTTATCCAATTTACTAGAGGAAAGCCACTAAGCATTCATACTTCTTGAAGAAACCCACTGCGCATCCATTTTACTCGAGAAAACCCACTGCGCATCCATACCATTTAACCTACTGCGCATCAATGGTATTCAAGGAAAGCCACTGCGCATCCATAATACTCGGGGAAACCTACTGCGCATCCATACTACTTGAGGTAACCTACTGCGCATCTATAGTACTCTAGAAAAGCCTCTGCGCATCCTAAGTAAAGTATATCTTTATTAGCTCTGCTTAATAATACAAAATAGTAAAAGATGGTACAAAATAGTACAAAAAGTAAAAATAAATAAGAACAGTACAAGAAATGTATATGATAAAATAATAACACACAGTGTAACAAAAAGTCATTCAACACATATAATACACAAGTCAGATGTAAAAATACAATTCTGTTATATTGGCCACTTTTCCTTTACGTACTCCGTACATTTACTTTTGAAAATAACAATATTGCAGGAATTTTTTATTTCTTGGGGCAAATCATTATAATATCGTAAACCTTTATTAAACAAGTAATTTTGTCCATAGTTTGTATTCACTCTTTCTACATAGAAGTTTTGATTGTTACGTGTGTTATGATCATGAATATCATTAACAAACGAACAATAATTGAGTAGATACGTAGGTAACATATTGTTTAGTAGCTTAAACAAAAATATAAATACATTTAACATAATAATTTGTTTAACGGATAATAATTCGACTTGATCTAACATGAAACATATACTTGTGTATGAATTACAATTTAATATGGATCTTAGAGCTTTATTTTGTATTTTCTGCAGGTTGTAAAATTCACTATTGTTAAACATAAATAATATAGTAGGGCAATAAACAAAATGAGGGGCTATAATTGTCTTATACACCAATAATTTTGACCATTCACTTAAGAAATAACTTATTCTACATAGGAAATAAACTTTCTTGGAAACTTTTTTTGTTACATAATTGGCATGACTAGAAAAAGTTAAATGCTGATCTATAATAATTCCAAGATACTTAAACTCTGTAACTATCTCAATTTTTTGTTTATTTATTTCTACATTTCTATTACAGGTATTTATTGGGGAATACTGATTACTCAAGAGCATAACCTTTGATTTTTCTGTATTGAGGGTTAAATTATTTTTTGTAAGCCATCTATACGTATGCCCTAAAGCTTCATTAAGAGTTTCAATTATAACATCAATATCCTCACCAGTTACATAAATCAAGGTATCATCTGCGAACATTTGTATTTCTACATTTGCAATGCGATTTTTTATATATGTTACAATATCGTTCAAATACAATATGAACAATATTGGTCCAAGCACAGATCCCTGGGGTACGCCATGTAAAACTTCTAGAGGTTCACTTACACTATCTTTATATTTACACACTTGCATTCGATTGCTCAAATACGAGTTGAACCACTTCAGAACTGTACCCCTGAAACCCATTTTCTCCAACTTTTCCAATAACAGCTGTCTATTTATTGTTTCAAAAGCTCTTTTAAAGTCTAAGAATATTGCACCGACATAACGCTTTTTGTTTAGAGCACCTTTCCACTGAACTAATACAGACTGTATTGCAGTTTCGCAAGAATTATTTTTTCTAAAACCAGCTTGATAATTTGTTAGTAGATTGTTATCCTCAATAAAATTGCACAAATCGTCTTTTACCAATAATTCTAACACTTTTTCATATGACGGCAACATATTAACTGGTCGGAACTCATTGCAATTTGAAGTGTTCGGTTTCTTTTCGATAGGAACCACTGTTGATATTTTCCAATCTTTTGGCACCTCTCCTGTCTCTAAAGATCCACTTATGGCATCTAACAATCGATTTCCTATAATTTCAAATGCATATTTTAGTATTTTTGTCGTGATACCATTTGTACTGCTAGTTTTATTAGGTAGATTTTGTATACATTTCCGTAAAGAGCACATTGTTACTGTTGTAAATCTTTCAAAATAGTTCGAACTTATGGTGATATCTTCTAATATATTTTCATTGTCATAGTCTTTATTCAAACCCTCTATAATTTCTGTAATACTGTTTACAAAAAAAATATTAAATTCCATAGAAATAAGTTCCTCTTTGTCTACGATGTTATCTCCAAAGGCAATTTCATTTTTTCCATTTACTTTGCTACCATTTAATAATACTTTTAATGTTTTCCACATTTCTTTAGAATCATCTTTTGCTTCATCGATCTTCGTCATATAATAGTTTGATTTTTCTTGCCTGATTGTCGTTACTACTTCGTTTCTTTTTTTCTTATAGTTTTCCCAGTCATTTTCTGCTTTTGTTATTGTCGCTCTTTTGAATAAGTTATCTCTTTCTTGAATTTGCATTTTAATTTCATCATTCCACCAGCCCTTGTTAATTATATTGCAATTTTTTATTACCTTGCATGGTGCATGCTTGTTTAAAGTTTGGAGTATTTGATTGACAAAATTATTTGACATTAAATTTATATTTGATTCATGTTTCCATTCATATTTAATTAAATCCAACTGAAAATTTAATTCGTTAAAATTTTTATAGTCACGTATAACTTTGTAATCATTGGTGAGATTTTTTGTTGTATTTAAATTTATTGAAATAATACAGTGATCAGTAATTCTTGGGGTTAGGTGAACTTTAAATGTTATGTCTTTTATATTGGTAATAAGTAGATCTATAATTGTAGAGGTGTTATTTGTTATTCTAGTGAACTGATTCATAACTTGATATAATCCAAGTCTATTTACACTTTTTGTCAATTTATCCTTATAAAAACTGTTTAATGCAACATTAATATTAAAATCGCCAACAACTATAATTGTGCTATTTCCAAAATTTAAATTTTCCATTGTGTTCTCAAATTTGTTTATAAACTCCACGTGACTTGAATTTGGGGAATGGTATACAGTTATGATTATATATGGTTTACTATTTATTATAATTTTTATACCCAAAAACCAACAGTTAGAATCACTCATTTCCTCTAGAATATTTGTATATTTATAATTATCCTTGATATAACATATTACTCCTCCTGTATGCCTACTATTCGATAAACAGATTTCATGTTTATATCCCTTAATTTGTATCTCACTGTTATAAATATCTTCTGTAACGTGCGTCTCTGAAAGACATACCACCGTAGGTTTATAAGTTACAATCAGCTCCTCAAGTTCATTTTTGTGTGTTGTTAAGCCTTGTATATTTAAGTATATAATATCATTGTATATCTGTAGTTGCTATGTATCAAAGTTTTTTATTTTTTCTCCTCATTGATTCTATAATTCTCTCATAGCAAGGACATTTTCTATCGAACACTGAATGGTTAATATCCATTTTTAGATTAACTTTCTCCCCCATTTTTTTACAATTAATACATATTTCTTTTTCCGCCGTGCATGGTTGATTATCATGGTTTTTTAAACATCTTAAGCAAACCTTTTCATTTTCGCAGCTCTCTTTTTTATGTCCAAAACATCCACAGTTAAAACACCTTATTATGTGATAATGTTCATAGATTTTACATGTTCTATAACCAATATTAAGCTTTTCAACTCTTATTAATTTTTGCATTAACTTCGGATTTAGTTCTAGAATTATATTACCAGAGTTCTTTTTTTTTACTATAAATTTTTTGATAACTTTCATCGTGTTACTCTCTTCCTTGGATATTTCATTTTGTTCCATGATAGCTGTTAAAATTTGTTCGTCATCCTTTTTTATTTCGTTTTCTTCTACTCCAACAATAATTATTCTTGGATTTTTTAAAGTAGATGTATTCACTGTATATTTATCACCTAACTCTTCTATGACCTTACTTTTCATCGTTTCTAAAGATTTCTTATTTGTGCAACTTATAGCTACACCTCCATCTCTAATTCCTTTTATTTTATCTATACCCACTGCTATCTTAGAAGGGTCAATTTTATTTTTAATTTCATTAATAGTCTCCACACTTTTCTGCTCTACCACTGGTTTCACAATTATTGCAGGTTCTTTAACTATATTTGCATATGATATAAAAGTATTTTGATGTTCAGCGACTACTCCTGACTTGAAATTTTTATTAAGTTCCTCAATTGTTTTTTCCATTCTACAGATTTTTGAATTTTGTTCTTGAGATATTCTGATTAATTCAATAATAGCCTTTTTTAAATCAACATCATTAAGATTAACATTTTTGTTAATACAAATATATTCCTCATCACAGTTTTGGCAAAAAAATTTTAGTCGACGTTCACCTTTTAAAGAAGCAGACCTTAACTCAGTTGAACCTAATTTAGAACATGTATGACACACTAGGCATTTACAAATAGCACATTCAATCAATTTGTCCTCTCCAGGTTTCTTCTTACAGCCACTACAAATCATTTTATTTAATGTATAATCATTCACATAACTATATAATATGTATATGTAGAATAGTTTTAAATCCGGCCCTGGTGCTTAAATGTTCATGCAGTATAAAAACTTCTCTTCATTGACAAAACATATGTTTTTGTTGGCTTCAGAAATGAGAGTTTATGGCAATTATTGCTATTATAATAGATAACAAATCTTAATCACTTGTGTAACTCTTTTCAAATGAATGAGACAAATGTATTTAACATCTAGTCCACTTTCAAAAATTTTAAATTCAAACTTTTCCACTAAAAATTTATATTTTTAATTTAATAATCCAATAGATTATACAGAATAATATTGGAAGTACTCGAAGAAACCTACTGCGCATCCATACTACTAGAGGTAACCTACTGCGCATCGATGGTATTCGAGGAAAGCTACTGCGCATCCATAATACTCGGGGAAACCTACTGCGCATCCATATTACTCGAAGTAGCTTTATAACATGATATTTGAAATCGTCTACCCCCAAAAACCTATAAAACGATATATCACATCGATAGTGGGGGTTGGGGAGGTGGGGGTGAAAGTGTATAGAATAATATCCTGAAAAGTTTACATTCCGCTCGGATGCAGAACATAAAAAAAAAGTTAAAAAAATTTTTTCTTTCATCCATTTTTTCAAAATTTTTAAATTAAGTCAGGGTAGAAAAAACCAAAAAATACAGGTGGATAGACTACGTGTTTCTGAACAAAAAATGTCCTAATAAAATTTGTCGCTAAAGCTACGGTATTCCTGGAAAAAAATAGTGGAGTAACTTTGTCACTCTGCGCGACCAAGCGCACGATTAATTGCATACTACGGAACCTCTAAAAATTCTTAGCAGTTCTAACGAGTAAAATAAAGCTTTTTCTCTTTCTGATTACATTTACATTACATATTTTTAACATTTTTCTTAGTGAATAGGAGAATAAATAGTGAGTCTGGAGGAAAAATATATAATTATAAACGCATACACAGACACCACACATAACCGCTGAATCGCCCGCATGAATTTTTACGTGCCTTTACTATCCACATTTCAGCTATATCCAGTGAATTCCTTATACATTTGTTAATGTATTGGAAAGTTCCAGAAGTTATATTCAAAACAATCAAAGATATTCTTATAGTTATATGGATAAGATCGTGAAAATCGCAATTTCTCATCATGATCTGATTAATCATATGTTCGAAAAAATGCAAACAAGTAAACGAATTTGTGTTTGAACATTATGTATATATACAAATGTATACATTTTTTCGAAATAGTGATATTTTATTTTTTCCAATCGGTTAATTCCTCGGCAAGTTACACCCTCCAATAATATTTTTCTAGAAAATGATCAAGCAAGGAAATTAAAATTATTTGAGATGTACTTTTTTGTGAATCCACGTTACTACAATTTAATAAACCATAATAATCATGAAGTGTACATACTTTTTAACAGTTCTCAGTGAAAAAAGGATTTTTTTGAAGGGCTTTTATTTTTTTCTATATTTGTTATTGCGACGATTGAATTCGGGCGTGTTAATATATATAATAAGTATATTTTTCCCATCCATCCTTTGCTTGTATTGTTTAAGACAAAAAAGCATCAGAAAGTTACAATTTCCATCTTTTAAATGAACCAACACTCATATAGATTGAACTTATTTTGATTTAGTGACTTGTAATTCAGTGCGTCGTTGTCACAGTCATTCGTATTCAAGCGCGCGCACGCATGTATCTCGCTCCGAGTTATAACGTTACACTTGACTATTTTTGTCCGGAAAAAACGTGGCTTTAGCGATAAATTTTGTTAGGGCATTTTTTGTTCAGAAATACGTGATTTATCGATCTGCATTTTTTATTTTTTCCTAGCTTGACTTGATTTCAAAATTTTGAAAAAAAATTTTTTTTCACTTTTTTTTACGTTCTGCATCCGAGTGAAATGTAAACTTTTCAGGATATTATTCTATACACTTTCACAAACTTATTAAAAAAATTATTTAGTTTGCAATTTTTTGAAAGTAAATTACCTTCATCGAGTGGGATACATACTTTCCTCGGTCGTTTAACATGCAATTAAATATCTGAAAAGGCACTCGTCATCTGTAGATTCTAAAAAACACTCTTCAAGGCACAACGGATTTTTTAAAATGTATGTTGTTGCTATTTAATTGATTGATTGATTTGATTGATTTACCAGCGTGCGGTAGGCATTGCTGCCACTCCCAGAGTTATACAGCTGGGCCTGCTACGTCCACGCTGGGTTGGACTAAGGTCATGCTTGTTGCCAGCAGCGAGAGCCACATGGCGCATGGTAAAGGAATATGGGATGGGAGGTGTAGGTATTTATGAGATGCGTTACCGCATTGTGTCGTGAGGGAGCGTTTAAGCTCCCTTTTTTGTGTTTTTGGTTCTGGGCATCTGCCTCTTCTGAATCTTCATGTGAAATATGTGCTGTGTATTGATATGGAGTGTTTATGCTCCTCTCTTTGTGTTTCAGCTTCTTCAAATCTTTTTTTGCTGAGTCTTCTGATTCCTCGGTTTCCGATGCTGGGTTGGGTTTGGGTCATGCTTGTTGTCAGCAGCGAGAGCCACATGACACATGTTTTTTCCTCGCTTTTCTTTCCTAGTTTTTTTTTTTTTTTTATCCTCGATTATTATTTTCCACGTGTAACATGATCTCCCTATTTTTAGTTTGCTGCTGTTCAGTGTTAGCGCTTTCTTCTGCTGTCCTTTTTGCTTTAACCTTCTTGATCCTTGCCCTTATCTCTCTGCTTACCAGGGTATGGTCTATTTGTGTGATTGAGCTTCCATTGACTCCAGGTGTCAATGCAGGTTTGACTTTTGCTCCATGTATTTCTTTTTACTCAGCAACGGTTTTTGTCACCCTTTTTTCATTGTAATTAAAAATTATTTATTTGAAACCAAATACCTTAAAAAGAATTTTCGTCTGCACGATTATTTTTTATTTATTCTTTCAAATACAAATATTTACGTCTTATTATTATTTTTATCTGAAATGAATATGACACTCTGCCTTTTTCTGCTCCACATAGTGCTATTAGTTATTTCACTCAAGTGAATGAGAGACCGGTGTTAATGGATTTATTTGGTTTGACCATAATTTATGCCCTCGCCCGCTGAGGACCGCCCGACCCTACTTCTAACATTTGGTACTTCTTACTCTCAAGATTGCAACAGAGATGATAATATACTAGCCTAGTGGGCTTGTTAATTAAAAATCATGCATTTGCTATTATTAAAAATTAATTAAAGACACTTATCGTTTGTTGATTCTCTCTTCAGGTGTTACTAGATGATGTCACTGCACTACACTATAATTTACTGCGTAGACCAGAAGCACTGTGGAATTATTTGCTTTGCGTACCTAATTAAACACTGATAAATATTTATAAAATTATTGAAAATGCCCCGAGATATATATTAACTTTCAAACACAGGCTATCCACTTATGCGAACTTTAATATATCTTCTACACTTAACTTTTAGATATTTTTATAGACAGAACACCGAGATACGTCTGCTAGCATCGGCAGTCACACGAAAAAACCCCAAAATGTATGTTGTTTCTATTTAAATAAACAAATTGATTTTCTCGTATTGTCATCGCATTTTGCCGTTTTCGGATCTTAGATATGATGATCTTATAGAAACATTTTTAACCATAATCTATCAATTTGTAAAAATAAAAACTTATACTAGCTGAATAGGTCATAAAATTATGAACAATCGCATCTTTCTACATTCAACTTAAATATATTTTTACAGTTTCAGTAACCTGATGCTTTCTTGAATACAATACAACAGTCCAATAAATCAATTAAAGCGCCTCAAATGTCAAAAGAATTGTTGGGTTATATAGTGCCCTAATGGCCATTAAAATAAGTGAATAAAGGATTCTCTGGCTGCGGCAGTTTTATTGTTTGAATTTGTTGTAAGTATAATAAAAAACAAGTGCTATGAGAAATTTTGCTTCTTGTAAAACTATAACGATTTATTTTTCAAAAGAGAATTTTGCAATTTTCCTTATTATCATCGGTCCTAACAATTGTATCGCAATAATAAAAAGAGCGTTCACAATAAAATTTAAAAAAAATGCATTTTTTGGTTGTTTAAGAAATATAACGTAATAATGAATCAATTTTAACGCAAGTTGGTGGAACTATCCCCATTATCAAAGTAATCCTGCGTGTCAAATTTTAGCTCAAAATATTTATTCAAACGGTTAGAAACCAATAATAATTCCGAAATTCCATCACGTTTAATTGCATCAGGTCGTAGGAGGACAATATTTTTTTCTAAATGTATGTTTTTAAATGTATTTTACAATGGTATTAAGAACAAAAATCTTCATTTAAACCATTTTTTTTTTAATTTGTTTATAATTTTCAAAATTATAGTTATAAACAAATTCAAATAATTCGGTGGATTTTTTTATAGAACCAAAAACGCAAACGAATTATGAAAATAGATGAAATATCTAACTTTTTTCTAAAAAAATAATGATCTACTTGCATTTGGGGCCGGGATACGTCAGTTTTTGCATTTCAATCGCTTATAAATAAAGAAATTGATATTTATTCTTAAAATTTCGACCTGTTATTCTTCAATACCTATATTTTTGTGTCACCTAGTTGAAAACAATCCAGAAGCACAATAAGCGATGGGAAATTATTATTGATTTTTAGCCGCTGAAGAAATATTTTGGGTTAAAATTTGGCACGAAAGTTAGTTCAGTAAAGGACATACTTACCCCATTTTACCCCATTTACTCTCCAACATTTCAACGAGATAAGATCAAAATACAATTTAGTTCCATATCTCGCTATAATACATGGGTGTACTAAATTTCAAGTCAACATCTTAAACTGTTCCTGAGTAATCGTAGGCGCAAAAAAAAGGGACAGACAGACAGAAATTTTTTAGGCTCAAACTTAAAATCTGAACCTCATGAGATTCTAAACTTATTTGGATAAAAAAATGTTTCATTTTTTTACGATTAATATACTTCCACTCCACTATGTGGATGTGTAAGTAATAAGTATTCAGAAATTATAACGTTTTTCTCTTATACACGTCCAAATAAAATAAAACAATTCAAGTTAGCCCATCAAAATTGTGTTTTTGTAGAGACGATGTACGCTTAACAGGCAACCTTGACAGATCACGTCATACTGTTATGTGCGCCATACAACAAAGAGAACATAACTAAAAACCGCTGCTTAACGAATCACACATCCAACGAAAAAAAAAAAAAAAGATTGATACTGCATTTGCAGTCCATTATGTGTAAACAACTGATCATAGAACTTTAATAATATAATATTTGCAATCGTCTACCCCAAGAGCCTATAAAATGTTATGCCACATCGGTAGTCAGAGTGGTGATTGTAGTGGGAGTGTTTCTGATGCAAAAAAAATGAGGCCTTTGGTTCTTGTACACACACTAATTCACAATTCTATTTTTTTTATCCCTTTTAATAATGGGGTAGGGATGGTAATGGGGGTGATAGTGGAAGTGGCTGATGTTAAAATTTTTTTGAAAACTTGACTTTTCGTACATACACTAAATCCCAATTTTATCGACTGTTACTCGCTTGTTTACCCATTTACCCCAATAACCCAATTTACCGTCCCAACCTTTCAACGGAATAAGATCAAAACATATTTCCCGATCTCGTGGTAATACACAGGTGTACCAAAGAGTCAACATCATGAATGTAAGCAGAAATAATAGGTATTTATTTATCATGAATGGTTTTAAAAAAATCTTTTTTTTTTACCTTTACTATACGTCCACTCCTCTACGTGGATGTGGAAATAATAGCAACTTATAGTCGTATCTATCTATCCTTATAAACGTAAAACACCATCCAGTATAATTATTGTTTAATGTCCCGATATTTCTCCATGAAAATTTTAGCACCAAAATTAATAAAAATTAAGTATTAACCTATTATAAAATCTGATCGAGCTTACTCTTTCCAAATTTACAATAACAAAGGCTTTTGTTACGCTCAATTCTCTGGACGCGGACCGATATTGACGGATACACAATAAAATTGTTTCTGGTATAGGCTATATTTCGTCGATTCCACTTAATGATTAACTTCTTAATTAACTAGTTAAATTCGTCAGTCTCTCTCTGGACGCATTTCTACGACCCTCACTTTTTATTCACGATGCTCCTTTTGGCTAAGTCACGCCCCTCGCTATTTACCCTAAAAGTCAGGAAATGTCACTTTTCATTCGTTCGTGCCGAGCCGAATTTTCGATTTGCCCTATGAAATTTACGATGTGGATCAACTAGAACTCTTCCTCTTTCCATCGCGACATCGTACGGTCGTCCCGCTGGTGTATTTCGAAAAATATGAACATTTTAAGATTGCATGTTTTCGCACTTTTTTCGGCTCCAAAACGCTACTTTTTTTTCGCCGTTTTTCGTTTATATCTCGGAAACGGCTGCAGCTAGCTCAAAAATAAATTTTCACAAGGGTCCAGATAATTTATTGAGGTATCTCCCAGTTCCATCAGAATTGTCCTAAATACTTTCTTTTCGGAGAAATCGACTTGAATGTGTTCGCTTAATCAGTCCATAACTCCTAAACGGTGGCCCCTAGGCCAAAAAACTACGCCCTAACGAATTTGTACAGAATTAAATTATCTAAAAGTCCTTTTTTTTTATCGTCAAACTCCAAAAATTAACGAGCTAGGAGCGCTCAAAGTGGAGGCATTTTTTCATCCCGGCCGTGCCTACGTCATAGGTAAATCTCGATTTTCTGAAACGTCCAACCAGATTCGTCCACTGCTGTCAATCTGCGAGGCGATAAAAAGTCATATACAGGGCGATTTGTCTAAATTGACGTTTGTTTCGTGTTTTTGTGCGATGCAAATTGAAACCAAGGACAATTGTATAAACTGTCGATCTGCATAATCCAATCAGATTCGTCCTCTTCTGTCAAACTTCAAGGCGATAAAAAGTCATATACAGGGCGATTTTTCTAAATTGACATCTGTTTCGTGTTTTTGCGCGATACAGATTGAAACCAAGGACAATTGTATGTCGATCTACATAAGCGCCCTCAATTTTACTTGCCAAATGGTAAAGCTACCGTTCAATAGATGACACTAGCCGGCAAATTCCGATCGATAATAATGTCATTTGTTTCACCGTATAAGTGTGATATACAGGGTGATATTTCTTAACGTGGCAGAGCCTCCAAGTGATTTCTCTGATAACTCGGGAACGGTTGTAGATATCGAATTGAAACTTGAAACGTAGATGGAAATGTAGACGGACGGAATACAATTGAAATAAAAATACACCTACGTCTACGTGACGTCACAAAAAACAAAAATTCTTACAACAGAGGAACAGATAGAGACATCGACCTCATATTTACGACATAGGTGGAACTATTGAAGAAAAACAAAATCCGAGTGAATCAAAAATACACCTACGTCGCCAAAAATCAAAATTCTTACAATAGACGAACGGATACAGATATAGACTTGATATTTGAAACGTGGGTGGAACTATTAAAGAAAAAACGAAATCCGAGTGAATCAAAAATACACCTACGTCACAAAAAGAAAAACTCTCACTACGCACGAACGGATAGAGATACTGACTTCATATTTGAAGTGTAGATGGCACTATTGAAGAGAAAACGAAATCCGAGTAAACCAAAAATACACCTACGTCACAAAAAAGAAAAACTCTCACTACGCACGAACGAATAGAGATACTGACTTCATATTTGAAGTGTAGGTGGCACTATTGAAGAGAAAACGAAATCCGAGTAAACCAAAAATACACCTACGTCACAAAAAAGAAAAACTCTTACTACGCACAAACGAATAGAAATACTGACTTCATATTTGAAGTGTAGGTGACACTATTAAAGAAAAAACGAAATACGAGTGAATCAAAAATACACCTACGTCACAAAAAATAAAAACTCTTACTACGCACGAACGGATAGAGATACTGACTTCATATTTGAAATGTAGTTGGCATTATTGAAGAAAAATCGAAATTCGAGTGAATCAAAAATACACCTACGTCACAAAAAAGAAAAACTCTTACTACGCACGAACGGATAGCGATATTGACTTCATATTTGAAATGTAGATGACACTATTGACGAAAAAATGAAATCCGAGTGAATCAAAAATACACCTACCTCACAAAAAAGAGAAACTCTTACTACGCCCAAACGGATAGAGACACTGACTTCATATTTGAAATGTAGATGACACTATTGACGAAAAAATGAAATCCGAGTGAATCAAAAATACACCTACGTCACAAAAAAGAAAAACTCTTACTACGCACGAACGAATAGAGATACTGACTTCATATTTGAAATGTAGGTGGCACTATTAAAGAAAAAACGAAATCCGAGTGAATCAAAAATACACCTATGACACAAAAAAGAGAAACTCTTACTACGCACAAACAGATAGAGATACTATACTGACTTCATATTTGAAATGTAGGTGGCACTATTGAAGAAAAAACGAAATCTGAGTGAATACGCCTACGTCATAAAAAAGAAAAACTCTTACTACGCATGAACGGATAGAGATACTTACTACATATTTGACATGTAAGTGGCACTATTGAAGAAAAAACGAAATTCGAGTGAATCAAAAATACACCTACGTCACAAAAATGAAAAATTCTTACAACAGACGAACGGATACAGATATCGACTTGATATTTGAAACGTAGGTGGAACTATTGAAGAAAAAACAAATCCGAGTGAACCAAAAATACACCTACGCCTCAAAATAATTTTCAGAGAAATGCTACTTTTTGAAAAAATATCAAATATTCGGGAAAATGTCAAATTTTCGGAGAAATGTCAGTTTTCAGAAAAATGACTAATGTTCGGAAAAATGTCACTTCAGAAAAATGTCAAAAATTCCGAAAAATGTCACTTTTCAGAAAAATGTCACATTTTCGGAAAATGTAAAATTTTCGGAGAAATGTCACTTTTCATAAAAATGTCAAAAATTCAGAAAAATGTCAAATTTTCGGAGAAATGTCACTTTTCAAAAAATGTCAAATTTTCGGAGAAATGTCTGGAAAAAATGTCAAATTTTCGGAAAAATGTCAAAAATTCCGAAAAATGTCACTTTTCAGAATAATGTCAAATTTTCGGAGAAATATCACTTTTCAGAAAAATGTCAAATTTTCAGAGAAATGTCACTTTTCAAAAAAATGTCAAATTTTCGGAGAAATGTCATTTTTCAGAAAAATGTCAAATTTTCGGAGAAACGTCACTTTTCAGAAAAATGTCAAATTTTCGGAGAAATGTCACTTTTCAGAACGATGTCAAAAATTCGAAAAAATATTAAATTTTCGGAGAAATGTCACTTCAGAAAAATGTCAAATTTTCAAAAATTGTCCAATTTTCAGAAAAATGACAAATTTTTTAAAAAATGTAAAGTTATTAAAAAATGTTAAATTTTCGGAAAAATGTCAAATTTTCAAGAAATTTCAAATATACAAAAAAGTAAAATTTTCATAACTCTTAAATTGATTGAAAAGTTAAATTGAGTGCGAAGCACTCAAGCCCTCCGCTAGGAGCTAAAATTTAGCCCATTCTAGTATTATTATTGAATTCTGAATGCAAAAAAATCACAAACCTAATTTAAGGATTTGGAAACATCAATTTAGTACAATAAATGGAGAAATCCATGTATTTTATATTTTGTTCTTATTCTAATGTCTCTCTTACGATATAAATGCTATCTTTATATATTTTATCGCTCTATTTGAAATTACGTATTACAATTCAAAACACATTTTACGATGTTTAAAATGCTAGCAACTATTCTTCATTCATATCACTGTACATAATTTATAATTCTTAGTAGATATATATTAAATGAATTCTTGAATTTACAAAAAATGATAGAATATGAAACAATACTTGTGAGGTTAAAAAATTGATTCAAATAAAGAGCTTTCATTCATCGATTGTGACTTCATAGAGAAAGTATTTAAGAGGAAATAAGAATCGAACGTTATTTAGCCATTGCAACGATGCCAAATATCGGGCTATATAACGTGCGATGGATATCAGCTGCATATGAGTCTTGGATATACAGGACCAGCGCCGCCTCACTCAGTAGTGCTGAACTAAAAGTGTATCTCGGAACATGAAAATATAACTTTTTGAAGCCCACCTCAAAATTTTGTAGGAAGGAAGCTAACGTACTTTGTGGCCATTTAGTGATGATATACACGGGGGTACGTTGATGAGCCCTACCCCGGGCTTCACTGCGTCAAATCGGGCTGCACTACAATCGCTCAGTGTATGAAACGGGCCTGTATATGACCATGCATATCTATATATATATATATATATATATATATATATATATATATATATATATTATATATATATATATATATGCAGGATTCCTAGTGACCTGGAAAACCTGGAAAAGTCAGGGAATTTGGAAAATTTTATGAAAAGTCAGGAAATTTTAATGTTTTTCATATAAAGTCAGTGAATTTACTTTACCGCTCATCAAAAGAAATTTTGAGTTTTGTACTTCTAGTCGTAACAAGAACGGTGAATTTTGTTCAAAGTTTTTACACTTTGTACAATGTTTTTATTAAAATTACAATAATGCCGTAGAGTTATAATAAGAAATTAGAATGTCGTAATTAGAATGTATATTAGGAATGATTTAATTAGAATGATGGCTCGATACAATACTAGCTCTACTTATTACTTTTTCCAACAAAGAGGCATTTAATTTTTAAGGTTACATGGTTTGCAGTTTTTATGCTGATAGAGCTTAGTAAGCGTCTTTGCTTTATGAATGGATAATGCATAATGAATATAAAGAACTTCTTATATTAATGAATGTTAAATAATTAAGTCAAGGTTAAATCTTAATATTATTATGATTAAATACGATATAACAATTCCTCCCTACGAAGATTAAAAATTATGGGTCAAGTTTGTCTTGAAACTAATTTTTGTGAATTAAGATTTAATTCAATTTCTTCTTCTGCGGTTGGATCGCCAAAATTTCTTCTAATCAGCTGTCTTCTTAATGGGGTTACATGTCTTCTAAATTTCGTTAAGAAATTTCTAGGGTTATCGTCTTGGGGTGTTTCCTAAGGCTATTCCCATTTTTGAATACCTTTTTCTACATTTACATAGTATAATTAAAATTATAAGTATTATGACCAAAGCTATTGTGAAATAAGTGAACCATGAAATATGTTTCTGAATAAAAGGTTCATTTGTCAAGATCTTTACTATATTGATTTAATTTATGTTCAGCAATATTTAATTCGTCAAGATTTAGTTTTGAGATTTTTAATGGTTTTAATTTTGGTACTTCTTTTGGTAAATGAGAACAACAATTAAATTTAATTTCAGGAATTTGAATTGTTTCTTCAATTGATGTCTTTTTTTCATAAATTGCATATATTCTTGTTGATCCTATATATGCTGTACAATGTGGGTTTAAAATTACATTTTGTTCAATAATTTTTGTTTCAGATTGTCCTAAACAATTTATTACAAAATGTACTGAATTTGTAATTGCTACAAGCCAAGTATTTTGTGAAATTAATTGTACTTTGTAGTCTTCAGAATAAAGTAATGTTGTTACACAATTTTCTGGTAATTTCAATGGGTGTAATAGAAGTTGTGCTTCGCAGTTTGCATTTAAATCTACAGGGTTTGGTAATAAATATTTACATAATTTAAATTCAATTTGTTTACAATTTTCAAAATTATCCATATGAATGTACAATGTCTTGTCATCTGAAAGTGCAATGTATTTTGAAGTTGGTAAAATTAAATGGAAAAGTTGTGTTCGATTATCTTTGATTGGAACAGAGTATAAATGAAATAGTTTAAAATTGTAAGGTTCAACGATTGGTATGTCTAATTCAAATACGATTTCTCCTCGTGTTTGAAATGCTTTGAGGCTTATAATATCAAAATAAGATGCTACGTTTGATAAATCTGGTAAAAGAGGTAAATGACTTCTTTGTAATTTTTGAGAAATTTTTCGTAATTCGTTTACTAATTCGTTTGGTTGAATAATTGAGGGATGTAAAGTATTTAATCTTGCAAAAGTTATGCTTTCAATTATGTCATCTAATTCATTTTCAATAATTATGTTTGATTCTGTGATTTGTTCACAAATTTCGATAAATTGAAATCTCGCTTCATAATAATTTTCGTTATCTGAGATATCTAACAAAGTATTTTGAATTTTTACAATGTCTTCTTTAAATGTCTCTTCGTCTATTTGTAATTTTCTTATTGTGTAATTAAAATTTTTGATTGTTGAGGTAGTTACTGAAATTTGATTTTTTTAAATATTTTCGATTTGATGTTCGTCGTCTTTTAATTTGTTAATACAATCTGTGTAATATTCGCCATCTGATGCGTCTAAGTTTCCTGTTATTGCTTTCCAAATTGATCCTATACCGTTTAATATTCCTCTTTTCTAACGATTATTTATTTGGGGTATCATAGTTAATTTCTGTTAATTTGTTTTCAATAGATTTTAATTGTTTGTTAATTAAACTTATGTGGTTGTACTTCTGTGTAAAAGAATTTTAATCTTGGAGAGTTTTCATAAAATAGTCTCGTGTTTATGTTGTTTATTAAATCAACGTTTTGATTGTAAACCTGTTTTAATAAAGATATGTTTTTGTAAGTTAATATTGTCCATTTGTCGTTTGCAATTTTCATTTCAGTTTCAGGATGATAATAAGTTCCAATGGTGTTGTTTAATAGTTTTAAGTCATAGTTCATTGTGTGTGTACTTACTCTTGTTATCGCGAATGATAACCTGAAAATAAAGAAAGTGTTTTATTCTAGTTTTGAACTTGTCATGTCTGAGTTAATAATAAATTCTCTGTTTGTTACAGGGTCTTTTACTTTTAATGCATTGTTTTCTAAAACTTTAATTATTTCAAAAGGTCCGTTTGATCTATTTGATAATTTTGATTTTCTTTGAGATTCTTTAATAAAAATTTGGTCTTTAACATTAAATTGTTTTTCTTTTGGTTGAAAATTCCAATCATATCTTGCTTTTGTTTTTGATTTTTCTCAAATGTTCTTTCTCGCGCTACTTTGTAAAAATAAGAAATTTTGTTATTTAGATTGCGTTCATATTTTGTAATGAGTTCTTCTTGATTATACGTTTTTTCAGGGGGTCTCGAGTTTGTATGTCCGAATATCAATTCATATGGTGTGAATCCATGTGTTTGATTTTTTGAGTTGTTGTAACATATTATCGCGTAAGGTAAACATGATAGTGGGTGATCTCTGGGATTGTCTGTTACTGTCGCTCTTATCATTTCTAATAATGTTGCGTGGAATATTTCGAGTGATCCGCTTGATTGGGGGTGATTTACTGAAGAATAAGTTAGTTTTATGTCATACAATGTGCAAAGGTCTTTTAATAGGTGATTATCAAATTCTCCTGCTCTGTCGCAATTTATACGTAAAGGGGTTCCGTAATGTTGGAAATATAAAAGTAGTGTTTACTACTTGTTTTGCTGATTTGTCTTGTAAAGGATAAGGTTGAGTGAATTTTGTTCATTAGTCTCGTATTGTTAAAATGAGATTGTTTTCTGGGACTTTTAAAATATCTAAATTTATTCTTTCAAATTGGGTTTTTGGTGTTTCGGTTATTACAAGGGGATTGCTTAAATTTTTTCTGCAAGTTTTTATTTTGTTACAAGTTTTACAATTTTTGATGAAATGTTCGACTTATTTGTTGAGATTTGGCCAGTTGTATCTTTGTTTTATACGATTGATCGTTTCGTTTATGCCTCTGTGTAGATTTGCTATACCTGGGTGAAATTGATCGATTATAATTGGTCTTTCATCTTCTGTTGGAGTTATTTCTTTGTTACACGTGATGAATTCGATTTTATCGTCTGAAAATACGTATGACAAAATTTCAAGTAAAGGTATTTCTTTTGTTTCTTCTAAATAATAAGTTGAATTTTCTAATAGATCGTTTTAGTTTTCGTAAATTACGTGGAATAAAAGTTGTTCTGTGTTTTCGTAAAGTGTTGGTATTATGTAATACTTTCTGTTTTTTACTGTTTTGCTGTTTTGAATGTTTATTTTGTCATCTCGGTATTGGTGATTTTCTTCTAAAAAGTGTTCAATTATTTTGAATTGGTTTTCAGTTATGCTTCCTTGCATGATTGGTGTTAATATGTTTTTGTGAGATTTGTCAAGAAAATTTTCGTTAGAATTTTTACATTTTGAATAGTCAATTAGCGATTTTTGGTCTTGTATCTTGAATATTCTTCTTGTATTCTTTCTGGGGTTATTTCTGTGGTTTCGCTTCCATCGCTTTCTTCTTGTATTCCATTGTGAAATATTTTGAGTGCTTGTAGTTGAGTTCAATAATTTGTTTTTATTCTGGACAATGCGTCAGCGTTGGTGTTTTGTTTTCCTAGTTTGTAGATTATCTCATAATCGTACTCTTCTAGTTTTAGTCTCCATCTTGCTAATTTTGAGCCTGGATCTTTGATTGAAAATAACTATGTGAGGGGTCGATGGTCTGTTACGAGTTTAAATTTTTTTCCGTAAAGGTATGGCCTGAAAGTCTTTGTTGCTTCGATTATACTTAGTTCTTTCTGTATTGTCGAATATTTTGACTCTGTTTGACTGAGTTCTGCTGAAATATGCGATTGGTAGATCTTTATTTTGTTTTATTTGACTCAGGACTGCGCCAATAGAAAAATTCGAAGCGTCAGTGGTTAGAATGAATTCTTTATCGAAATCTGGGTATTGGAGAATGGGGTAGTTTGTTAAAGCTTGTTTTAATTTGTTGAAGGCTTCGTGACCATGTTCGTTGAAGTTAAATTCTGTGTTTTTGTGTAGTAAAGAGGTTAAAGGTTTGACAATTTTTGCAAAGTTGGGTATAAATCTTCTGTAGTAACCTGCTAATCCTAAAAATGATTTGATGTTCTTTGGATTGCTTGGGGTTGGAAAGTTTTGAACTGCTGATATTTTTTCCGGATTCGGCTTTACTCCGTCTTTCGTTATTAAGTGTCCTAGGTAGGCTACTTCTTTTCTTAAAAATTCACATTTGTCTGGCTGAATCTTTAAATTTGCTTCTGAGAGTCTGGTGAAAATTTCGTTTAATCTGTTGATATGTTCGTCAAGAGTTGTTGAATAAATGATGATGTCATCCATATATACTAAGCATCGTTCGTTTTGAATTCCTACTAGTATATTGTCCATGACACGTTGGAATGTCCAGGGGGCATTTTTGAGTCCAAATGGCGTTCTTTTGTATTCATAGTGTCCGTTTTCCACTGAAAATGCTGTTTTTTTCAACATCTTTTGGTTTTAACCCAGTCTGGTGGAATCCAGATGCTAGATCGAGTGTTGTGAAATACTGACATTTTCCTAACTGATCAAGAAAGTCTGTGATATTTGGGAGTGGGTATTTGTCGTCTACGGTAACTTCGTGGTGGTGGTGGTGGTGGTGGTGGCGGTGGCGGTGGCGGTGGCGGTGGCGGTGGCGGTGTTGTTGTTGGTCTGAGGGAAATGAGCAAAAGTTCCAGTCATTTCTTCGCTTATTTGCTCGTTTAAATGATGTGTTTGTCTTTGAAAATTTTGGGTTTGATTTTGATTTGAATGTGTGTTCGCGTTGTTTGTGTTAGGTGTTTGGAAATTCGGATTTCTCTGAATTACTGAAGGTCTCTGATTTTGTTGAAAGTTTGAATTCTGAAAAGATGTGCTTGGTTGTTGATTTGGAAATCTTTGAAATGAATTGTTTTGTTGAGGAAATCTTTGGAAATTTTGTTGATTTGAAAATGTTTGATTCGGGTTGAATTGTGTTTGATTGTTGCTGAAATTTCTTTTTCTGCATTCGGTTATTGAATGACCTGGTTTTTTGCAATAGTTACAAAATTTTTGGTTTTTGTTTTGTGACTGATTTTTTTGAAACTGAGGTGGTCTGTTTGTAAAATTTGGTTTTAAATTTTGTCGTTGGTTTTCTAGGTAACCTAACTGATTTTCTCGGCGTATTCTTTGTGCTGCATCTAAAATTCTTTCAGGGTTTGAAGCCCTTATTATTGCACCTAACTTTGAGTCTAAACCAGTTAATAATGTTTCAAGACACATGTTGTCAATTAACGTGGTTTGAGATTTCTTTTCATTATCTTTTAATTTTTGTCTGTTTATTGCTGAGTGTAATTTTGCGTTGTGAGTCTGAATTTTGTGGACAAAAGTGAGAACAGAATCTTTGCCTTGTTTCATGTATTGCAAGTCATGTATTAAACTGGGAAGATTTCTTGTTTCACCAAAGTTTGATATTAATAAGTTTTTTATTTCAGTTCAATCATTCGTAAATTTTGAGTTTACAAGTTGTACCTGCTTGCTCAATCTGCGGGTCCTCAGGTAATCGGTGAAACGATGTTTTCAGAATGGACAACAAAATTATATGATTTTGACAAGATTTTATTTAAAGTAAGCCCACCTCAAAGTAACGGTTGATTCCTTGTAAGCACACACAGCAACTCCAATAGAACTGCCTTAATTGCTTCACCAAAAGGAACTTCCCTTTTGGTCCATTTTATGCCGACCTTCGTTTCTGTCACTCTGACAACTGCCGCCTTCTTCTTAAAATTGCCGTATTTCGCTAATCATACGCAAACAAGCTCACTATTCAAACCGATCAGTTGATAAATAAGGACACAGATCTTAACAATAGAACTTAACTAAAACTAAATAAATAAACATATGTGGATAGGATAATATGCTACAAAGTTGTGAAGCTTTGCCTCTGAGTTTGTTTTTAATGTGGATGATTACTAATACTTTTTGTTCAACATTTGAAATGTGTAAGGCGGCTTGTCATGAACTTAAAAATGATTCAAGGAGTATTTGATCTCCATCGTATTGTGGGATTAATGAAAATAATTCGTTTAACTTGTAGGGTAATTCGTCGACTCCGTTTTCAATTTCGTTTTCATTTTCATTTAAATTTTCTCTACTCATTTTCGATTGGTTTTTGAAAGAATACAAAATACAATGCTACTTTTTCAATGAAAAAAACTTTGTACTTACAAGAGTGTTGTCTTGAGGTAAAGTTGCATGTGTACAGGGATGAGTTGTGTTTGTTGAGTTGCTTTTCGGTTGTTGCGGGATGTGTGTACCAGCGATTGGGGTTGATGTCTTGTTCACAGCAGGATTCCAAGAGCACATTGCCAGGGGTATGATCAGATCTTCCTTCTACAAAGTTCTTCAAAAAATGTGCGAGCCAGGGGTGTGGTTGGATCTTCCTTCCACTCCTTCCACTCGTACCGTTTTTTGCCTTGGATTGCCTAGTTGTTTGGGATTGATTTTTCTTCGTTGATTGATTTTCTTCTTGTTCTTTGGGATTTTCGGTTCTTTTTCGCAAAGGATTGAAATCCACCAAAGAGGGTCGCTTGTTCTCGCCTACTTTGTCGAAAAATCTGGACGACTGCGCCACTTGTTATAGTCGTAACAAGAACGGTGATTTTTTAAAAAATGATTTTTTATTTTGTTCGAAGTTTTTACACTTTGTACAATGTTTTTATTAAAATTACAATAATGTAGAGTTATAATAAGAAATTAGAATGTCGTAATTAGAATGTATATTAGGAATGATTTAATTAGAATGATGGCTCGATACAATACTAGCCCTACTTATTACTGTTTCTAACAAAGAGGTATTTAATTTTGAAGGTTACATGGTTTGCAGTTTTTATGCTGATAGAGCTTAGTAAG
This sequence comes from Rutpela maculata, assembly GCA_936432065.2. Classification (NCBI taxonomy): domain Eukaryota; kingdom Metazoa; phylum Arthropoda; class Insecta; order Coleoptera; family Cerambycidae; genus Rutpela; species Rutpela maculata. The sequence goes on along the minus strand of OW386288.2, from coordinate 91,663,866 downwards.
CGTCTTTGCTTTATGAATGGATAATGCATAATGAATATAAAGAACTTCTTATATTAATGAATGTTGTTAGAAAAAAGTTTTTATAATCTTCAAGAATTTTTAGATAGTAATAACTTATTTTAAACTGTTCTATTGTGTATGTACTATAAGTTGCTTTTATATTATTATATTTTAATATACATATATAAATATATTTTTAACTTATCCGGCTGAGCTCTTGAAGCATAGCATTGTGTGTTGACTTGTGCAATAATCTATGATTAATAGCATTAATAAAGGATTTGATTTGATTTGATTTGAATGTTAAATAATTAAGTCGAGGTTAAATCTTAATATTATTATGATTAAATACGATATAACATATCTAATATGTGATGAAATAAATAAATAAACGCTCCCAAGGTAGACATTTTCATATCCGCCGATCTCTCGATATGAGATACCACGGAGTGAAGTGCCAATTCTGTTGATTTCCCTGGTATGTAAGCGTGTTGAATTGAACGCAGTGGGTGTAAAACTAACACTATCTCTAATTTCTCGATCACAGTCTCTCCAGACCTTTCAATAGGAAGAAGGAGAGGCTGATGGGCCGATATGATTTTGGTAGAGAGTAGTCCATATGTCCTGGTTTAGGTATGAATATTACCTTTATTTCCCCACTTTACTGGGGTGTATTTAAAGCACGCCCGGTAAATATGCACTAGGTGGTGGTGTATGTATTCCAGCCCCCGCTGGAGTAGAGCTGGAAAAACACCGTCTATACATGGTGATTTAAAGGGAAGGTGTTGATCGCCCAGGCTACTTTTGCATTATTCATTCCCATTCGCAACCTCCCAGTCAGCTGCAGTAGCGACCGGGTGAGGTACGTTGGGCCAGTCCATACAGGAAGACACAGTGCTACCTGGAAACGTTGTTTTTAGCAGGGTTTCAGAGAGGTTGGTTGTAAAGGAGCCATCCTCTCGTTTCATGAGTCCTGGTTGTTGTTGGGGATCTTTGGAGAGTATCTTTTTGAGCCGAACTGCTGAGGCAGTAGATGCAACCCCGCAACAGAAAGATCTCCATGATGCTCTTTGACTTTCGCGAATGGTGTTTTTGTACAGCCTTTGACTGTTCCTGTATGCCTCCCAGTCTTCGGCACTTTTAGACTCCTTTGCTTTATTGACAAGTTTTATTGTCTTCTTTTTTAGCTGGTCGAGTTCTTTGCTCCACCAGGGCGTTGCATGCCCTGTTCTGACTTCCCTTAAGGGACAAGAGTCCTCTTAACTTAACATAACGACTTCCTGTAACTTAACCACGTTACTATCAATATTCTCTATCGTTTCTATGTTATTTGTGTTAAGGGGCCCCAGGCGGCTAATAAGAAGTTCTTGGAACTATGTATTATTTGTCCGCCTAGAATTTCAGTAGAGTTCTTTTCTTTCTAAGTAGAATATTATGCTCAACGCTGTCAAAAGCAGCTGTTAGCTCGGTAAATACCTCCAAGCATTGATTTTTATTTTCAAATGCATTTTTTATAGTTTGTTAATGATTTGATTGCATCAGAACATGTTACACCCTTCCTAAATGCAAACTGCTGCATGCATAATACATTATTTGACTCTAGATGTGTTACTAGGTTATTGGATATTAATGATTCTGATAGTCTTCTCCAGAAGGAGAAGCCTGGTAATATAGAAATTTGTCTATAGTTTTGCGGTTTTTTAAAAATGGGGAGAATTCTCCCAATATTTAGTTTGGATGGAAAGGTGCCTGATGTTAGGCAAGAATTAATTATATCGGCTAGCGGTTCAATTAGAAAATTGGAAACTTTTTAAAAATGTCTGTCCTAAACATGTCCTGGGTTTTTCTGCGGAAGGCAGATAAAATATTCAATTTGCCCATTCCAGCAACCCTGGACTTGATTGTCCAAGGTTCCTGGATGAGGCTATAATGTTTGGTCCATTGTCGAGGCAGCGGCATATGGTAGCCACTGCCGCTCGACAGTGTTGCAAATTGGCCTGGACAAGGCCAGTCGACTGGGTGAAGAGCCATTTTACCGGCTGGCGTCCGCTCCGGGGCAATCCGCAATGTTGTTGACTCCTGAGGACCCAATCACCACAGGGACGCCCAAACTTTCAGGCACCTCCACGGCTTCGGGAGCAGCAGGAGTCGTTTTCTCGGCTGCGTCCAAGGACTTATGCAGCCTAATAGTTAGGGAGGTGAATTTATAATTAATTCATCCTCCCTTCTCATTTATGGCTGCGTGGTCCGACAGTGTTGCAAATTGGCCTGGACAAGGATAACCGACTAAGTGAAGCCATTTTACCAGCAGGCGTCCCCTTCGGGGCAATCCGCAACGGTGTTGACTCCTGAGGGCCCCGCCGCCACAGGGGCGCCCAAGCTTTCGGACTCCTCCATGGCTTCGGGAGTAGCAGGAGTCGTTTTCTCGGCTGCGTCCGAGGACTTATGCAGCCTAATGGTTAGGGAGGTTAATTAATAATTAATTCGTCCTCCCTTCTCATTTATGGCTGCGCAGTCCTCATCCCCGACACCGAAAATGATCAGCCGGTCTATCAGCTCCTCCTTTACGGTGTCGTAGAAACATAGCCATTTATTCACGTTGGCCTAGGTGTTCTGTGTCTGTGAACAGGAACCAATAATCGGGAATTTATTAAATTGGTGCACAGAAACAACACTGCACTGTCACCCACTTTTATGTATCAAAGTTTTGGAACACCCTGTATACGGTTTGGTAAAGTCTGATTTGAATAAAAGTCACTTTTCATAGAAGATAACAATCAAGTCTTTATTTACAGTTCACGTTCTCACAATAATTAATTTTTTGATGAGTATAGATTAATTAGAACGATTAATAATTAGCACGATTAATGAGGACGATAAGATAAACACTGTAGTAAAAATTTGCCTGGTAAGTTTCGCGGTGTGTGTTGTTGAATTTGTAAAGGCTTGAGATCGACTGACTCTGCAGTGCCGAGTGCCTGTTTAAATAATAAAAATTTAAAGTTCCCGAATTTTTCGAAAATCGAAATCTAGATGCTCCGGAATGTCAAATATTTCTGGAATGCTCGAGATGCAGTGAGTTTTATATTTATACTAAGGGAGGAGCCTAATTTTTAAGAAGAACCAATCAAAATTGACGCACTGGAGTGTATCTAGTATAAATATGAATTTTGGTCGGACATAAGAACAAACGGTGAGTTACTCTCGCGGTGCAAGGATTGAGACTTGAAAAATTCGTATGATGGAAACTAATGTTTTTTGTAAGCTAAATTTTGTACAGAGTGACAGAACGATTTTATTACTGATTTTTAGAGATGAAATTAACTGAGTTTAAGTTGTAATTAATAGGCTTGTTGACACTCCCCCCGTTCGCGAAGGCAAATTTTTACGAGATGTGTTTTGAAACCTAAAAGATACAATTCTAAAACTTAAATATTTACAAGATAAGTTGGAATAACTAAAACTTTATACAATGCTAGGACTTAAGATATGTACAAGTTGTTTTGCGTTTGAAAAGGATACGTTAAGGGTCCAAAATTATGAAGCGGGTTCGTCTTCTCTTTGGTTTGATGGGTCTGTCCGTCTCTCCATGTGTTGGTTGTCTGGGTATCGGGATAGGTGACCTTCTTGATGATGATGATTGAGGTTCGTCTTGCTGCGCTGGAGCAGGAAAATCATTATGCGCTGGTGCAGGTATATCGTCGTCTTGCGCTGAGGCAGGAAAATCGTTGTCTTGCGCAGGGGCAGGAAAATCGTTGTCTTGCGCTGGGGCAGGAAAATCGTTGTCTTGCGCTGGGGCAGGAAAATCGTCTTCTTGTGCTGGGGCAGGAAAATCGTCGTCTTGTGCTGGGGCAGGAAAATCGTTGTCTTGCGATGGGGCAGGAAAATCGTCATCGCTGTCGGAATCAAGGCTCAAGAGATGACATCACCAATTATCGATCTATATGTATGCAGAGCCAATTAGGCAAACTTTTTGAACTGGCTTATAACATTAGGTTATGTAAATTTCTGGAATTTCATGAATTATTGTCTAATATTCAAAATGGATTTAGGAAAGGGAAATCCACCTATAATGCTATTTTTGAATGCCTGGAATTTGTATACAATGCTCTAAATGACAAAAATCACACCCTAGGTTTATTTTATGATTTAAAACGTGCTTTCGACACAATAAACCATGAATTACTCTTACTGAAATTGGAAAATATAGGGGTTCGAGGTGTGGCACTCCAATGGGCTACCTCATACTTAACAAAACGTACACAGACTGTAGTCTTAGACAATTTTAAATCAGATTTACAAAGAATTACATCAGGGGTGCCCCAGGGTTCTATCTTGGGTCCTCTCTTTTTTATAATATTTATGAATGACTTGCCAACTACTTGTATTACATCTAACAAAATTATCCTCTATGCAGACGATACAAATATTATTATGTCCAATAAGAATATAAGTGATCTGATTCAAAACAGTAATATAGCTTCAAATGAATTCAGTAACTGGTGTATTCAGAATGGCCTTCATCTAAATGCTAAAAAAACGCTCTATATGAGATTTTTACCGAAAAATATAAAACCAAATTTTGATCCTCTTATTATGATAGATGGAAAAACAATAGAATCCACTGAAAGTATCAAATTTTTGGGAATAACAATAGACCAAAAACTCACCTGGGAAGATCATATAAACACAATCTGTTCAAAATTAAGTAGCATATGTTATATAATAAGAATGCTGAGAGATACGGTCACAATTGACACATTAAAACTGCTTTATTACGGTCTTGTACAGTCTGTGTTACAATATGGACTGATATTCTGGGGCTCTTCCCCTTACCTCAATAAGATATTCATAGTACAAAAGAAAATCTTAAGATGTATGAATAATGCTCACCCACTTTCTCATTGTAAGCCAATATTTAAATCATATAATATTCTCACGTTACCAAGTCTCTACCTTTATCAGTTGATAATGTATGTGAAGGAGAACGAAACATCCTTCTTAAAGAATAGTGACACGCACTCATATTGTACTCGAAATATGGAAAATATACATCAGCCATATTCTAGACTCTCAATAAGCCAATGTAATCCAAGTTATATAGGGGTTATATGTTACAACAGGATAAAAAGTATCTTAGACTTTGATAATGTAAATTTATTTAAAAAAGAATTACACGCTTTTCTAGTAAATGAGTCATTCTATTCTGTGGATGAATTCCTTAAACAAAATTTTTCTAAAGAAAAATAATATATTTTTGTATGTAATTTATTTATTCACGTTTTTATGTATTTTATTCACATCTTATGTATTTTATTCACATCTTATGTATTTTACCATATCTTTTATCTTGTATGTCTTGAATTTCAATTTTAAATTTAATGTATATTCTGTTAGTGATTTGTCTTTTAGTTTTAAGCTTTTGTTTGACTAGTCCGATAATTGATGCTGTACATTGTATCAATTTTGTGATGAATAAAGATTTCTGATTCTGAAGATTTCTGAATCAGGTTCCTCATCTGTTTCGATTTGGTCGGCTGGAGGATTGCCTTCTGGTACAGGTCGAAGATCATCGACGTGAATTAAGTAGCGGTTATTGCCTCGCTGGACCTCATAGACTTCGTCGGAGACTTTTCTGGTTATCTGATGGGGTCCTGTCCAAGACCTTGACCATAATTTTCAGATAGAATAGATTTCAAAATGGCGTCAAGTGAGGAGGAGAATGAAAATGCTCCTAAAGATTATAGCCATAAATTAGAAGCAAAAAGTTTTAAATGTTGTCAAAACAAACAGACTAAGATAACAGTGTGTGTAAACTGTGGAAATGTGTTTCATCAGTCCTGTTTCTTAAGAAATAAAATAAAATTTGTAAAAATATGTGACACCAGAATCATGTGTTGTGAAAATCAGCCAGAATATAAACACTTAGAAATACAAAATCTGAAAACCGAAATTGAGCTACTGAAAAAATTAATGGAAGAAAAAGACGAAAAATGTAAGTTATTATTGGACCATATTACACTATTAAAACAAAATAACCATTTACTTGAAGAGAAAATTGAATCCACAAAAAATGGTAGTATTAAAAATCACAACATCCAACAAAAACCAGGAATAAATAAATGGACCACAAAAAATGCCCAGCAGCAAACTAATGAAACAAAAAGTAGATCATCGCAAAAAACAAGTGAAAATAAAGGAAACTTTAATTACAATGTGGAAGCCAACTGTAGTAAACAAAAGGTCAATGAACTTACAACAAAACAAATAAACATAGAACAAGAACTAGATTTTCAACGGAAAATAATGGACGATATCATTCATATTGAAGAAGATAAAAGTCTATCGGTAATGAAGAAATTAATTCACATTGAATCTGATAAAACATCAAATAATGAAGAATTAAACGTACCCAGTTTCAATGGTCACGGTGAAGCAGAAAAGTGGGAAACAGTACAGAGAAAAAAAAGATTTTTTAAAAGAAATATAGGCCAATCAACAGGAAATAATGAGAAATTTACCGGAGCTAAACCGAAAGTGTGGTTATATCTGTATAAAGTAACTCCTGACTTTACAGAAGAGGACATAAAGCATTACTTAAAGGCAAAAACTGCAAATGATGTTGATGAATTTATAGTCAAAGATTTAAAGGAGCCAGGAAATAGTAGATTTAAGAGTTTCATGGTAGCAGCTGACTTTCAATATAAAGAGATTTTTTATCAACCATCTTTTTGGCCTAAAGGAGTCTTTTACAGAAGATTTGATTTCAACAGACACTATGAGAAATATAAAACCAGACAAGTTATAAATGATGAAAAGGAAGCTAGACCGAACTCTTTTTTAGAGGTTGCGAGCTAGAAACTGATTCAATAGTGTATAGAAATATTAATACTGAAAATAATCATTCACATCATCCTGTGAACAAATATGTCAGAATTTGCCATCTAAATATTAGGAGTATTAGAAACAAAATTCAAGAAGTCGACTTACTCCTTTATTCCCTGGACTCTCCAGAAATTGTTTGTTTGACGGAGACCTCATGTAAAAGTTTTGAAATTCATCTTATAAAATTACAATCTTATACTTTAACAGATTATCACTGTAGAGATCATGCAAATTTTGGTGGTGTTGCCATTTTTGTTAAAAATAACATAAAATTCAAAATTAAGACCTGTAGCATTGCGAAAGTGGATTTCCTTTTCGAATATGCTTTTATTGAGATCTTTTTAGGTAATGTCTCTGCTTTAATAGGATGTTTTTATAGATCGCCTTCAAATTTGTTATCTGATGTTAATTATTTTATTTCTAATATTGATGAAGTGTTATATAAGCTACTTAAGCCAAATGTACCCACGTTTGTCTGTGGTGACTTTAATCTTAATTTTGATGACAATGTTGTATGTAACAGAGTTGAAAAATTATCAATTATCTTATCTTCATATGATCTCAAAAAATGTATAAACGAGTATACACGTATAGATACTAACAAGAATAGTAAAACTCTGATAGACAACATTTTTTCTAATATTAATGTAGAATCTTTACACCCGAAAGTTTTTCCTTGTGACCTTTCTGATCATTTTCTTCAAATAGTAAGTTTCCCTTATGTGAATGATAAAACAAACGAGAGCTCTTATATACTCAAAAGAAATTTTAACACTGTTGAAAACATTAATTATTTTAAATACTTGCTATCTATAGAAAAATGGTCATTTCTTCTAGCCAGTGATGCTACCAGTGACGTTAAATTTACACAGTTCCACAATAAATTCACTGAAATATTTGATATTGCTTTTCCCCTAGAATTTCGCAAAGTTAAAAATCATACAAAACCTACAAAGCCCTGGTTGACACAGGACTTGATAAATGAGGGGATATTTATTAGAGATGTTTATAAAACATATAAATATACAAATGATAATGAGGTTTTCATAAGATACAAAATTCTGAAAAAAAATCATCAAAGAAAAATCAATATGGCAAAAAGAGCTTTTAATGAATCACTCCTTATTAATTCTAATAATAAGTCAAAAGCAGCTTGGCAAATAATAAAAAATCAAAATCCTAATGTAAAATCAAAAAATTTTCATGATGAATTCGTAAATATCAATGGTGATGTACTAACAGATATGCAATCAGTTGCCCAGGCTTTCAATGACTTTTTCATTGATTCTATTAATCAGCTTACCCAGAGTATGTCGGTAACCATGAATTCAAAAATAAACAACAACAATCGCTCTATATTCTTATCACCAATTACCTCCATGGAAATGAGTACAATTATAAAAACTGTGTCACTAAAGAATTCATCAGGAGATGACGGGATACCATACTCCTTATTAAATAATATTATGGAATATATAACAGAACCCCTCACCTGTTTAGTAAACCTATCATTCCAAGAAGGTATTTTTCCCTCGATATTAAAAAAGGCACTAGTCATTCCTATTCATAAGAAGTCTGATAAATCCATTTTATCTAATTATAGAGGCATAGTACTATTGTCAATTTTTTCTAAAGTTTATGAAAAATCATATTACATTCGTCTTAGTGACTTTTTAAATAAAGAAAAAATATTAATAAACAACCAGTTTGGCTTTCGCAGTGGTTGCTCTACACAAGATGCTATCTTATCTCTATATAACTTCATACTTAAAGGTTTTGAAAATAAAGAAAAATGTACATGTGTATTCTTTGATTTGGCACGCGCTTTTGAAACTGTCGATCATAACCTACTGGCCGTCAAGTTGGAAAAATATGGTATAAGGGGACCAGCTTTAAGTTGGATAAAAACCTATTTATTAAATAGGAGCCAAAAAGTATCTTTAACATCGAATAATAAAGTTTACAACTCTGATTTTAAACATGTATCCAGTGGGGTGCCTCAGGGAAGTGTTTTAGGACCATTACTATTCATTATTTTCTTTAATGACATTGAAGATTACTTGAAACCATCTTTTACATCAATTTTTGCCGATGATACAGCTACTGCTAATTCGGACAATGACACATGTAGGTTAATATCCAAAACAAACAACACAGTATCGGCGATGCATCAATACTGTTCTCTTAATGGTCTAAATATAAATGTTCAAAAAACCAACGCATTAACCTTTTCAACTAAGCCTCTCAATTTTAGTCCTCTAATAAAAATTGAGAATAAATCTATTGTTCAATGCAACACTGTCAAATACCTTGGACTCCAGATTGATTCTTGTCTCTCTTGGAATAATCAAATTGATGTACTCATAGGAAAATTATCTACTCAATGTTTTATATTATGGCAAATGCGAGTACACGTCAGTTTAAATATATTAAAAATGTATTACTATGCATATGTACAGTCCTGTCTTGGTTACTGCCTAATTTGTTGGGGGAACTGTTCCAGAATAGGAGAAGTTCTTATGATGCAGAAAAAAATAATTCGTACTATTACATTTAAATCTCCACGTGAGTCTTGTAGAAATATATTTAAAGAACTGGACATATTAACTGTTACTTCATTATATATTTTCAATTGTGTATCTTATGTAAAATCTCATATCAACAACTATGTTCCAAGAGATAATAATCCAAATCATCAGCTCAGGGCAAACTATAACCTCATGCTTCCACAACATAGATTAACCATAGTAGAAAAAGGACCTAATATTATGCCTATCAAATTGTACAATAAACTCCCCATAGAAATAAAGGCGATAAGCAGTATTAAATCTTTTAAACAAAAAGTAAGATCTATTTTAATTGATAATAGTTTTTATTCTATAAATGAGTATATGAGCTCTGCCTTTTAATCCTTTTAATCTTTTAATCTTATAACCATTTACTTTTAAGTACCTATACATTTTAATTGTTCAAGAATTTTTAAACTGTTATGTAAATTTTATTTCCTTTTCTCTTTTTTTAACATACCATATTAATGATATATTAACGTTTAATCGTGTGACAATATTTCTATACTTTTTTGTAAAGTCTGTGAAAATAAATACTATTATTATTATTATTATTATTATTATTATAATTTCCTGGTCCTCGGTGAACATTACCTCTGGTCTTGCTTCAGGTGAAGAATATCTTTCTTAATATTCAGTTTGGTTGGCCCTAATTTCGGCAGTGCGTTTTTCGAATGTTTGCTCTCCCTGAGCGTCCCGTTCCTCTTGATAGGCAGGTATATTCAGCTCTCCTTGCTGAGGTAACTCATCCCAGTATAGCTCGACTAGGGGTCATCTGAGTGGCGGCGTTGAATCTGGTCCTGAGAATTTTTAAGACTCTAGGGATATATCGATCCCACTGGTTCTGTGTTCGTCGGTAAGTCAGTGTTTTTAAGATTTTCTTGAATTCTTGAACTCGGCGTTCTGTAGGGTTTGAGCGTTGATGATAGATAGGGGTGTACTTAATATTTATCTCGTTCCTGGTACACCACTGTTTATATATAAGGCTGTCGATATGATGGTTTCAGAGGTACCATATCTAGCTATGATCTCGTCCTCTAGGTAGTTAATAATCATTCTGGCGTTGAGCTCCGGGAAAGCTTTGGCTTCTACCCATTTGGTGAAGTCATCTTCTACGATGAATATGTAACGATTATTTCGAGGTGTTTCTTTGTATGGGCCCATTACGTCGATACTAATGATTTCGAAGGCATATCTGGGCTGGTGTGGTTGTAGAGGTGCTTTGGGTTGTATTTGTCTTGCCTTGACTTCTTTGCAGATTTTGCAATTTTTTACGTACAGGGCCACAGCCTTATGGATGTTTTTCCAGAAATAGGTCCTTAATATGTTTCGAAGTGTCTCATCTTGCCCTGGATGAGCAGCGACGTCTTCATCATGGAAACTCGCCAACACTTCTGATTTGAATAAAAGTCACTTTTCATAGAAGATAACAATCAAGTCTTTATTTACAGTTCACGTTCTCACAATAATTAATTTTTTGATGAGTATAGATTAATTAGAACGATTAATAATTAGCACGATTAATGAGGACGATAAGATAAACACTGTAGTAAAAATTTGCCTGGTAAGTTTCGCGGTGTGTGTTGTTAAATTTGTAAAGGCTTGAGATCGACTGACTCTGCAGTGCCGAGTGCCTGTTTAAATAATAAAAATTTAAAGTTCCCGAATTTTTCGAAAATCGAAATCTAGATGCTCCGGAATGTCAAATATTTCTGGAATGCTCGAGATGCAGTGAGTTTTATATTTATACTAAGGGAGGAGCCTAATTTTTAAGAAGAACCAATCAAAATTGACGCGCTGGAGTGTATCTAGTATAAATATGAATTTTGGTCGGACATAAGAACAAACGGTGAGTTACTCTCGCGGTGCAAGGATTAAGACTTGAAAAATTCGTATGATGGAAACTAATGTTTTTTGTAAGCTAAATTTTGTACAAAGCGACAGAACGATTTTATTACTGATTTTTAGAGATGAAATTAACTGAGTTTAAGTTGTAATTAATAGGCTCGTTCGCGAAGGCAAATTTTTACGAGATGTGTTTTGAAACCTAAAAGATACAATTCTAAAACTTAAATATTTACAAGATAAGTTGGAATAACTAAAACTTTATACAATGCTAGGACTTAAGATATGTACAAGTTGTTTTGCGTTTGAAAAGGATACGTTAAGGGTCCAAAATTATGAAGCGGGTTCGTCTTCTCTTTGGTTAGATGGGTCTGTCCATCTCTCCATGTGTTGGTTGTCTGGGTATCGGGATAGGTGACCTTCTTGATGATGATGATTGAGGTTCGTCTTGCTGCGCTGGAGCAGGAAAATCGTTATGCGCTGATGCAGGTATATCGTCGTCTTGCGCTGAGGCAGGAAAATCGTTGTCTTGCGCAGGGGCAGGAAAATCGTTGTCTTGCGCTGGGGCAGGAAAATCGTTGTCTTGCGCTGGGGCAGGAAAATCGTCATCTTGTGCTGGGGCAGGAAAATCGTCGTCTTGTGCTGGGGCAGGAAAATCGTTGTCTTGCGCTGGGGCAGGAAAATCGTCATCGCTGTCGGAATCAGGTTCCTCATCTGTTTCGATTTGGTCGGCTGGAGGATTGCCTTCTGGTACAGGTCGAAGATCATCGACGTGAATTAAGTAGCGGTTATTGCCTCGCTGGACCTCATAGACCTCGTCGGAGACTTTTCTGGTTATCTGATGGGGTCCTGTCCAAGAGGGAAGAAACACATTTGGCTTTTTACGTAGGACCTTGACCATAATTTCCTGGTCCTCGGTGAACATTACTTCTGGTCTTGCTTCAGGTGAAGAATATCTTTCTTAATATTCAGTTTGGTTGGCCCTAATTTCGGCAGTGCGTTTTTCGAATGTTTGCTCTCCCTGAGCGTCCCGTTCCTCTTGATAGGCAGGTATATTCAGCTCTCCTTGCTGAGGTAACTCATCCCAGTATAGCTCGACTAGGGGTCATCTGAGTGGCGGCGTTGAATCTGGTCCTGAGAGTTTTTAAGACTCTAGGGATATATCGATCCCACTGGTTCTGTGTTCGTCGGTAAGTCAGTGTTTTTAAGATTTTCTTGAATTCTTGAACTCGGCGTTCTGTAGGGTTGAGCGTTGATGATAGATGGGGGTGTACTTAATATTTATCTCGTTCCTGGTACACCACTGTTTATATATAAGGCTGTCGATATAATGGTTTTAGAGGTACCATATCTAGCTATGATCTCGTCCTCTAGGTAGTTAATAATCATTCTGGCATTGAGCTCCGGGAAAGCTTTGGCTTCTACCCATTTGGTGAAGTCATCTTCTACGATGAATATGTAACGATTATTTCGAGGTGTTTCTTTGTATGGGCCCATTACGTCGATACTAATGATTTCGAAGGCGTATCTGGGCTGGTGTGGTTGTAGAGGTGCTTTGGGTTGTATTTGTCTTGCCTTGACTTCTTTGCAGATTTTGCAATTCCTTACGTACAGGGCCACAGCCTTATGGATGTTTTTCCAGAAATAGGTCCTTAATATGTTTCGAAGTGTCTCATCTCGCCCTGGATGAGCAGCGACGTCTTCATCATAGAAACTCGCCAACACTTGGGGTACCATACTCCTGGGAATGACTAATTTCCTACCTCCTTGGTAGTTTCGCCATAACTGCTGGTCATGCACGGTGAAGTCGTTGAGGTATCTTCTTTCTTGTTCGTTGTTTGGACCGTCGCGTTGTATTCTTTCCCATTTTCGGATGTCCATTTGAATTCGCTGTACCCTCTTAACTTCCTCGTAGAGGTCTGCTCTAGTAAAAATGTTTAGTCCTTCGGGAGTTAAAGGTGGTGGTAGCATTATTCTCTCGTCTAGTTCAGGTCTTGGTTCGTGAGTGTCGGAATTTCTGCTTAGAAAGTCTGGCAGTTCATTCTCTTTTCTAGTACAATGTTCTATTTCAAAACAATACTCTTGTAATAATAGCGACCATCGAGTTAATTTTGTTTTAGAATCTTGGTGTTTGTGTAACCATAGTAGTGCTTTGTTGTCGGTTCGAAGTAGGAATATTGTGTTTTCGAGGTACATCTTATATCTATCTATCTATCTATCTATCTATACTTTTTGATATAGGTGACTACTGCCAGACACTCGATCGCGTTGATGTGGTATTTTCTTTCTGCGGCGTTTAAGCAGGCACTGGAGAACGATATTATCTGTTTAGAACCGTCTTCTCCTAGCTGGTACAATACTCCGGAGATTCCCGTCATGGATCCGTCTGTCTGTAGTATAAAACGTTTGTTAAAGTCTGGTCGATATAATTCCAGGGGTTTCGAAGTGGCTTATTTTATTCTTTCGAAGGCTTTTTCGTGTTCTGCTGTCCACTTGAATCTCTGTTCTTTTCATAATAGTTGAGTGAGTGGGCGAATGATGTGTGTTGTGTCTGGTATGTACTCTCGTATCCAGTTAAAAGTTCCAAGGAAGCTTTGTAGTTGTTTCTTGTTCTGTGGTGACTGAAAGTTTTTTATGGCCAGGACATGTTTGGTAATGTCTTATCCTGCGAGATTCTATGTCCAAGATAGTCGAGTTCATTGGTGGCGATTTTACATTTTTCAGGTGAAATTTTCAGATTATGTAACCTTATTCTCTCGAATACTAGTTGTAGGTGGTGTCTATGTTCATCTAAGTCCTTACTGTAAACAATTATATCGTCTAGGTACACTTGAATAAAATTATGAATATATCCTGATAGTACATCTCTGACCATGAAATTCTGGAACGTCAATGGAGCGGTTTTTAATCCAAATGGCATGACAGTGAATTGGTACGAAGCGCCGTCAGGTGTGGTAAATGCTGTATAGGCTTTTGATTCAGGGTCCATAGGAATTTGCCAGTATCCTGAAGTGAGATCCAGTAAAATGAATACTTTCGCTAGTGTCTTAATGGTTTCGTGAATTTTTGGTAGTGTTGAGGACTGGTCTTTAGTTATGGCGTTTAATTTTCTGTAGTCGATGCAGAATCTTGGTTTTTTTCCTGGAGCTTCTATTATCACTGGTGGGGAACTATACGGAGAATTGCTTGGTTCGATGATTCCGGCTTTGAGCATTTCGTCAATTTGTTCGTAAAATATCTTCTTTTTACTCGGTGACATAGGGTAGCATCGTTGATCAATAATTTTAGAATCGGTCAGTGTAATGGTATGTTTTTCGTGGTAGTAGTCGTTATTCCCCTAGTGGGTTTTTCACTAAATATATCAGAGTACTCCTCAAAAATGAGCTGAAGTTGTTTCTCTGCATCTGGCGGAATCTTGACTTTCTCATGTAGAATATGGGTTTCTTCCAGCGCTTGAGCTTCCTGATTCCAGTAGACCGTTTTCCTGGAGGTTTTCCCGACGTACATGCATTTCCTAGCATAATCTAAATGGACTCCCTCGTCTTCTAGGAATGGTGCGCCAAGTATCAGTTCCTCGTTTAGGCCCCTTATGACAGCGAATTCGCCCTGAATTTTACTGCCCTGGATGTCTAACTGTAGCACGATATTCCCCAGTGATTCTATTGTCTGTCCCCCGCATGCCATGGTAAATAGTTTCCTGCTATGTCCCAGCTGGTTTTCGTCGAAGAGTCCTGCCCTGACTACGTTACTAGCAGCCCCAGTGCCGACGAAGGCATTTACCTCCCTGCCATTAGCTAATATCTTCACTCTGGGAAGTTGTCGAATTTGATTGATGGTTTTGAGTGAGCAAGTTAATATGTCTTCGGTTTGTGTCGATATATCCCGCACGTTTTCTTGAATAAAAAGAGATGAAACGTCTATTACGTTTTTGAACGAATTGAGGCTTGGCTCTGAGGACGGTTGTCGAAATGGTGGAGGTGCCGGTACTGGGATTGTAGTCATCTGGGATGGGCCGGATGCCGAATAATAGTTTAATTAATATATAACAAAAATAATAAAAAACTGTTTGAACAACTTCTCAAAAATGAAACGTGGAAGAACGTGTGTGATGTAAATGACATAAACAACAAATATGAAGCGTTTGTAGGTACTTTATTGAGTCACTTCAACAGAGCTTTCCCATTAAAAAAAAAATTTCGTAAGTCCACTGAAAAAACGTGGATCTCAGACGAAGTCAAATCTTCAAGTACCCAACTGAAGGATCTACATGAACTACAAAAACTCTCCCCAAACCTCCAACCTATATTTAAAGAACGAAAACGTGAGCACAAAAATCTAGTTGAAAACAATAGAAAAATATACTTCGAAAAAATTATTCAAAACTCCTCCAACAAGAGTAAATCCACATGGGCAATTATCAACAAACTAAGAAATAAAAATAACCCTACCTTATCCAATTTAGAAATATCGCTTAATGGTGAAACAATACACTCACCTGCTCAAATAGCAAACATTTTCAATAATTTTTTTATTAATGCACCAAAATCTGTGATACAAAATATAAGCCCAGTACATATCAAACATTATACTGACCCTCTAGTTAGTAATCCACAGAGTATGATACTTCTCCCTTTCTCGGAGGAGGAAATGTTGAAAATTTTTTCAAAATTAAAAAATAAATCTAGTACCGGACCTGACGATCTACCAACCAATATTATAAAAGAATTTTGCAATGAACTACTAGCACCAATAACCCATGTCATAAACTTCTCATTTGAATGTGGAACATTTCCAGAAGGCCTGAAAGTTGCAAAAGTAATACCTGTTCACAAAAAGAACTCAAAGAATCACGTAGACAACTACAGACCAATTTCCTTGACGTCAGCAATATCAAAAATTTTTGAATACTGCATGTTAGAAAGACTCGACTCCTTTATTGTGAGATACGGCCTAATACCTAATGAACAACATGGATTTAGGAGAAACAAATCAACAACAACAGCCACTACTGAATTTTACATGTATATCCTTGATGGATTAGACAAAAGAAGGTGTCCAGTTGGTGTCTATTGCGATCTTAGCAAAGCCTTCGACTGCGTCCCACACCCTCGGCTACTCCACAAGCTGTGGGTGCTGGGCATAAGAGGCAGAGGCAGTGCACACAACTGGTTTAAATCCTATCTCACAAATAGAAAACAATATATTGAGATATCTCACAATGAAGGGGATGGAAGTAGCAGTAGGTATTGCTCTGATACTCAGGGAAGTATTCTTGCACCTGTACTATTCTCTCTCTATGTTGCT
Source organism: Rutpela maculata (assembly GCA_936432065.2). Classification (NCBI taxonomy): domain Eukaryota; kingdom Metazoa; phylum Arthropoda; class Insecta; order Coleoptera; family Cerambycidae; genus Rutpela; species Rutpela maculata. The sequence continues at coordinate 91,647,265 of OW386288.2, read as the reverse complement.
GATATTGCAAAACACTTATCCGATTATAAAATAACGATGTACGCAGACGATCTGTCAATATTAATTTCAAGAGAATCCCATGAATCAAACCAAGAAGCTTGTAATAACTTAATGAAAAAAATAGAACAGTGGTTCTCGATAAACTTATTATTCTTAAATTCAAGCAAGACCGAATACTTATTGTTTCATACCAGACAAAAACAAGTACTAAACATCGACATAAGCATAGATGAAACGAACATAGAGAGAAGTAGCACTGTGAAATTTTTAGGTGTAACAATAACGAACACTCTTGAATGGACCAGTCATATAGATTTTATTATTAAAAAATTGAACACGAAAATTTATCAAATAAGGTGTATACGTTCTTTACTCAACACTGAAGTATTAAAAAACTTCTATTTCGCTGAGGTACAATCTAGTCTACTGTACGGAATTATACTGTGGGGAGCCTCTCCAGCAGCAAAAAAATTATTTTCAGCCCAAAAAAGATGCATACGTACTATGCTAAATAAAAGTCAAAGCGACTCATGTAGGCAATTATTCTCACATCTCAATATTCTTCCTCTGTGTTGTTTGTATATTCTAGAAGTTGCATGCTATATTTTTAAAAATAAACATAACTTTCAATGTCACAGGGACTTACACAAGTATGACACAAGAAATGGCGCTGCTCTGTGCACACCTCAAAATTCTCTAAATATAACCCTAAAAGGACCCTTAAGTAATGGTATTAGAATCTTTAACAAAATTCCAACTTACATAAAGGAGCAACCTACCTATTTCAGATTCAAAAAGTCATTAAAAAATTATCTGAGGATTGGACTATATTATAACTTAGACGAGTTCTTCTTATGAGAACTTCTCTGTATAAATTTTATTATGGATAACTGCATTGTTTATCATTGTTATTGTCATTAGTGTTCAATGTTGAATTTTATAGTATTGTATGTATTTATCTTTTCTTTAAAAATGTATTTTTAATATGTCTCACAAACCCATGTAGTTTGCTAAATTTGTATTTGACTTGTTTTATACCTTGTTCTTAGGTCTTTAAACCAATAAATTCTATCTATCTATCTATCTATCTAATTGTTCTGTCTTGGACGAGCGCCGGCCCCTTGGGAGTTTTTCGAACGCCTATCCGTCTGTGCTTGGTTGTAGGGGTTTCTTGGACACTGCCTGTTCCAATGCCAATCTCCGCAGAATCAACATGGAGTAGATGGAGGCCTTTCTGGATTATTTTCAAATCTGGATTGGGTCGTGGTTCCCTGGGTGATGGCTCTCTGGTTATTGGTCCTTGGAGTCGTGCCCGTGGAGTTCGTACTTTGTCTTGGTGCGGAATATCCAGTATCGTTGTAATTATTTTGTTGTCTTCTCCATGGGTTGTTGTTATTACCAGGGAGGTGGTATTCTTCTACCTCGGCGGCCACAGTTAGTAATGCTTCGGGGGAGTCGAAGTCACAGAAACGAATTTGATTCCTTATTTCAGGTCGAAGTTGCCTGTAGATACAGTGTGCTTTTTCTCGTGGTGGACGCGCCGGGTCTACTCTGTTGAATAGTCCAATCTTCTTGGAAATAAATAGGGTAACCGATTCATTCTTTCCCTGCATCTGGGTATGAAGTACGTGTTCGGCCTAGGCTCTCTTGGCAATGGTGTCGAAGGTTTGACGCAGTCTTGTCTTAAATGTATCGTAATCATAAATTAAATTTCTGTGTGGTTCATACCAATCCCTAGCGTATCCTTTTAGCTGAGAAGTAATCATAATTAGTTTTTCGTTTTTATCTATGACATTATTTTTTCTGAAATGTTCCTCCATATGATAAATAAAAGTGTTGGCACTTTCATGGTCGAGCGCTTGGAAGGTGTGCATCGGCGAATTTCTAATGGATTGCATTATTTTTTCCATCTTAGCTCCTACATTCGTTGTCGCCACGTTTTGTATAGCTTGTTTGAAAGCCTCAGCCATGCCCAAGAATATTTGATTTAGTTCAGTGTTAGATGGGGTCTGTTCTACTTGCATTTGTTTGGGTGTGGAAGTGTGTAACAGCGATTCCCCGGGTGGTGCAGCGTCTGAGATTCGTCGTGGTGGGTCCTCTTCCCTCTCTGAGGAAGATTGTAGTCCGTTTTGAGTTGTGAGAACGACGCACAGTGGGGCCAATTACATCAAAAGTTGGCAGAAATTATTTTTATTCATTTTTATTTACATTTGATTAATTAAACCATAAACTTTAATTTATTGAATCGATTCTGTGATTGGCTGATTGTAAAACACTATTCAGTATTTTAAATATATAGAAAAATGTGCATTTAAAATTTCGAAATTACCTTTTTCAATTTCAAAACAATTTTGTTAAGACTTTTACATATGTTTTAGCGTATTAGGCCCTTCTCAAGGATACAAAAATACTAAATTAGTTTATGTTAGTTATATCCTATTACAATTGGGAAAATAAATCGGCTATTATATATAAATTATGCTAATTATCTATTTAAGAATTTAAACAATATACTTTTATAACACTCTTGTACTAATTATAACAACTAGTAGTATATTAGCTAAGAGTGTTATAAAAGTATATTGTTGAAATTCTTAAGTAAATAGGGATTATCTACCTTTTTTTTGTAAAAAAACTTTCCCGATTTTTTTTTAACAAACACTAAATCCCAAGTTTATGTACCACTCTTACTAGCTTGATTTATTTATTTACACCTATTTACCCCCTGTACCACCCCAACCCGCCAATGAAATGACATCAAAATATAATCCAGTTCCAGTTCACGTTATACCACATACGTGTACCAAATTTCAAGTCAATATGTCTAACCGTTTCCGAGTAATCGTGCCAACAAAAAAGTTACAGGCAGACATACATTCTTTTTTTATTGCTTAAATTTATTTTCTCGACGTTTCACGGCATTTTAAACCTATTTAAGCAAAAAAAAAATTGAATTTTTTTTACTTCGTGAATGTGGAAGTAAAATTTAAATAATATTTAAACATTCGTAACGTGCGTATGCCACGTGAATATGCAGTGATATTTTAAAATGCCGCAAATATAAGCAAGTTTTTATTTACTACCCTTAAAGTACACACTATTCCGAATAACTTTATGTATATATCACAGTTCAGGCAGATTCAGGCACATTTTAAAACAATAAGGATTTACAGAAATGTCACAAAATTGTATCGTACGAAACAGGTCGGTTTATATAAATTCGTATAAATTAAATATTACTAGTATAGTAACAAATATAGCAATTACTTGTCACCTTACCTGTAGGTAAAGCAGCCATGCTGAGAAAAAAATTAATTTGTAGAAACCTCACTGAGAAATTAATAAAACAAACTAACACTTGCACGCAGTGATTGATTTTTATAATTTCTAATCTCCACTAAGCACAAGTTTAGACTGGCATGGCGTGTACCGCTTATAATAAATAGCGTCAAATAAACAGTTTTTTGTATGTTCGACTTATGGGCTATTAGCTCCTCGAAAAATTAGTCCGCTCTGATGACTTTTGTTTTATCGAATTTCTGCCAACTTTTGATGTAATTGGCCCCACTGTGCGACGCCTTGGCGCGCCGCTGCTTCGCTAAGCTTTTGCACTATTTGTTCGTAGGAATCCTTTTTTTGAAAATGGCGGATTTGAGAAGCTTACTTACTATTTTTCTAGAGCCTTCTCGTAGCGTTCATCTTACTTTCGGTACCCCTACTCAGTTCAAGGCCCCTAGAGCAAGTCACACTACTCTCCTCTTCTGTCTTCTCTTCTTTCTTTATTTTTCTTCCGCTTCTCAAAGCTTCTTAGTTGGGCGCCATGAACACGAACCAATAATCAGGAATTTATTAAATTCGTGCACAGAAACAACACTGCACTGTCACCCTCGTTTATGTATCAAAGTTTTGGAACACCCTGTATACGGTTTGGTAAAGTCTGATTTGAATAAAAGTCACTTTTCATAGAAGATAACAATCAAGTCTTTATTTACAGTTCACGTTCTCACAATTATTAATTTTTTGATGAGTATAGATTAATTAGAACGATTAATAATACGTACGATTAATGAGGACGATAAGATAAACACTGTAGTAAAAATTTGCCTGGTAAGTAAGTAAGTAAGTAAATATCTTTATTCTGTAATTACCGGCTGGTATAGAATGAGTCAAATACAAAGAAAAAAATAAATAGTGTATACATAATTTGTAAATAAAAAATTAATTAGTCAACACAACAAAAAAAAAACATATATATACACATATATATATATATATAACAAATACATAACGAATATATAATATAAATTAACACAATATAGTAATGAGAACAAACAACACATATTAATACAATAGAATCTATGCAAAAAATGAATAAGGGTTAAATCAAGTTATCGGATAAATATTCATTTACAGAATAATATGTTTTTGTTGATAGTAGAGCTTTTAACTTTTTTTTAAATACATTTTTATGCAGCATTTTTAAAGAGTTTGGTAATTTGTTGTAAACTTTAATTAGCTGTCCAACAACGCTATTTTGGACAAAAGTAAAGCGAGTTTTGATGGGTTTTAACATATTTTTATGTCGTGTATTACATGTATGTTCTATTTCATGTTTGACGAAAAATTCACAATTTTCCTTCACAAAACAAGCACTTTCAAGTATATACAATGATGGAAGAGTAAGTAAGTTTTTTTCAGCAAAGATGGATTTACATGAGTCAGTTTGCTTGAGATTGTATATACTTCTTATGCATCTTTTTTGAAGGATAAAAATACGAACAGCATCAGATGTATTACCCCAAAAGATAATACCATATCTTATTTTAGAGTTCACATATGCATGATAAGCAATCAAACATGTGCTTTCATCAGTTGACTGTGACAACACTTTCAAAGCATAGCAAAAGGAGCTCACTTTTGGGGCCAAATAATTTATGTGCTCTTTAAAAGTAATTCTACTATCAATCATGATACCTAAGAATTTTGTGTAAAAAGATGAGGTAATTTCCCCATTGTCTAAATGAATTTTTATGATCTCTTCTGGAGTGGTGGAAAATTTTATCATTTTTGTTTTGTCTACATTTAGCTTTAAATAGTTTTGATCGTAGTAAGACTGCACAACATTCACTGTATTTATAACAGATTCTTCGAGATTTTGTCTGGTTGTTTCTTTGATAGAAAGAGTGTTATCATCAGCAAACATGACTACTTTTTGATTGAGATTTTCTGGGAGGTTATTAATGTATAATAAAAAGAGTAGAGGTCCCAGGATGCTACCCCCTCTTCACGTACTCCCAGTTTGACGTTATTGTTTTTCCAGTATATTCGTCTTTTACATGCATACACTGCCTTCTGTTTGTGAGATAAGATTTAATTAGCATATGACTGGTGCCACGAAAACCATACTTTTCCAATCTAGTAAGTAAGTGAACATGATCGATACTGTCAAATGCTTTTGACAAGTCTAAAAAGATACCTACTATTTGTTTGCCGGAATTCAATGCATCAATAACATCCTCGATGAACTGAAAGACTGCTCTAATAGTGGATCTTCCCTTTATATAACCATTTTGAGCATCACAGAGAATATCATATTTTTCTAGATAATTCATTATCCTTTTATATATAATTTTTTCTATTATTTTTGAAATATTTGATAGAAGGGCAATTGGCCTCAAATTTTCTAGGTCATTTTGTTTGTCGCTTTTTAGGACAGGTAATATAAAGGCATCCTTCAGGTCATCTAGAAATTTTCCAGTCTCAAAGCTCAAGTTAATGATGAATGAAAGAGGTTCTGCTATAACAGAGGCGCAATATTTTAAAAGTTTAACAGATATATCATCAGGTCCTACAGAGTTGGTATTTTTAAGATCAAGTATAGCCTCATATACCTCTTTTTCATCAGTAGGACCAAAAAACAGACTAGTCTCGCAGGAAGTGGTTGTAAATTCTCGGTCACAATTTTGATTGAATTTAAAAGTTTCACAGATGTTTATAAAGTGTTCATTTAAGTACTGGAGAGGTTTCCTCTGCATTCCACTTTTTACTGTCCATTATATCTCTCATACGAAACCTGCTATTACCGTAGTTTGCTTCTGTTGTTTGTTTAACCACTGACCACACTGCCTTAGTTTTATTTGATGCATTTTTTACAAAATTTGAATTGTTTAGCTTTTTTGATTTTTTAACCAGATCATTTAATTCCCTGCAGTAATTTATATAGAGATTTTTATCTACCTTGTTTTCATACATGTACCGTTTTTGTCTGCTTTTACATCTTATTTCGTCAGTTAACCATGGCTTTGGTATATTTACCAGTGATTGTACTTTATGAAGTTTTTTTGGACAATGTAAGTTGTATAAATATATAATTTCCGAGTAAAATATTGATAGTGCTGTGTTTACGTTATTGACTTTTAGTAGTTTATCTTTCATATTAGATTATTGCAGGGCAGTATAAATGTTTTTTAGTCTAGCGTCCGTTATTTTACGATATTCTGCATATATCGTTGTATTTTTATACAAAATTTTAGTAGAAAAAGTCATATGTTGTGCGTAATGATCTGATAATGCTAAGTTTAGAACTGTTGCTGTGTGACTGTGAATATTGGTAAATATATTATCTATTAAAGTTGCACTGTCTCCGGCAACGCGAGTAGGTTCTTTAATGGTAGACTTCAGATTAAATGATTTTAAAATGTTTGAGAAATAAATAACATTCTTGTTCCTAGTGTCTAACATATTGATATTGAAATCTCCGCATAGTATTATTTTTTTCCTAATATTACAAGTCATTAAAATATCTTCAAGAATTTTAAAGAAGTTGTCAATGTTTCCGTTAGGAGACCTATAGATATTAATAATAATGAGTGACAAGCTAGGTATCTCAATCCCAGTGCATTCTAAATCTAATTCATTACTTTTAAATTTTATGTCATTTCTGGCTAAGTAGTTTATGTCTTTCTTTAGAAAATACAAGAACCGCCTCTCACATGATTAGTTCTAGAATAACAAGAAACTCAATATTAACAAACTTGTCTTCACCACTCGATAAGAAATGTTCTGTAAATGCTAAGCAATCTATATCACGACTCTTACCATTATTGTTCATATGTAAACAAATATTTATATTATTAAGTTTATGCTTTATACCTTGTATGTTTTGATGTAAAATACAAAACTTGTCATTCTTTAGACACTTTTCTTTAATAATTACCTCATCTTTTACGTCATGGTAAGTTTCGCGGTGTGTGTTGTTGAATTTGTAAAGGCTTGAGATCGACTGACTCTGCAGTTCCGAGTGCCTGTTTAAATAATAAAAATCTAAAGTTCCCGAATTTTTTGAAAATCGAAATCTCTAGATGCTCCGGAATGTCAAATATTTCTGGAATGCTCGAGATGCAGTGAGTTTTATATTAATACTAAGGGAGGAGCCTAATTTTTAAGAAGAACCAATCAAAATTGACGCGCTGGAGTGTATATAGTATAAATATGAATTTTGGTCGAACGTAAGAACAAACGGTGAGTTACTCTCGCGGTGCAAGGATTGAGACTTGAAAAATTCGTATGATGGAAACTAATGTTTTTTGTAAGCTAAATTTTGTACAGAGCGACAGAACGATTTTATTACTGATTTTTAGAGATGAAATTAACTGATTTTAAGTTGTAATTAATAGGCTCGTTGACACCTGCAGGCGTCGCATCACCACTTCTGTCTCTTCTGGTATGCCCGGAATAACCAGGGCAGCTGGACCACATGTAGATTTTCTCCTTCCCATGGGTTGGGTTCTTTGCAATATTTGCCAATGACCGCACCATTCCACATATGATTCTGAAAATCTCCCCGGAGAAGTACATGCCGTTGAAGATGGGTGCCGGCAAACTCGGGTTTTCCAAGGCACTGGATGCACTTTCATCCAGTGCTTTAATAAGAATGTTTCAGTTATTTTTCCAAGCGGATTCGATCTGCCAATTGTAGCTACACGGAGGTGCGAAGTTGCAGCCTCCTTGTAACTAAGTTTCTTCGAAAACGAGGAAGGGGAAGGGCCCGCCCTGTGAACCTTGGCCCTCCTACCGGTATTAGTTTCCAGCGAGGAACCCTCTTGTCTGAAGGTTGGGATTTTGTCTGGGGTTTGTTGGGGTTTGGTGTGCCCCTTTCCCCTCCTACCAGTGCTGGAAAGAGTTGCCAGCCCACGGTTGGAAGAGGAGGAGGATCCCTTATCCGTTGATAAGGTTTGAGGGACCTCTCCCGCTGCCCTAGTGCTAGCAGTAGCGTTTTTTCGGCTTTGTAGGGGCCTGATTTGTTTCACTAGGAGGGTTTGAGGAACTCTCTAGCGTGGTTTTGTTTTGTTTTTTAATAGAATTCATAATGGTTGTTTAGTATTCATCTCTCTGACTCCCGATGTAGCCCAACTAGGAGATGTCGAACTTCGACACCAGAGAGATATAGCCTCGAGAGACGTGTTGCACTAAGATGAGTGACAGATCCTGGGACCTGCCACTCCCCCGTGCTCCAAAATCTGAGACTCACCCTGCCGGCCCTCTGATGGGACGGCGCAGTCGATTGATCGTGGTGGGTTAGTCACGACCTCCCGTTTAGGTGGAAATCCAGGCTGAAGTGGTGTGTTGCCCTACCAGGTTACCTTCATCCCATCGTACGGGTCTCCACGCAAGGCACAAACACGCAGGTGACCATAGGATACCCTCCAACACTCGGTCACTAAGCGGAGAGGTTCAGCCTTAGTCTGGATCCTCCTCTAGAGCCGGATCCACCATGGGGAGCCTGTACGGAGATTTTTACATTAAACAGAGCCACTGGCGTACGCCTCCAGATTCATCGAACCACGCAAGTCTCATAACCTCGGTAAGGTTTTGAACGCTGAATGGGGATACTGAATGTAGACGTAAAGTGTATGAAAGAATTTGACATGTTGATATACTAATATGATCAGACTTGTATCAATAGTATATGAAAAGAATGAATGTTTTCCTTGACCGTTATCTGCTAAATACCCAAAATAATGTTTTTTAATTAGTTCTTAATTGCTTATTTTTTTTAATAACCAAACGAAAAAATTCAATATTTTTTTAAGAAATCGGCAGCTACAGGAAGCGGCTGGAACCTCCCCACCCGGTGGATCTTTAAAGCCAATCTCAATGTTTTTGAATAGGAATGCACGTGACGTGACGAGTTTCATGGCGCAACGGTTCCACGCATCGAACTTGCCACGTGAAATGCTTCACATTTGTTTTGTTTTTTAATTTTTTTTCACGGAAACCAAAACGGTACTAAATGTAATCCAATCTCAACCAAAACTTTTTCAGATCTTCTGGAGCACTAAAGAAAGTCTCATGCAAAGTTTCATCCAAATCCGTTTGGTAGTTTCTCCGTGCTAACATACACACACGTACATTTTGCAAAAACCACTTTTTTGGGTTCCTGGGATCTCAAAACGTAAAGATTTGACGTTATCTCAATTTTCGATTTTAGACCAATTTCAGTAACCTCCATTAAAATGTATGAGGAAAAAAACAAAACAATGTTTGCATTTATGTTTTAGGTGGAGGAAGCAGTTTTTAAACAGGCGTACATTCCCAAAAGATTAACTGAAGTTTTTGATTTTGAAAGAGACATTAGTCATGCAAAATTGGGTATTGCAAGTGATCTTGTATATAAAACACTGGTCGGATTAAAATCTGATTTAAGTGGGACAGTACAACATCCAGAAATACTTCAAGAGGACGCAAAGAAAGAAAGATGTGGAGATGAATGCTCTGACTCTGATTCTTCTAAAGATGAAACTAGTAAGTTTCAAGATTCATCTAGACCTAAATATGAAACTTTAGATGAAAAAAAGGCTAGGAAGAAATCTGTAAAAGAAGCACAAGCTGAAAAAAGGAAAACAAAAATTAAAAAGCATGTTAAAAAGAGGAAGGAAAAAATATGTAAAAAATAATTACCTATTTGTTTTTGTACTGTATTTATTGTATACAAAGTGTCCGGAAATATCGGTTACAAACTTCTGGTGCAGATTCTATATGCAAAAATATGAAAAAAAGTTCATATAAATATATGTCCGCAAATACTTCCTAAGGGAGCTAGGGCCCTTCGAAGGTGGAGCCCTTGAGTAAGTTTTTATTTAGTATTTTAAGAACCTTTTGTGCTACAATGATGAGATTCGGTACATTATTAAGTTTAAATAAGGGCTATTATGTCATAGTATTAGCCAAATTTAAATTCATCCAGGGGTGTAGGGGTCTTTATAATCCATTTTTTGTCCCATTTTTGTTTTTTAAATTTGGGTACCAGAATATAGTTCCCTGATAAAATTTACACAAGAAAAGGTCTTCTTTGTTCGACAGTGTAGGACCAACCATTTTTTATAAAAATTGGTTTAGAACAATTATTACGGGGTCATTTTGTGAACCATTTCAATTATTAATCTAAATTCTGGCTTTAATTTAAACTCACATGTCAAAATTGAACAATAGAAATACAAAGAAGCGCCTTAATTCTGAAAAATTTTTAAAAATGGGAAACATTAGATTATTAATTGAAATCTGACCACAAAATTACCCTGCACAACTATTTTAAACCAGTTTTTATAAAGAACGGTTAGTCCTATGGTGTTTGACATAGAAGACCTTTTTTTTGTGTAGAGAACCATATTTGGGACCAAAGTTTAAGAAACAAAAATGGAACAAGAAATTTGGATTATGTAGAGGAGCAGTGGAGCGCCTGGCATAGGCCCTTGGATGAATTTCAGTTTAGCTAATATCATGAAATAATCATTGCTGTAGCACAAAGGGTTCCTGAACTGTTGAATAAAAACTTATTCTAGAGCTCCACATTCGAAGGGCCCTAGCTCCCTTAGGAAGCATTTGTGGACATATGTTTATGTGAACTTTTGCCTTAGAAATTTGTAACGGGTATTTCCGGACGCCCTGTATAAGTAGACACAACATCTTAATAAAAAGAAATTGTTAATACAACATAGTTTTTTTTTTTACTTCATAAAATCAATATTCTTTATACCTACCTACTTACACATTAATTAATTCTTCAACTGGACAATTTAGATAACTACCGACCATTTTTAATTACACAGGTTTTTTCTAATGATAATAATATCTGTGTCTAGTTTGAGTCTGCTTATAAACCAAAGGTGTTAAAAAATTGGGAAGTACCAAAACTAAATTATAAGAAGCCTCGAAAAAGAACTGGAAAGACTAAATTTGTGGCAAACAACAAAGGACATCTGTTGCCTGGGATTGAAAAATCGCAGTCAAATCCATGGGGCAACTATGAGGGAACTTGGCGATTACCTAAAAAAATTGACAGAAAAACTGGTAAGCAGATATTTCAATTACTTATATAGAACAATACCCATTTCTGTATCAAATTCAAATTTTATTTTTATATCCTCAGCTAATCAATTAAATGGTTTAATATCACAGAATAAACCTCGGCCATGGGAAGAATCTGACAAATGCAATGAAAAAAATTTTGAAATACAGGAAAATACTATGACAATAGAACACATATCAGAAAAGGTAAATTATCAGATAACTTACTTTCCTTTCCTTATCAACATAAAAAATATAATTTGCTACTTTTTGTTTAGTAACTATCACGTTTTTCTACGATCATGCAGAAAGTACCCAATTATTAATTTACTATAAACAGACTTAAAAATCTCGTTGTAAAGTATTATCTTAACAGATAGACACAACACGATTAGAAATGTCAATAGTGCCTCTGAAATGAATATACAGAAATGCAATTTAGGCCAGCCATGTAAGAAAAGTTAGCGGAAATAACTGGAAGATTTTTAAAAGAGTGAGATGGTCATATTGACCTCCTGAATAAAACTTTATATTTTCTGGGTTGTAATGGCTGTGCTCACAGTGGAGGGAGTTGTAAAGGTGCTCCAAAACGGTTTTTGGGCTATAACTCAAGAACACAGACACTTTATTTTTTTAAAGATGGAAAGTAAAGAAAACTCAGAAAAAATTCCAGCACAACTGAATAAACAACATACAGATGCAACAAAAAAATATACAGGGTGTAATAAGTTTCATGTCATTAAAAAAAACTGGTGGTGGGGAACGACTAGACAAACAAAAAACTTTCGACTTTTTCCCCTAGGGGCACTTTGAAAAAAAAAAACTGACCTAGGTCAACAATTTGAATATTAGGGTAGGAAACATTTGAGAACCACTTCCTTTCTGGGTCAATGGGCGTGTAGTAGTTCCCAATTATATAACTTTTAAATTGTCATAAAAAAGTGCAAAGATTACCGACATACTCGTTCTCTGCGGCCTGCGGTTCAAAGTAAAGAAGGGCGGCACCTTTGATGATCGCCTCAACCGAACCAATTATAAAAATGTAAACAATTCGTTATCTCTTTTTGCAGAACTGCAAAAGCAAATGATGGGCGTAGAAGTTAAATACAGCATTTCTTTCTTTACATGTGTGTTTTTTTAATTCAGAACAAAATATTGGAGCTCTTATTGTTGTTTATAATTTATCAGGTTTAAATATGGTTTATTAACATTTGTAACCTAAATGGGTGTTCTGTTCTTAAAAAATGAATAATTATTGCATGACATTGGGAAATAAAGAGTTAGACGTCTGAGATACGATAACAGAATTATGTGTATTTTAAGTTAGGAAAAAATCTGATTTTTTTAACGAATTGCCAATCAGGTACCGAAAACTAAAATTAGTCGATAAATCTAGAACTCACCAATAAAGTTGATTTACATAAGTTGTTCGAAATGGCTTCCGTCTGCATCAATACACTTTTCGGCACGTCGAACAAAGGACATACGCACTCCATTCAACACATTTGCTAAATTGGGATCATTTTTTATGGTTTCTATGCACATTAAAACACCACACTAAACTATTAACTAACGTCAATAAAGAAAATAAAAATAAAAACTTGGTCCTAAATCCAAAAAGCAACACAAAAAGAACGAACAAGTAGTGTCTGTACGTATCAAGAACTTAACGACTTGAACGGTAAGTCAATAAAATGACGTGTGTACCTAACGAAGTGCCCACAGAAACTAAAATACTGCACCGCTAAAGACCTTACCTTACCCACTTTCGAAAAGCCATACAAAAGTGTGATTATCAACTTGTGGTCTCGCCGACGTGCAGTCTCTAACAAAGGAGCGCGACACTTTGCGAAAGAGCCGTATTAACGTATTTGATATTTAGAGGCGCCGACATACGCGAGGATAAAAGCCTATCCCAACATTCCAGCAGTTCTCAAACAATTTTATTGAAAATTTTCGAAAAAATTTTTTTTTTCTAAAATATGGGTTTTAGACCCCATGTTATATAAGGTTTTTTTATTCGTTTAGTCGTTCCCCACCAGTTTTTTTAATGACATGAAACTGATTACACCCTGTATAATAATATCACAGAATAACAAAGTAAACAAAAATCCAACTCCAAAATATGAGAATTGAGAACAAGAGGAAATAGTACGGGAGGCAGCGCTGCATTTTTTCGAGGAATTTTATACCGAATAAATTTCATTTTTATCAGTTGATTAATATACCGAATAAATTTCATTTTTATCAGTTGATTAATATTCAATAATCATCAAAATGAGCGTCGGTCGCCGCACCCGCGGTGGAGCTAGAGGTGACAGCATGTTAAAGTTGAAAAAAAAATATGCTACAAGTATTTTCATACTCGAAAAACCAACCTAACTTGAACAACTACCCTTATGTTCATATATACAGCTTTGTAAAACTTTTAATATCACTGATACAATAAAAAAATATATATTTCGCGAGCAGGATTTGAACCCGAGACGTCCGTACCCTGAATAAAAAGTGCCAGTCCCCACTCCGCTGTCTAACGACTGAGGCCCGGTTTGTAAAAACATAATATGACATGGACACATACTTGATAATTTATTTATTTTATTTTTTTTAAATAATAATAACAATTGGAATGAATTATAGTTTATGTACTTTTATGGTACAGCTCATAACGAACATTTTCTTTATTTTTGTTGTTTTCCATAGAACTTATAAATTTCGAGATATTCAAAGAAACCGATGGAAAACGATTTTTTAACAACTTTAACATGCTCTCACCATTAGCTCCACCGCTACCAGAGTAGCTGACGTTCATATTGCTGATGTATTAGGGGAAAACTATTATTGTTGTGATTTTCAGTCGGTATGAAATGACTTGTTCAAAGGCAGCGATGCCTCCCGTACTGAAACTGAGGCTACTGAAACAAAATAAAATGACTTTCAGTAGTCAAAAAAGACATGAAAAAAGCCACAACAGAAATAGAATAGTGGCAGAAGGAGACGAAAGTACATCTGCAGAAGAAACCAAGTTTAAAGGTATTGAAAAAAAAAGTTTGGCTACTTATCTCACAGATAAAAAGTAAAACAGATATTAAGGGTGGCGGAGCCGTGCTTAAGAAAATGATTTCGTAATTCGAAAATTTCTCCTACATCCTGAACCGCGATTGAAAACATTTTTTGATAGGCTTTTGGAGACAACAATATAGAATGGTACTAGGCTATTGAAAAGTGAAGAAAACATTTTTTTTTGATTTTCGCACAAGTAAAAAAATTTTTCTTTAGTTCTCAATAGCCTAGTATCATCATTCTATAAAGTTATCTCTAAAAGCCCATCAAAAATCTTTTTCAATCAGTTCAGGGATGTAGGAAAAATTTTCGAATTACATTCACGGTACCGCCCACCTTAAACAATTTCTTAATAGTAAACCTGGATATGATAAAAAAAAATTTTGTGATAAAAAAATTGACTCGGATATCCCACAAAAGAACTTTATGTTTGGAGCTCCTTTCGAAATGAAAAATGTGAATGTGGTATATGGTAAAACTTTTTGGCCAAAGGAAGTAGGAATTGAGCGCTCCAACTTTAAGAAACATTTTGAAAATAAACGAAACAAAGTGCTACCCAACAACCAAGTAATTTTTTATAAGTGACTTCACAACTCAACAACTGATGGCAGAAAAACAGAACACCCAAAAGCTCCATAATAACCATAATATGGCAACAAAAAAACCAGAGAAGCAGCTCTTAGTACTGCATATCAATATTCAGAGCTTACATAACAAAACAAACGAACTCGAAGCCTTCATTGTCGATAAATTTCCAGAAACCTCAATAATATGTGTTAATGAGCATTGGTTAAAAGAAAATGAAATTGATGCCTACTCCATTAACGGATTTCATATCGCTAGTAAATTTTGTCGATCTGAATTTAGTCCTGGTGGTACACTAATCTTTTTAAAAAATTCTTTTGTATATTGCAATCTACAACACCTAAATAATCTATCTACAGAAAAACACTGAAGTGTGTGCTGTAAGGATAAAAAATCCTGTTATAAGTATAATAAATTTCTATAGATCTCGAAAAGGTGACTTTACGATTCTTATGAACAAACTTAGATAATTCTTTGCAATTTAATTCACATTTTATTTATATACAAAAGAAGATTACTAAGAAACTGTATTTTTTTTCTCGGGTATCCCAGCATTTATCTATAAACTCTAAAATTACTGTGTTCAAAACAATCATTCAACCTCATTTTGGATATTGCGCTACTATTATGTATACATTTGATCTAAATATCAGAATCACAAAAACTTCAAAATAGGGCTATAAGGATTGTTTTTAAATGCAGTAGACATACACCAATACAATTAATGCTTTCATCATTACGATGGTTTTCAATGAAAAATAGATTAGAATATTTAACAAAGATTTTTGTTTACAAAATGTTGCATAATCATTTTCCCAGCTATTTTAATAAATATATAGTATTTAATAACCAGATGCATGAACATAATACAAGAAATCAACAATTACAAATATATAGACAAAATATGTCATTAAATATATATATATATATATATATATATATATATATGTTTTTTTATCAAGTCGAGATCCGAATAAATTTTGGATAACCCGAGATCCATCACAACAAAAAGACTTTGTTGAGTATATTTTTCACAGAAACTTGCTTAATTATTCCCTCAATCCTTAAACACACAGAGAGGAAACGAATTCAATCTTTCAATTTTTCGTGATAAAATTTAAACAAAACGAGATACTTAATAAAAACCAAACAAGTCGAGATCCACTAATGTATATGTTGATGTATATAATGCAAGATGAGATCCTGCAATGTTGCCATACTTGTTGGATAATAGCAGGCCATATCTTTGCTTACGTTAGATGCTTCGCACGTATTTTAACAATCGACATATGTTTGTGACAGCTGAAAAATGTCCAGTTGTGGAAAGAAACTAGTAGGTATATTTAGCTTTGAATGGAAACAAACCACAGCTGGTGGTACACAAGAGGAAGTTAAATTATGAAAAACTGTTAAAATATATCACTATTCAATTCCAGAAATACTAATTAATTTATTCAATTAAATGTTTCAGTTTTTTTTCGTCAATTTTTTTCTGCCCTCTTCAGTTTTTTATTTTTCGTGCTGGAAAAATTTTAGGAATATGAGAAAATAAGTTTTTTGAAATACTTTTGCATGACTTTTTAAGTTCATTTGTAGACATGAAAGATTAAAAAGTTGTGATTTTTTAAGTGGGACACACTGTTCGATTTTTAAATTCTACCTAGTAAGCAATTTCTCTTTTTCGATATGCAAAATTGATTTATAAATTTGTGACTAATTTGCAGTTGAAAACATGTAAATTTCAAACAGATGCCTTCTTGAAATATTAAATGTTAGCAAATAAAATAATATACTGCATTATCCAACATTATTCTACAAACTTCTTTTACCAAAGGTAAATAATTGTCAATCCGATTCTTTCTTACCTTGACTTCTGTAAAATTTGACTTTTACCTCAAATCAATTGAAAGTTGTCTCGGGAATATAAGGAATAACACACAGACTCCAAGACACACGGACATAGAGATGTACAAACTCAGTTTTTTTTGCTAAGTCTTAGAACATTTTAAATCAACTAATTTTTGGAAATTCTTTTGCCGGCACAGTCCCTCCACTCGCGTGACGTAATGTAGAAGTAATAAATGTTGAAATTCTTGAAACATAAAATATATATATGAAGTTAATCACAAGAATTTCACGTATCATTAATTGACAGTACGTTTAGAATGTTTTATTTGTATTTTATACATTTCTGTTTATAATATACTAAAATAAAAAGATTCCCCTCTGTATTACTGGAATGACAATTCAAAGACCCCTATGTGTTTAATATTTACAGAGACCCCACGTAAAGAGAAGAAGACGAGCAAGCAGATATAAGACACAAAAATAGGAATTGTTGTGGATCGTGAAACCTAACGACAGAAGTCTATAAGTTTTTCAAAAGTCACATTAAAACTCAAACTGCCCGCAAAAAATCAGAATGTTTAAAGTTTCGAGCAAATTATTTAGATTTATTTAGGGAAAAGAACTGGGTGTAACTCATATTAAAAAATATAGTTTGTCCACGCAGTTAGAGGGGATAAGAGGGTAAACTTTTTTATTTCTCATTTTACGCGAAAAATTTATTCTTCATAAAAATTTTGTTTTGTTAAAAATATGATTGCCATGGAGTAAGTTAATATGTCATGTACAGGGTGTTCAGAAAATTTTTAAAATTGAAAATTATGGAAGAGTAAACTACGTTCAATTTAAATGGTATGAAAAACTGTCACTAAGAAAATTTATTTAGAATTAGAATTTATATCAGAATTCAAATTTGTATATATATCTTCCTAATTCGACTTTTTAAAAATTTGTCATAAGTATCAAGTGGTATCATGCGGTAAAACTTACGGTAAAATAAAAATTATTTTCTTACAAAAATTATTAAATAAGACAACTAATTATACTCGTAATTATATTAAACTATTTTTGTTTTTATTTTTTTTGATGCTTAAAAAAAATGGAAAAAACTCGAATTAGGCAGATTAGAAGTTGGAATTTTGACATAAATCTTAATTCTAAACAACTTTTCTAGTGACAGTTTTTCATATCGTTAAAATTGAACGTATTTTCTTAACACCCCGTGCATGACATATTAACTTACTTCATGGCAATCATACTTTTAACAAAAGCAAAACTTTTCATTAAGAATAAATTTTCCGCGTAAAATGAGACATAAACAATCTCACTGTGGACATATTGTATATTATTTTTCAAGTTTTTATTTTTATAAGTGTTATAAATGAATCCTTTATTCATTTATAACACTTATAAAACAAAA
The DNA here is from genome assembly GCA_936432065.2 of Rutpela maculata. Taxonomy (NCBI): domain Eukaryota; kingdom Metazoa; phylum Arthropoda; class Insecta; order Coleoptera; family Cerambycidae; genus Rutpela; species Rutpela maculata. The sequence goes on along the minus strand of OW386288.2, from coordinate 91,629,006 downwards.
ACTTGAAATTATATTTAGTTTTTATTCATTTATAACACTTATGGCAACAAAAACTTGAAATGATGTATATTTTTTAATATGCAAGGTACAGTACGGGATAGTCCATTTTTGGTTATATTAAAGGGAAAGTATTTAAAATGCGACAAATGCATATTGCTACTTCATTTTTCCAAGAGGAATTGAATTATCAAACAGCAATTTAACGTTTCCAAGTTACAAGCTAAAATTGTTTAGGTATTTTCTAAAAATTTATATCGTATTTTACAGATATCTTAATACATTCTTATGGATATTATTTTAGGAATATTTCTATTTTTCTTCTAGCTCAAAATTTTTAAATCTAAAACTTCGTTATTTTAAATCAGTGCCCTATTTTCTGTTAGCCAAAGGTTCGTAACTACCTTTACCTTCAAAATGTTAAATGTCATCTTTTATAGTTCCAGAAATTTGCATATTACGTAAATTAGTGTGTTGCGTTATTCATTTGTATTATTTAAAAAATATAGACACAGGCCATCGAGAATATCTCGCTTAATATTAAGCTAAAAAATAGTATAAAAAATAAAACTAATTAGCGAGTAATTACAATATTATTTTAAACAACAAGTTTCGAAAACGAATCTTTTCACACGAGTGAGACAGTTTGGTGAAAACGAGCCGAAGGCGTTATTTATTTGTATTAATTAGAAAATGTAGACACAGGCTGTCCATTTTATCAGGGCCAATCGAGAATATCTCGCGTAATATCAATCGTCTAAAAAAAAAAAAAAGTTTTTACAAAAATTGCGTCGATCTATAAGCTACAAAATAGTATAAAGAAATAAAACTAATTAGAGAGTAATTACAATATTATTTTAAATAACAAGTTTCGAAAACGAATCTTTTCACAGGAGTGAGACAGTTTGGTGGAACGAGCCGAAGGCGAGTTTCATAAGTCGTGTGAAAAGATGTTTTCAACCGTGTTGTTTACAATACTTTTTCTGAGACTGCAGAATCAACTTCTTTAAAAGTGTGTGGTTTGAAGACCTCAAAACTGATGTTTAGTCGTTAAATAAGTCGGTTTCCATGAAATTGAATAGGCTAGCTTACTTCAGAAAATACAAATAAAAGGTGTCAGTTCTGTTTTTGACAGGACTGCGTGAAAAACATGATAGTACTGTGCTTTTTGGATTTTTGCACACGATGTGTGAAAAATGACAGTTTCGAGTCATGGCTACTGTGCATTATTTGTCGTTTTCGAAGGCAGTCGTAGAAAAAAATATTTTGTAAATCAGTAAAAAAAAAACTAAAATCGCACTTGCCATGGAGAAGAATGATAAAACAAAACAATTAAAAAATCCGATAAGTTGTTCCAATATTCATTATGCTAAAGAAAACACAAATTTAAAAAATAAAAGTAAATTTAGAGAACAAAAACAAAGTGATAATCAAGACAGCAACATAGAACGATTGTGGGAACAGTATTCTCAGTTATGCTGATGTATAAATACATCATTGGTTGCTCAGAAGGTTAAAATAATCTTTACATACAATTTTAGTACCATGATAAACATGAAATATTCTAACATTTATTGGAAAACCATGCATTTATTAAGAAATACTTCTGAAAACCAATTTCTCCTTGCCAGCGTGATTTTTCGGTAATCCATTTTTAATAAAAATTATGTTAAAGAAATCCATTTCTATGTATTTCATGTTATCTACGAAACTGGTTGCACTAATAACATTATTATTGGCTATAGACGAACTTGAAATCACTTAATTTTTGTGACAGTTAATAGTTACAACCTTACTTATGTATTATTATAACTACCATTGTGAGTGAAACGCATTTTTGCGGAGCCGTGGAGAGAAAATAAGGGCCCGGTGGAAAAAAAATCCAAAAAAAAAATAAAGTACCTGTGCTAAGAAAAAATTATAATACAAATTTTTAACATTTAAACCCCCCCTCCCCCTCTCGACAGGCCTGCATTTTTGTAAATTTTAAATTCTTAAATGAGTGAGTGAGGGTATAACTATTAATAATTGAGACGAACTGTCTGAGAATCAAATTATGTCAAGTTCTTCTATAGCCAACTATTTTTAATCAATAATAACAATAATAGTGCAACCAGTTTAGTACATCACATGAAATACAGACAAATGGATTTTTAGCTTTATTTTCATTAAAAATGTATTACCGAAAAATCATGCATGTTGGCAAAGAATAATTGGTTTTCAGGAGCATTTCTAGTAAAGATTGGGACAACTTATTGGATTTTTTAATTCTTTTGTTTTATCATGCTTCTCCATGGCAAGTACGATGTTGGTTAAAATTATTTTTTACTGTAAAAAATATTTTTGTAAATATTTGTTTAGTTTTAATGAATAAATGTAGCATATGAAAAGAGAGAAATACTCTATTTAATGCTACCATTTGCTGTCTATTCCAGATTTTTTTTCAACACCCTGAAGAGCAAATCTCGAAATCGAACGGTTCTGAGAAAATTTAAATGATACGTCATTAAAAGATTCTATTTTGTACAAAAGAATTGTATTAGCAATTTTTTCGTATCCCTTCAAATAACGGAGATATCTGACTTAAAGACATTCCACATTTTCGAGATTTTCGTCATAACTAAGTAGGCCATGGATTTCAAATTTCTTTAAACCATTTTATAGCCTACAAAAATCGGCACAATTTTTGCAAAAAAATTTTTTTGCACGATTGATATTAAGCGAGCTATCCACGAGGGCCCTGATAAAATGGATAGCCTGCATTTTAAAGAAACTATCTCAAATTTTATACATATCTCCCCTGCAAGTATAAAAATATTATATTACGATATTTATTACTTTAAGAACCATTGATTGTACTTTGCTGTGAAAAGAAAAATAGCAATATCACTAAAATATTAAATCTCTCCAAACATTTAATTAGTTTGCCAAAATGTCTCAAGAGAAACTAAGTATTTAACTTTTCTTAAATTTCCGAATTTCAATTTTGGCATATAAATAAAATAATGATCTTAGAAAGGCTTACAAAAATGGGCAGGTATGGGTAAGGATAATTTTCACATTAAATCATTAAAACTCAACCATCCTATACACCTACCACCATTCAGTTTTATGTTTAATTTTGAAATTAAGGTTTTAATATGTCGTTTATTTTTATTACACTGTATTTTATATCACTATAGGTTAAGTTTTTTTAGACAAATAAAACAGAATTCTAAATTAGTTTTATTTTTTTAACATATATTTAGGTTAAGTTTTAAAATTACATTCTAAAAGTATGTCAAATTTAATGGTAGTCTCTATTTTGTTATATAATAAAATTAAATATAGAATTATAGGCTTGGTTAGGAATTTTTCAAAATTGCTATAATAAATTAGAAAAATTAAGTAAAATATTTGGATTTTCACTTTCACTAACGCATCTCAGGATTTTACAAAATTACTAAAATTTACTAGTAAAATTGCGTACATTTTATTTATTTTAAGAGATCTTGGTTCTTTGCATATTTTTTTTTGATAAATAATACATATATTATCAGTATTATTATTAAACCCTAGGGTTTTTGCGAAAAAGCTGATTTCACAATATCCCAGCGACATATCCATCTACGCCATGCGCTTCCGCTTATTCTGCTGTATGTCCTATATATTATAGTAAATTTATTAAAGTTGTATTTAACTAATAAGCAGATACCCAAAATAATGACCACCGAGCCCGTTTTGTGTCAACCTGATAAATTAGACTTGCTTCTGTTAGAAATAAACGACGCAACATTGCCAGATCTACAGGATCTGGTTTTGTTCATAAAATATTATATACAAGTTAAGTACTGCAGCGCCCTCATAAGAACGTTTGGTTTAACTACTCGTGTATAAAAACGGATAAAATTGGGAAAAATATATATATATTTTCTGAACAAGTCGAGATCCTTTCGTGATAAATAGTATACAAGTGTAGACCCGTTTTTACAAGTCGAGATCCGAAACGGATCTCGGCTTGTTTCTATGTGTATATCATGTTTATTCAATTAATCCAGTTAGCAGCAGTGCATACGAAAATTTTACCTCGGATCTCCTTTTTCCCACTGGTAATTGAGTTTTTTCCTTTACTAGGTTTTTATACAAATTATCAATATTTTCTTCCTCTAGGATACATTCCAAAATAATATGCTGCAGGTCAGCGGTTTCATCGCATATGCATTGTGCGTTGTCCGAGAGGCCCATTTTATGTTTATAGGTAGGAGTTAGGGCATGATTGCTTCTTATTCGGCATATTGTTTGTATGAAGTGTCTGTCTGTAACACTTTTAAACCATGGAGAGGGGGGAATTTGTGGTTGGATATTTTTATAAAACTTGCCCGTTTCGGATTTCTCATATTTACATTGCCAGGATTCTTTCATGTTTTGCTTCACAGTAAAAAACAAGTCGTTTCTGGGTATTCTGAGGTTTAACATAATTAATCCTTTTTCCGTAGCTTCTTTTGCTAGTTTGTCAACAATTTCATTATTTATCAAACCTGAATGTCCTCTAATCCAGGCAAGGTGAATAGTTTTTGATTTTCTTCTTGCTTCATAATTAATTAATAAAATTTCAGAAATTAAGTGGTTGGTACAAGTAGTTGGCGAAGCATTTTTAATCTTTTCAACAGCACTTTTGCAGTCGGTGAATATCACATATTTATCTTTGTTTGAATTTAAACTCAATTGGAAAGCCTCTCTTATTGCCACTAGCTCTGCACTAAATACAGAAAAGTTAGTTGGTAACTTGTATTTCAGTGATACTTCTTCGCTTGGGTAGTAAATTGCACAGCCTATTTTGTCATTCAGTTTAGATCCATCTGTATAAACATATTCAAAGTCTTTCCAAAATTTTGTGATATCCTCTTGAAAAACATATTGTTTTTGAGATTCTGGGATAAGTTTATAGCCTTGCAGAATATATGTTGTTACAGGTTCTTCAAATATTTTGTAGGGAATTGAAAAATTTGGAAGTCTGTCTGCTTTTTGTATCTCTTCTGTGTATTGTGACACGTTCGTGAAGCTATCTACTAATAAAGGGAGATTTTTAACGTTCCAATATTTGGTGGTTTGGCAAAAGATATTCAGGTGACAAATTTTTGTCAATAAATCGCTGTTTTTAGACTCCAGTTTTAAAATAAATTTGTCACAGATATATTTTCTTCGAAGATTCAAAGGGGGTTCACATGTTTCCGCTTCTAATACTATGAGAGGGGTGCTTGGTAAGTAGCCTATTGAGATTCGAAGACACTTGTTTTTAACCTGCTCGATTTTCTTTAGATGTGTATCTGCTGCTGATCCATAAAACATACACCCATAATCTAAGATAGATCTGACTAAGGTTCTGTAAAAAATTAGTGCAACGTTTGGATCTGCTCCCCATTTGTGCCTACAAAATGTTTTTAAAAGGTTTATGGCATTTTCTGATTTCTTTATTATATGGTTAATATGTCCTTTCCAGTTCAATTTTTGATCTAGTACTATGCCTAAGAATTTTATGCATGTTCTATATGGAAATTGATATTTGTGTAGTTTGATGTGAGGTGGTGGTTGATATCTTTTCCTGGTAAAAGTTACTACTGCACTTTTGGTTTCAGATATCGTGAAACCCACTTGTGAGGACCATCTGTCTACTTTTCTCATGGCGTGGTGTAATTTGGTGTTGCACTTTTCTATAGTTCTTTCTTCTGAATAAAAACAAAAATCATCTGCAAATTCTATTATTTTCACATTGGCGCCCAGGAGATGTTGCAGGTCTTGAACATATATTATGTATAGAATGGGGCTCAGAATACCTCCTTGAGGAAGTCCAAGAGATGTTTGTCTAGGTTCTAATAGGTGTTCATTGATTCTTATGTATATATTTCGATTTTGGTACAAGAAATATATATTTTCTATAAATAACTGTGGAATTCCTAGTGTCGACATTTTTTCTGTTAATATATTTAAATTGACATTGTCGTAAGCCCCTTTTATGTCCACGAAGACTGCACTAACAGAATTGTTTTTTGAGAAGGCAATTTGAATGTCGGTGACTAAGTGAGCAACATTTTCATTGGTGGATTTTCCGCGTCTGAATCCAAACTGGGTAGGTGGAAATAGTTGGTTGTATTCGAGAAAATGCTCCAGGCGGTTCTTAATTAGTCTCTCATATGTTTTCATTACACAAGAGGCTAGTGCTATGGGACGGTAAGATTCAGGTTGGTTAGGTGGTTTTCCGGGTTTTAGAATTGGGATTATTATGTATTTGGACCAGTCTGATGGTATGGATTCTATTTGTAGCCATATATTATTGAATATTGTTAGGAGTACTTTTTTTGATTCTGATGGAAGATTTGAGAGCATTGAGTAGTGAATGTTATCTATACCTGGTGAAGAATTGTTGTTCTGCTTAAGAGCTCTATTGAGTTCTGTTAAAGTAAAAGGTTCTAGAAGGTATTGTGTATTTGAGTTGGTGTGATTTATTTCCTTAAGATGTGGAGAATATACTGATGGGGGTGTTAGATTCAAGTGAAATTGTTCTATCCATTCGGAGTTAATGTCAATTGGTATATTATTACTCTGCTTTCGATTTTTATAGGAATTAACTGTGTTCCAAATTTTCTTTAAAGGCATATTTTTATTTAACAAGGAACAGTACTCCCTCCATCCATTTCTTTTTGCTTCCTTAAAAACCTTTTTTGCTATGGCATCTTGCTTTTTATAGTTTGTTAAATTTGTTAGGTTAGGATCACCTACGTATATTTGGAAGAGCCGTTTTCGCTCTTTCGCTGCAGCGTCACATTTCTCGTTCCACCATGGCTTGCCTTTAGATGTAGGTTTATGATTATACTCAGGTATGGAGTTTTCCGCTGTTTGATTTAATTTATTAATAAAATTGTCATAGTTTGATATTTCATTTTGTGTAATTTGGTGATTTGCCTCTTTACGGTACATATCCCAGTCTGCTTTTTTCACATTCCATTTTTTTTTTAAATCCATACGTAAAGCACTGAGGTTTTAATTCACATTTTATTATTATTGGGATGTGATCTGAACCGTGTGGATCTAGCAGAGTGTTCCATCGAAATAAATGAGCAATTTCTGGGTTACAAATAGTTAGATCGATAGCACTAGTTCTATTGTTGAATTTTCCTGCGTAGGTTGGGCTTCCATCATTTAGGTAAATTAAACTATTTTCATCCAGGGAATCTAGAAGATTTCTACCTCGTAGGTCTGTGTGTTCACAGCCCCAAGCTAAATTGTGAGCATTGAAGTCGCCACAAATCAAAAAAGGTTTAGGTATTGCACTAAAGAAGGCATTCCACTGTTGTTTAGTAATATTGGTGTTGGGTGGTATATAAAGAGATACCAGTGTAAGATGAGTATCTTTAGTTAGGTTAATCATTATGGCTGCCCAATTTACGTTGACTAGGTTAACAGGAACATTAAATTCTTTAAAAGTAATATTTGATTTAACAAGAAGAGCTACCCCTCCTTTACCATCTCTCCTATCTTGTCGCACAATATTATATCCAGAAAAGTTTATATATATCTGAGATTTGAACCATGTTTCACATAATAGTGCCACATGAACTTTGTTAGATTTTAGTAGATATTCTAAGTTGTTTTTATTTGCCACAGCTGACCTGCAGTTCCACTGATTTATGATAAATTCGTCTACGTTAATAGGTGTCAGAGTCTGATTCGCCATTGGAGTGATTTAAAAGAGTTTGAATAACATTTAGTAATTCGGGTTTCTGAACATCAAAAGAATTTTTCTGTTTTAAGGAATTTATAACAAACATAACTACTTCTAAAATAACCTCACTAATATCGTTATTAGCATTAGAGAACATTTGTGAATTAGTGTTAGACTGACTGTGACTTGTGATATATTAGACTGATATACTGAATTTGTTGGAATATTTCCTGTACTAGTTCTAGGTGTGAAATTTTTGAGAATTTGTTTATGTGCTTCTTGTGTGGTGTTGGGTGTCGATTGGCGCTGCCTTTTTTGCGGCTGCCTGTTTGGATTTTGCAGGATTGTGTTATTTTGTATAGATATTTTTTGACTATTAGTTGGTACATTGTTTTGAAATTTCGCATTTTCATTTTCCACAGAAGATGTTAGTACCGAAGCATACGATTTTTTTGAGACGCTCAAAGACGCATCTCTGTAAGACACACTAGCCTCAGACATTACTTTTTTGATGTTTTTTTGACGGGAGAATTCAGGACAATTTTTAAATTCCGTTGTTAAATGATTACCTTCGCAAGAAAAACATTTGAGTTCGGGATTTGTAGATGTACATAAATTACTAAGATGGTCCCCACTGCATTTTACACATCGTGGTCTACTTTTGCACTGTTTCCCAAGGTGTCCGTATCTGAAGCAATTATAGCACAGTATAACCTTCTGTACATAAGTTTCAACTTCATACAAAACGTGGTTAATTGCAACATATTTTGGAAGTGTTTGACATTTAAATGAAACGACGACTGTTTGAGTCGGGACATATTCGACACTGTTATCGTTATGGATTATTTTTCTAGACATTCTTTTTACATTTTCTACCGTAAAGTTGCAATGAAAATCATACCGAGTAATTTTGTCTTTCAAATATTCTTCGGTGATTTCGGTGTCGATTTTTTTAATGACACCCATTCTATACAGAATAAACTTTGGTATATAAGCTATTAAATTAAATTGCTTTAGAGCCACTGAGTTGATCAATACATTTGCACTTAAATATTCTTTAAATATTATTCTTACTCTATTTCTACCTATAGGTTCGATTTGTTTTATTTTGTTGTCTATTTCGGGGTGAGCAGTGTATATAATTTGTCCTATTTTTATTGGATTTAATTTACCTGCATAATTTTCAGTACTATTTTCTATATAAATATGGTACGGTCCTATATTGGTTTTATCATAGAGATAGCTAACGCGCTGTTTTTGTTGTAAATTTGTGTTTTTGTCCGCTGAGTTTGCCTGATTAATTCCCACAATTAATGTTGCTACATTTCTGTGATTAATTTGGCTGCTACTATTATTTTGAGTTATGTATGTACTTACATTTTGTGTTGTATCTGTATTCTCTTTTGTGTGTCGTACATTACCGTCTGTTTGTTCTGAAGTCCGTGTTTCGTCTGCCGTTATCTCCATCGTAAGATCCACGTATTTATTCTTTTTTTTATCGGGGGGCTGATCCCCGCTCTTAGCACTCATTTCACGTTTTCGTTTAGGGTTTTTCTTTTGTATATATCACTATTTGAACACTGGGTTTATTAGGCTCCGATTACACTCCGTCTCGTAGACTAGCTATGATCGAACTGAAGAATGTATTAAGATATCTGTAAAATACGATATAAATGTTTAGAAAATATCTAAACAATTTTAGCTTGTAACTTGGAAACGTTAAATTGCTGTTTGATAATTCAATTTCTCCTGGAAAAATGAAGTAGCAATATGCATTTGTCGCATTTTGAATACTTTCCCTTTAATATAACCGAAAATGACTATCCCGTAATGTACCTTGCATATTAAAAAATATACATCATTTCAAGTTTTTGTTGCCATAAATGTTATAAATGAATAAAAAATAGATATAATTTCAAGTTTTTGTTTTATAAGTGTTATAAATGAATAAAGGATTCATTTATAACACTTATAAAAATAAAAACTTGAAAAATAATATACAATATGTCCACAGTGAGATTGGATAAGAGGGTCAACTTGTTTATGTCTCATTTTACGCGGAAAATTTATTCTTAATGAAAAGTTTTGCTTTTGTTAAAAATATAATTGCCATGAAGTAAGTTAATATGTCATGCACGGAGTGTTAAGAAAATTGAAAAATCTGAAAATCATTTAAGAGTAATCTACGTTTAATTTTAACGATATGAAAAATTGTCACTAGAAAAGTTGTTTAGAATTAAGATTTATGTCAAAATTCCAACTTGTGGATAAATCTGCCTAATTCGACTTTTTTCCAAAATTTTTTTTAAGCATCAAAAAAAATAAAATAAAAACAAAAATAGTTTAATATAATTACGAGTATAATTAGTTGTCTTATTTAATAAATAAGAAGAAAATAATTTTTATTTTACCGTAAGTTTTACCGCATGATACCACTTGATACTTATGACAAATTTTTAAAAAAGTCGAATTAGGAAGATATATACACAAATTTGAATTCTGATATAAATTCTAATTCTAAATAAATTTTCTTAGTGACAGTTTTTTATACCGTTTAAAATGAAAGTAGTTTACTCTTCCATAATTTTCAGATTTTTTAAATTTTCTGAACACCCTGTACATGACATATTAACTTACTCCATGGCAATCATATTTTTAACAAAGCAAAATTTTTATGAAGAATAAATTTTCCGCGTAAAATGAGAAATAAAAAAGTTTACCCTTCTTATCCCCTCTAACTGTGTGGACAAACTATATTTTTTAATATGAGTTACACCCAGTTCTTTTCCCTAAATAAATCTAAATAATTTGCTCGAAACTTTAAACATTCTGATTTTTTGGGGGCAGTTTGAGTTTTAATGTGACTTTTGAAAAACTTATAGACTTCTGTCGTTTCGTTTCACGATCCACAACAATTCCTATTTTTGTGTCTTATATCTGCTTGCTCGTCTTCTTCTTTTTACGTGGTTAAACACATAGAGGTCTTTGAATTGTCATTCCAGTAATACAGAGGGAATCTTTTTATTTTAGTATATTATAAACAGAAATGTATAAAATACCAATAAAAAATTCTAAACGTACTGTCAATTAATGATACGTGAAATTCTTGTGATTAACTTCATATATATATTTTATGTTTCAAGAATTTCAACATTTACTACTTCTACATTACGTCAGGCGAGTGGAGGGACTGTGCCGGCAAAAGAATTTCCAAAAATTAGTTGATTTAAAATGTTCTAAGACTTAGCAAAAAAACTGAGTCTGTACATCTCTGTGTCCATGTGTCTTGGAGTCTGTGTGTTATTCCTTATATTCCCGAGACAACTTTCAATTGATTTGAGGTAAAAGTCAAATTTTACAGAAGTCAAGGTAAGAAATAATTGGATTGACAATTATTTACCTTTGGTAAAAGAAGTTTGTAGAATAATGTTGGATAATGCAGTATATTATTTTATTTGCTAACATTTAATATTTCAAGAAGGCATCTGTTTGAAATTTACATTGTTTTCAACTGCAAATTAGTCACAAATTTATAAATTAATTTTGCATATCGAAAACGAGAAAACTGCTTACTAGATAGAATTTAAAAATCGAGCAGGGTGCCCCAATTAAAAAATCACAACTTTTTAATCTTCCATGTCTACAAATGAACTTAAAAAGTCATTATACATGCAAAAGTATTTCATAAAACTTATTTTCTCATATTCCTAAAATTTTTTCAGCACGAAAAATAAAAAACTGAAGAGGGCGGAAAAAAATTGACGAAAAAAAAACTGAAACATTTAATTGAATAATTTGAATAAATTAATTAGTATTTCTGAAATTGAATAGTGATATATTTTAATAGTTTTTCATAACTTAACTTCCTCTTGTGTACCACCAGCTGTGGTTTATTTCCATTCAAATCTAAATATACCTACTAGTTTCTTTCCACAACTGGACATTTTTCAGCTGTCACAAACATATGTCGATTGTTAAAACACACGCGAAGCATCTAACGTAAGCAAAGATATGGCCTGCTATTATCCAACAAGTATGGCAACATTGCAGGATCTCATCTTGCATTATATACGTCAACATATACATTAGTGGATCTTGACTTGTTTGGTTTTTATTAAGGATCTCGTTTTGTTTAAATTTTATCACGAAAAATTGAAAGATTGAATTCGTTTCCTCTCTGTGTGTTTAAGGATTGAGGGAATAATTAAGCAAGTTTCTGTGAAAAATATACTCAACAAAGTCTTTTTGTTGTGATGGATCTCGGGTTGTCCAAAATTTATTCGGATCTCGACTTGATATAAAAACATATATATATATATATATATAAGTTAAATTAAGTTAAGTTAAGTTCTAAGTAATTTCTAAGTTTTGATCACACATTTGTTTTCTACTTATCAAGCCCTTTCTTTTGATGCCCATATCAAGGGGGTTGTAAAGAAAATGATAATCCGCCATCTTGGGGCGGCCATTTTGAACATATTATAATATTGAGTATAGTATATTGTGTTGTCATCAGAGCTACACACAACTGCCAAATTTCATGATGATACAACAATTAGAAGTAGGTGAACTTTAGTTCCTTAGACCCTATTACATACATGCATGTCGACCTAATAAAAGCATGTTAATAAAAAGCTTTAGTCTAGTTTCCAAGAGAAGATGTAATACTTCTGTATCAAAGATACTTACTTACTAATTATACTATACAAATTTTATTACAATCGATAAAGTAGTTTCCAAGCTGTCGTCAAAAATAGTTTTTAAAATTTAACTTTCAAGGGTGAGTAGCTCCGAAAAGAGGTGACTAGGCAAAATAAATATGAATACTTTTAGATTATTTTAACCCAAACTATAGGCTCCCAAATGGATAGGAGAGCTACCGGTCAATCCGAATAAGATGATGTAACCAAGTTAAAAATTTGTAATACTTTAAAATGTAAAATTAAAGTAGTTTAAAGTAATTATAATCAAACATATTAAAATTTGAGGTTTGTTACTGCACATTAAAAACAAATTTTTATATTATCAAAAATTTAAGGGTTGTTGTCACAACCGGGTTAGGCCATTGGTTTCCTATTTACCTAATATTGAATTCTCAATCTACAAATTTTTAGCTTCGTTAAAACACCCTACTCAAACTGACCGGTAGTTCCTAGACTAATGCTATTTATGTGAATGTACTAATTATAAAACTTTTTCTACACACCCAGATTAGTAACTGAAAATGTTTACGATGAGGTTTGGTAGTAAAAGTGAAATGGAACAATTAGCGAATTCCGATCTTTTCTCCATGACAAATCTAATCATAAGTATCAACGAACACTGTCAACATAGAAAAAAACTGCTACCCACTACTTCCGCATTCAGATTTTCTACCCAAGTCTCTCACAACGAAAAAATTTTGTATGCGGAAATAATTGTTTATGGATATAATAAATATTTGAAATCGTCTACCCCAAAAACCCATAAAACGATATCCCACATCAGTAGTGAAGTGGGGGTGGGGTGGTGATAGGGGGTCGGTGGACGAAATAAAAAAAAAATGAGGTCTTTGGTTTTTGTACACACACTAAATCACAATTTTTTTTCACCCCCTTTAATGATGGAGTGGGGTGGTAATGTAGGTGACTAATTCCAAAATTTTTTTTGAGACCTTAGCTTCTCTTGTGTATACTAAATACCCTTTATATAGACTCTTACCTGCTTGATTTACCTATTTACCTCAAATTTACCGCCAACCCTTCGACGGAACATGATGAAAATATAATCTAGTTTCAGATCTCGTTAAAGTACATACGTGTACCAAATTTCAAGTCAATATCTTAAACGGTTCCAGAATAATCGTGCGCACAAAAAAATTACAGACAGACCGAGACAGATTTTTTTTGGTCAAATTTAAAATCTCGACGTTTCATGACATTCTAAAGCTATTTGAACAATAAAAATTTTCAATTTTTTTTGTCGTTACTATACCTTCACTGGATGTGGAAGTAATTGAAATTTTCTGTATGGTGTGGTGTGGTATGGTAATTTCCTCAGTAACTAATACCCCAAATTTAAAACACTTTATACTGTTGAATAGAGTATCAAAATGTCTTTCAAAGAAGTGCACTACAATCTTCCAAATTTAAAATTTCCAAAGTGGTAATCAAAATCAGAGTGGGTGAACGCGGGGAGTTTTATTTTCATGGTGAAAAATGGAAATTTTAAATTAAAGAAGCAACACGTGCATTGTAATTTTCTTGTGCATAAATTCATACAATGTCTCGCATTTCCGTATTCGACAAATTATTATGACGGGGCATTATCAATAGATAAGTTTTGTAAACTGTTAAATAACTACTATTACGGTAAAAAACCGCTGCCCAAGAAACCACTACTTCCACATCCAGATTTGCTACCCAAGTTTTTCACAACGAAAAAATTTTGTATGTGGAAATAATTGTTTATAGAACTTTAATAATATAATATTTGAAATCGTCTACTCCAAAAACCCGAAACTATATCCCACATCGGTAGTGGGATGGGGGTAATGATAGGGGGGGTGGTAGTGGGGATGGTAAAAAAATATTTTGAGGCCTTTGGTTCCTGTATACACACTAAATCACATTTTTTTTCACCCCCTTTTATAATGGGGTGGGGTAGTAATGGGGGTGGCTATGCCAAATTTTTTTTTTGAGACATTAACTTCTCTTGTATATATTAAATACCAATTTTATGGACTCTTACCTGCTTGATTTACCTATTTACCCCCATTTTTCCCAATTTACCCACCAAATAAGAATAAGATGAAAATATAATCCAGTTCATGATCTCACTAAAGTAAATATGTGTACCAAATTTCAAGTCAATATCTTAAACGGTTCCAGAGTAATCGAGCATACAAAAAAAGTTACAGACAGACAGACCGACCGACAGACAGAATTTTTTTTTTTCTCAAACTTAAAATCTCGATGTTTCATGACATTCTACGCCTATTTGAACAATACAATTTTTAAAAATTTCTTTGTAGTTATACTTGGATGTGGAAGTGGAAGTAAAATCGAAGAGTTTCTGGATTTCTCTTCAATGTTCAGGGTCTGGGGCGTTTTAGGTATCTCCGAATTTGCAAATTTTCTAATAACACAACCTTAACCTAACCTAACCTTACAGAGCTCGCGCATAAATCAAATTTTTCATCCATATTTTTTTTCACTTAAATGTGCTCTATTTACCATATTCCATTCATTACTTTTTAGAAAATTTGCAAAATCCGAGATACTTAAAACGCCCAAGACATCCAAAGTTCATAATTACGCTTAAAATGAATTTACTCCATTCATACAATATACAATTCATTAGTTTTGGACTGGCTGCACAGATCATATTGTTTATAAAATATTTACGACAGGAAGTTTATATGGCAAGGGTAGGTCGCAAATATTAATACAGGATACTGATGACTATTTAACTTCATTTAATCTACAATGCATTCACTAAAAGAATCAATGTTATATTACTTCCACATCCAGTGGAAGTATAGTAACGACAAAAAAAATTTTTAAAAATTTTTATTGTTCAAATAGGCTTAGAATGTTATGAAACGTCGAGATTTCAAGTTTGAGCGAAAAAAAAATTCTGCCTGTCGGTCTGTAACTTTTTTGCGCGCACGTTTACTCTAGAACCGTTTGAGATATTGACTTGAAATTTGGTACACATATGTACTTTAACGAGATCTAGAACTAGATTATATTTTCATCTTGTTCCGTCGAAGAGTTGGAGTAAATAGGTAAATCAAGCAGGTAAGAGTTCATAAAATTGATATTTAGTATAGACAAGAGAAGCTAAAGTCTCAAAAAAAATTTTCGCATTAGCCACCCCCACTACCACCCCCCACCCCATTATTAAAGGGGATGAAAAAAAAACTTGATTTAGTGTGTGTACAAGAACCAGAAACCTCAAAATATTTTTTTACTTTATCCACCTCTATTTACACCTTCAAATCGTGATCAGTAACCAACTATCATTTGTCTGTTCCTAACCAGACATAGACCGGTTTTGAACTTATGTTCTCCTCAGTATGCCATAGGTCATGGAACAGACAAATGATAGTGGTCAACTTGCTAGTCTTATACAAACTGAATCAAATGAAGTGACGGTGAGAGGTAAACTCTCATATGGTCAGATGCTACTATACATCGGACAAATGTCACTGGCGTATAGCGACTTGCTTTTTTGCAAGTACCAAGAGCGGCGACCTCCAGCCTTAGTGGGCTATACTCACTGTTTATGAAATAGGAAGGAAACAACTACTCAGCGGGTAAATACCCCGACCTGCATTGAATTACACCTTCAAATCGTGATCAGTAACCAATTATCATTTGTCTGTTCCTAACCAGACATAGACCGGTTTCGAACTTATTATGTTGACCTATGGCATACTGAGGAGAACATAATAATGACGAAACCGGTCTATGTCTGGTTAGGAACAGACAAATGATAGTTGGTTACTGATCACAATCCTATTTCATAAACAGTGAGTATAGCCCACTAAGGCTAGAGGTCGCCGCTCTTGGTATTTGCAAAAAAGCAAGTCGCTATACGCCAGTGACATTTGTCAGACGTATAGTAGCATCTGACCATATGAGAGTTTACCTCTCACCGTCACTTCATATTTATATATACATATATATATATATATATATATATATATATATATATATATATATATATATATATATATATATATATATGTTAGATCACGATTTACATTAAAGACTTTTTAAAAACTTTTATTAAAATTAAGAAGAGTCAACGTTGACTCTTGAAATGAAATTATAATATTATAGTGAAGGGTTTATTACGACATGAGTATATGAACTGAATACAAAATGTAATCTATCTTATTTATATCCTCGGTTAGCTGTACTTAGTCAGCATTTACATTATTCCCAAGAGAAAGCAAAGAGGAAATATGATATTTACATATCAGCGATAAATAATATGAGGGAATTCGTTATCAACACGTAGCTGAAATATGATATGCTGAGATAGTTTAAAAAGGAATAAAAGTCACGTACAAGTTTTATACAGTGTACCAAATATTATATAACAACTTCCCCCTTATTAAAAAAGTTGGTGAGTATACAGCAACTTTTGTAAAATATAAAAGCAAAATAATAGTAAAATGAAAATAATAAAGTTGTAAAATGTAAAACCAAAATGATAATAAAATGAAAAGAATAAAATTGTAAAATATAAAAATGCAAATAGAATATTAAAGATGTACATATAACATAAGTTAATATTAATCATGAAATCAAAATTGGTAACAATGTAGAATGTCTTTAAGTTAGTTCCACTTCTTCGGTTTCTTCTTCTCTTTGGATACTGGGTCTTCTCCTTGGAGGTAAGATACTGGTGAAACTTTTGTATGTTCTTCTTGGCATCGGTGGAGATGGAGGTGGATCGTGTGATGCATGAACAAGGGCTAACTTTCGGCTTCTTTTTCTGCATTTGCAGAACAGGTAGAGGAGGATAAGGGAGATCACTAGGGTTATAGTGAAGTACGTGAACCACGAGATGTGTTTTGTCACGTAGGGTTCGTTGATGAGGTCGTCTAAATCCTTGGAATACTGGTCTAATTTGTGTTTCGCAATTTCGAGGTCTTCTGTATTCAAATTGTTTAATTTCAATGGTTTCAAATTTGGTAGTTGAGTTTTGTCTGGAAGGTCACTGCAGCAATCATACGGAATTTCGATTGGGTGAGTGTTATCTTTGACATCTAACACTTCATTGGAACTGGCCTGGATTTTGGTAATACCAACAAAGGCATAACAGCTGGGTTGTAATTTTATAATGGAATTTTTCGTGATGACTTCTGTTTTTGAATTTCTCTTTGGACAATTAACGGTAACATGTAATGGTTCTGCGTTGATGACTAGCCAGGTGTTTTCTTGGAGTTTTTGTACATTATATCCTTGACTAATTATGAATGAGGTTTGACAATTTTGGGGTAGAGTCATGAGGTTTTTGAAGAGCCTTGCTTCACATATGGCATTGTTATCTATCGGGTAGGCGAACAGGTTGGAGCATAATTTGGTTCCCATGTAAAGTTGTTTGCACTCATCTAGATCCGGGATGGGTAAGAACATTAAGGAATCATCATCTCTCGCGATATATTTTTGTGATACCGATAATAAGTGGTGTAAACCAGTTCTATTATCCAAAATAGGTATAGGATACAATTGATAAGCTGTGTAAGTTTGTGGGTCTACTAAAGGTACCTTTAAAACAAAGATTAAACTTGAATCAGTTTGAAAAGCTTGCAGTTCTATAATATCTAAGTATTGAGCAACTTTTGATAGCTTTATTGAGAGCGGTAGATTATTTTTATGCAAATTCTGTGAAATTTCCTGTAAAGATGAAATTAAGTCTGTTGGAGTGATGATTGACGTATGAATGATTTTTAGACGTGCAAATGTTATTGCATTTAAAACATCATTTAAATTATCTTCGATGTACAAATAACTTGCCATTAATTGTTCGCAATAATGTAAGAATATTAATTTAATTTCAATGGCTTCGATGTGACTTGTCATAGATTGAATTGTGCGATCGATTTCTTTGATATTTTTGTTAAATGTTTCTTCGTCAATTTGAAGTTTTTGAATAGTTGAATTAAAATTTTTGATAACGGATGTAGTAACTGAAATTTGATTTTTAATTAGATTCTCCAATTGGTGTTCGTCGTTGTTTAGTTTATTGATGCAATCGGAATAATATTGACCGTCCTCGGCATCTAAATTTCCGGTTATTGATTTAAAGATTGTGCCGAAACCATTGATTATTCCGCGCTTATATCGTTTTGTATCCAAAAAGATTTCGTCAAATTTTGATTTTATAGTTTTAGATATTTGTGTTAACAGGTTTAGATCTGTTTTAACTTCACTCCTGAAAGTGATTGTTTTCTGATCGGCGGCGTCCAGGGTGTTTAGGATAAGCTCTAACATTTTTTCGTTTCTGTCAAAGGTTGTTTTTAGGGAGGAAATGTTCTTGTGAACCAGTAATGTCCATTTGTCATTGGTTACTATTACGTCTGTTTTTTCGTGGTAGTATATTCCTATGGTGTTGTTTATAGGCGTGATTTTATATTGGGAAACCACTAGTGTTGCTGATCCGAACAGCAGGAATAACCTGAAAACAAGGTTAACTTTCAAAATAAGGTTTCATTCTGTCAAAATTGACTTTACTAGTTTGTTTAGTTTCTGGGTTGAGTAAGATAGCTGAATTTTCAAAGATTTTGGTAATTTCGAATGGTCCGTTAAATTTATTTTGCAGCTTATTTTTTATTTGTGATTCTTTTACGTAAACTTTGTCTCCGACGTTATATTCAGTACGATTTTCGGGGACATTTTTATCGAATCTTATTTTGGCTTTTTGCTTTTGAAGTTCCGTTCGATCTCTAGCAATTTTATAATAATGGGAGATGCGATTGTTTAAATCTCTGACGTATTTTGTTATCAATTCTTTTTGGTTATATAAGGTTTCTGGTGGTCGGACTGACGTATGACCAAAAACTAATTCATATGGTGTAAATCCATGCGTTTTGTTAACAGAGTTATTATAGCAAATTACAGCGTAAGGTAAAATGGTGAATGGGTGTTCGTTCGGGTTTTCTGTTTGGTTAACTCTTATCATTTCTGCTAACGTTGCGTGGAATCGTTCAATTGAGCCATTCGATTGCGGGTGTCCTACGCTTGAAAAGGTTAATTTTATATCGTATAAAATACATAAATCTTTTAATAATCGATTGTCGAATTCTCCTCCATAGTCGCGATGTATTCTCAGAGGAGTACCATAGTGTTGGAAATATAGTAATAAGGTATTTACTACAGATTTAGCGGATTTATCAGGGACTGCGTAAGCTTGTGTAAATTTGGTTAATTCCTCACGTATCGTTAAAGCATAGTTGCGTGTGGGGAACTCGAATAGGTCAATGTTAATTCTTTCAAATGGTGTCTTTGGTGTTTCGGTTATTACTAACGGACTGCTTAAATTTTTTCGACAGACTTTACTTTTTTGACAAGTTTCACAATTTTTTACAAAGTTTTCTACGTCTTTAGTTAGACCTTGCCAAGTGTATTTTTCTCTAATTCGTCGAATAGTTTCGTTTATTCCGCGGTGTAGGTTATTTTTACCGCTGTGATGTTGATCTAATATTATAGGAATTTGGTCTTCATCGGGGGTCTTGACAATGTCTTGACAAATTATTAATTTTAGGTCCTTCTCCGCAAAAATGAATGACAGAATTTCAAGTATAGGGAGGTCTAAATTATTTTCGACAAAGTAAGTCTTAGAGAGATCCAAGACGTCTTGGTTTTTAAATAACACCAGAAATAAGTGTTCAATTACGGATTCAATATCGAATGGTAACGGGATGATAAGGTATCTCCTGTGTCTGACTGTCTTGCTCGATACAACATTGATCTTGTCATTACGGAATTCTGGGTTTTCTTCAAATATGTCTTCGATAATTTTGTGATGGAGGTCTTGTAAATTGTTTTGTTGAAAGAAAGTTATAATATTTTTGTGTTCTCGATACAACAGTTGTTTGTTCGAGGCTTTGATTTTTGAATAATCTATTAAAGATGTTGTTTTGTACAAGTTGACAAAGGTTTTGAATTCTTGGGTAATTTGGTCATTGGTAAATCTAGCGTTATCGTCTTGGGTTTCGTCATCTGATTCGTCATTTGATTCATCGTCTCCGTTCGCGGCTAGAATTTTGGAATAAAATTTGGAACAATCGTTAAAGTGGTTAATTTTGATTCGGGACAAGGCGTCTGCGTTTTTATTTATTTTTCCGGGTTTATATATGACTTCGTAGTCGTATTCTTCGAGTTTAAGGCGCCAGCGAGCTAATCTACTACCTGGGTCCTTTATAGAAAATAGCCATGTAAGTGGTCTGTGGTCGGTTATCAATTTAAACTTCCTACCGAATAGGTATGGCCTAAAATGCTTTACTGACCACACTATAGCCAAAAGTTCACGTTCTATCGTGGAGTATTTAGTTTCGGCGTTGCATAAAACTCGGGAAGCGTAAGCAATAGGTAAATCTTTACCAATTGGTCCTTGTGAGAGCACAGAACCGACGGCAAATGCGCTCGCATCAGTAGTTAGTATGAAAGGTTCGTCAAAATTTGGGTAAATTAATATTGGTGATGTAGTTAGTGTTTGTTTTAGGTCGGCGAAAGATTTTTGACAGTCGTTATTAAAGTCGAAAGGAACATCTTTTTGCAGAAGTTTTGTCAAGGGTTTAGAAATTTTGGAAAAGTTTGGAATAAATCTTCTATAGTAACCTGCTAGTCCTAAAAATGATTTGATTTCTTTTTGGTTCTTAGGTTGCGGAAAGTTTAAAATGGCATCGACTTTACTAGGATTTGGTTTCACACCGTCCTTTGTGATGAGGTGTCCTAGGTAGGCGACTTCTTTGCGTAAGAATTCGCATTTGTCTGGTTGAATTTTGAGGTTGGCTTTTCGAAGGCGTTTAAAAACTTCTGTTAGACGGGAAATATGTTCGTGAATGGTAGGCGAGTAAATAATGATGTCGTCCATATATACGAGACACCGTTCATTTTGGATGCCTAATAAAATATTGTCCATCACTCTCTGAAACGTCGATGGAGCATTTTTTAGTCCAAATGGCATTCGCACGAATTCGTAATGACCGTTTTCGACAGTGAAAGCAGTCTTTTGAATGTCTGCGGGGTTAATTTCAATTTGGTGAAAACCAGAAGCCAAATCTAGGGTTCCAAATCAAATCTAGGTAGGACCAAGGTGAAATTGAGGGTTGAATGATGCCTTGACTTAACATTTTCGATACTTGGGACTTAACTTCTTCTTTATGGACCTGGGGATAGCGATATGATTTTGTAAATATCGGTCGGGAATTGTCGGTGTCAATAGGGTGTTTGATTTCGTTGGTAAAGGTCAAATTGTCTCCTTCTAAATAGAATATATCTTGAAAATCTAAACAAAGCTGCGTTATTATTTCGGCCTCTTCTTCGTTTAGATGGTTCAAGCGCAATTCGTTCTTAATTTCAAAGGATCTGTCCGTCATTGGGTGTTGGTCGGAGTTTTGCGTATTTAAGTTTTTGTAAAGGTTCTAAATTTAAATTAGAAAAATCGACAGTCTTCGGGATGACGTTAGCGTTGATTATTGTCGTTAAAAATTCTCCGTTTTCGTTTACTCTAACAAGAGCATTAGGTAAACGGACTTTTTCGTTTTCCTGCGCTTGCAAAATAGCGTCAGTATTTCTAAGATTACATTTTAGTTTATAAATTTTTTCAGTACGGCCGTCAATTTGGATTTTATTTTGATTAGGGTTGTGGTTTGACTGAATTTTGTCGCATTCGGGTCTTGACGAATCGTCAGTTACTTTGAAAAGTGGAACCTTTTTAAAATTGGTTATTAATTGTTTATTTCTTATGTCGACGATACAATGATAGTGCTCTAGGAAGTCAGCTCCTATCAGTCCATCAAAATTGATATCTAGATCATAGATGTAAACTTTATGTGGGTCGTTGTCCGTGAAGGGTATAAGAACAGATTCATTAATAGTAATTTTCTGATCGGTTATACCTTGTATAATTACATTTTCTGAAAATCTTCGTTTGTAGTTTTCCGCAGTTTTTGGTTTAAAGATAGAGATACCTGCGCCCGTATCGATTAGAATTTTGAATTTATTTGTGATGTCTTTAATGTAGTACAATTTTTTTGAATTTACGGTCAACAGTGAGTGAGATAGCGTTTCTACATGAACCCTTGTTCCGAAAAGTTCAGGAATGGGTTGAAATTGTCGTTTAGATTCATAGCTTGAATTTGATTCGATATTTGATCGAATTGATCTGTTTCCTGTGTTGGAGTATCCGCGGGATACTCCGGGCCTAAACAAAAATCCTGAGAATTGGTATTATAATCGTCTTGAGGCGTTTGAGAATTAGCAGTATAACTCTCGTATTCATTTTGCCAAATATCGGTATGGTTTGTTTGTGAATTTTGAGAATTACCAGTATAATTCTCTTGTGGTAAATATTGATCGTTGCAATCAGTTTGGTAGTTTTGGAAATCGTTGTATTGCTGATGGTCGAAATTATCAGGTTCATTATAGTAATTAATATGTTCATAGTTTAGAGGATCACAGTAATTGTCAAAATTAACGTGATGCGTTCTTTGTGGGTTTTGACGATTGAAATTTGGATTTTGTTGTTGATTTGGGAATCTTTGTTGGAAGTTGGGGTTCGGTCTTATTACCGAAGGTCTATTTTGTTGTGGATTATTTGCTTGTTGGGAATTTTGCGGAGAAAATTGCCTTTGATTATTTTGGCTGGAAAAATTCTGGAAATTTGGTCTTGAAATTTGCGCTTGACTGGGATAAGCGTTTGGAATGAAACTAGGAGATGAAAATTGTTGATTTTGCTTTGTGCGGCATTCATTAATTGTATGTCCGTTTCTTTTGCAGAAAGAACAGAATTTTTGTGGAATTTGAGAGCGTTTTGCTTGAGTTTGAATGGGATTTTTATTTGGGTTATATTTGTTGAATTTCTGGGATTCAAAATAAGACAATTGTAATTCTCTTTTTACTCGGAGAGTTGCATCGAGTACAGTAGCCGGGTTTCCAGCTCGGACTATCTGGCCTAATTTGGGTTCAAGTCCGGTTAACAAAGTATTAAGGGTCATAGTATCAATTAAGCGTGTTTGCGCATCTTTCTGTTCGTTTGTCATAGCGATTTGTTTGTTTACAGCGGAAAGCATTTTCGCGTTATGGGTTTGTAGCCTAGAGATAAAAGTTAATGGTGATTCATTACTTAGTTGATGGAGTCGTTGCAGATCTTGTATAAGCGAGGTTAGATCGCGCGCGTCTCCAAAATGAGACTCTAATAAGTTTTTAGTTTCACCCCATGAAGTTGGGTTTCTTGAATTTATTATTTCGGCCGCTTTGCCTTTTAATTTATTTTTTATGTGTAGCGAGAGCAATGTTTTTTGGTCTGCCACGGCCATGCAATAGGCCTGGCTACAAGCTTATAAGAAAGTTTGTAAAAATAAAGGGTTGCCATCATATTCGGGCACAATTGAGAAAATTTCACTTAATTTATACAGTTCAAGAACCGGTGCTGGTGTTGGTGCTGGTGCTGGACCTGATGCTGCACCTTGTGCTGTACCTTGTGTTACCTCGTCGGGCATGTTGCTCGATATTTAGTAAATTAAGGAGGTAAAACGAATTGATTAGAATAAAAAAAATGTCGTACCTTTGGTAGATCGATTGGGTTTTTGTGATACGAATGTTACATTAACAGTATAATGCACAGTATCTTTAAATTAAAATTAAATTTTAAAATTCTAGTTGAGCATTAGCAGTATAATGCTGTAGATTAATCGTTTGTGCTTAACGTCTAAGCTTTAGTTTGTTTGTAATAATAAAAATAAATATAAATGGGGATTGGATAATAGAAATAGTTTTCTGTGTATTAGCAGTATAATACACTACGTATGATAATAAAAACAATAAGTAAAAAATTGCGAGATGATTCGTTAAAGTACTTACAGTAATAGATTCTTCATTGAGTGTAGGTTCTTCCAGTAAGGGATTGGGATCCGCCACCACAAGTGAGGAAGGTCTCCTTGTTCTGATAGACAACTTGCACTAGTTAGGCACCTCGTGGAGATGTCGTCCTTGTTCTCGTGGGTCACTATCAGTTAGGCTTCTTGTTCTTAATGGTGTTCACGGAATCCTACCGACTGCGCCAATTGTTAGATCACGATTTACATTAAAGACTTTTTAAAAACTTTTATTAAAATTAAGAAGAGTCAACGTTGACTCTTGAAATGAAATTATAATATTATAGTGAAGTGTTTATTACGACATGAGTATATGAACTGAATACAAAATGTAATCTATCTTATTTATATCCTCGGTTAGCTGTACTTAGTCAGCATTTACATTATTCCCAAGAGAAAGCAAAGAGGAAATATGATATTTACATATCAGCGATAAATAATATGAGGGAATTCGTTATCAACACGTAGCTGAAATATGATATGCTGAGATAGTTTAAAAAGGAATAAAAGTCACGTACAAGTTTTATACAGTGTACCAAATATTATATAACATATATAGCTAGTACTCAATGTAGGAATATCTAAACTTTTAGTTGAAATTATGCATAGATTTTTATTGAGAATATAAATGTCTCGATTTGAATATACTGTCCTCAAGTTAAGTAGTTACTTTTCTTAAATTTTTCAATAAACACATATAAAGAAACAAAGAATTCTACTATTTATTTCAAATATTCTAAAGCTAATAAATTTGGAAGTTGAAACTATGTATAGTTTTCAATTAAGAATTTGGAAGTCTCAACTTGATTATACCCCACACAGCACAGAAATATTCTAAGAAGGTGCACAGAATGTTTGCTCGGAACGTTTTGAATATTCTGAGAATATTCTCACAACATGAAAATCATTACCATAGAATGTGCCATGCACATTACAAAGTGGAGTCTTTTGAATGTTCATAGAACATTTCAGGTATGTTTTCCCAGGTAGCAAAGTCACGTGAAAATTACGTGACTAGTTAGTAGTTTACTTGATAAAAATGAAGTAATTAATGCATAAATAAGAATTGTCCTATGAATTTGTTTGTTAGCCATCTGTATATTTTATTTACATTAACATATCTAATTATCTAATATTGTTTACCATCACTCCAATTTTTTTCTCACAAGGGTTGCCTGCAAATTATATTAAATTATTAAATTCAAATTTATTTTACTTACCTTTACCAATTGCCGTCGGTAGGGGTCGAACCGCTGCGCGTCCAACCTTCTGATTTGGAAGTCAACGGTTTAACTCACTCGGCCACTGAAGTTACACATGCTACTACCTACTTAAAGACTATAATTATAGTTGAAATCCGAAACAAAAATTTTTCTGATCTCAAATTTGATGAGCGGTGGGAGGGAAGTCAGGAGTCAACTGTTTTAAGATTTTATAGTTGAGGTACTTATACAAACCTAGGAAACGTGTTGGAGAAAAACGGTAAAGATATAATATCGTCATCTACAATATTTAATGGTCTAAACAGACCTAAAATTGGAAAAAATATATTCGTATATGGGTTTTATAAGCAATTATTACCCTTAAAAAACAAATTTTTTTTTGCAATTATTTTAACAAAAAAAAACGGGCTGAGCAGGGGTCGAACTGCCGACCTCGTGACTTGTAGGACAATCAATCAATAACAATTTATTAACAGTTTTTATACATTTATGTGCCTCACTGGATCCTAGCCCGGAGCCAGCCAGACAACCACGGCGAACATCGCCGAGGTGGGTGTGAGGCTCGGAAGTAAATTCGAGGGGGGGTAGAATCTCCTGTCTGCCACGTGCAGACTTAAAAGCTAGATTACAATTTTTATGTGTCCACATGGACCTAAAAGTAGCTTAAAAATAAACATAACACTGGGAACACTAAAATCGTAGGCGAGCGCACTTCGTAATTTTGATTGTTGATACGGGGAACACAACTAAACGAAAAAACCCGTTCGAACAAATGACGACCTTGTGGTCTGATCGCCGACAAGGAAGGTAGGAGGGAAATAAAATTGTGGTTTAAAAAATTAGGATTTATGTAAGTTTTCGGTCTAGAGGGGATTTAGAGAGACAAAAAAGGTCAAAAATAACAAAAAACATAAAAGAACATAATTGTACAAACATAAATGGGGAGAAAGAGGGATTAGAGATATGTAAAGTTGAGGAAAGATAAGAGTAATGAGGTAGAGGTAAGTTATCGTAGAAGGAAGTGTGGCTAGGGGGGCTGCTGGAAGATAGGCAACGCCTGGTATGGTAGGGGGTGTCTTATATCGAAAAGTATATGCCATACTTTTCTGCTGTCTGATTCGGGTAATGTTGCGGGTAAGCGGGCTATCGTCAAGTTTTAAACTGGTAGAATTTTTGTGAGGTTTCTTGGACGTAGTCCGCTAGTGGGGTTATGTCGTGGCAACGTGCAAGATCTCTAAGGGAGGTGTACCTACCGGAGTCTGAAATGAGGCGCATAAATTTGTGTTCTAGTTGTAGGACAACGCCTTAACTGACTCGACTACCATCCTCTTGTGAATATTTATTTAAAGACTTTATAGTTGGAACACGCAGCGGCTAGATTTTGCTTTTTAATACATTTTAATCTAATTTTATTATTAAAAGAGCTCGATATCTGCACAAATAAATTGTCGAATCTTTGCAAACTCTTTCGAATATAAATTATTTTGGATATAATTAGTAGTGTATTAGTGATTATTATTTTCGTAGAAGTTTTTTATTACAAAAGACATATAAATTAAGGTATCATTATTTCTGAGAAACAAATAAATACTTAAATAAATATTTGTATTTAGTATACCAAAATAATTATAATAATAGTTAAAAATAATAACCACTGTTATATAGGTATCGCATCAAAATTTTTTTGTGGAACGTACCACGAACGTTCTTTTAAAATATTACAGAAATATTTGATCAAAAATGTTTCGTGAATATTCCAAACTAGATAAAAATATTTATGGAGGTTCTAGGAATATTTCAGGTAAATATTCTGTTTACAGAATATTGTCACTTAATGAGAATATTCTGAAAATATTCTGTGCTGTGTGGGTTATCTTATTTTTTCCATCTTTGATAATATTTTTGATTCCACTGAATGACTTCTTATTTTTTGCAATTTCCGGTTGTCTGATTTCAATACCTTTTGGAGGCTGTCTTCCTCACCATCACTATTCTCACCCATTCAGTTTTAAAAAATTTTTTTTTTCTTATTTACCACAAAAATTTGACAATAAATAGGGGCAACCTAAAAACACTTTACTATATACTTTACTCATAACGTTACGTCTGTTATTTTATTAATTTACTTACTTTTGTGAACTGTTTTCAAATATGCCGAAGGTGTAATTAGAACTGTGTGATATCTTTACTTATACTGGATGCAGAACAGGCGCGGATTTATGGGGGGGTAACGGGGTAATTACCCCCCCAAGATTCTGTAAATCATCAATTTTTGTTTTAAAATGGTATGATTTTTGTTAATTTTGGGAAGAATTTTTTTTTTAATAGGGTAATTACCCCCCCAAGAAATTTTCATTTTAAATTTTGCAGTATGAAAAAATTTTTTGGATTTTTGCTCCCTGCTTTTCAAAAAAATTTTAGACTGAAAAATTTTTTTTTGGATTTCTCCCCTCACCCGCTCATCAAAAAGTTTTGGGTTCAGCGTCCCCCTCCCCAAGCTCAAGGTCCAGATTCGCCCTTGATGCAGAAGTAGACCCAACAAGGAAGGTGAAGTTAGAATGAATTTATAAAGTAATGTTGATAAATGAAAAGGCATGTGTAGTTGTACAGCAGGCCAATCGGAATATTATAAGCAAACTAGGAATTATTTTAACCATATATGCTACATGTATATTGTGAAAAAGAAAAGAAATTTGAATAAATGAGTTTTTTTTAAATTATGTTTTATTTCAGTACTATTGTATTTGTCTCAAAAAGCAATAAAAGTTCAACATATGTAAGAGTGCAAAATTACTTCATAACATCAATTAAATTTCTGAAATGACTAGTAAGAGTAGTAAGTGTAAAAGTACCTCAATGCATAAAGTTTAAAAGTCGTGTCAATGCACAGTTTTCCAAAAGATAGAAAACTTCGCAATAAAAGTGGACAATAGCTTTAAAAATTGGGAAATCATCTATCTAGCAAATTATGTTAAGTGAAACAAATTCCAATCCAAGAGATTATTATATGTACTTTGAAACTTAACCTAATATATTATCTATAAATGCAGATCAAAATATAAATAACTTACTTTAGTGAAAAAATCATCCTATAGAAAATGTCGTCTATATACACACATTTACTAGGTCATTTTCCAATTTTTTAAAGCTAGTATCCACTAACTGCGAAGTTTTTTTTGTCTTTAGGAAAACTGCATTGACACGGTTTTTGAGCAATATGTACTGCACTGAGGCACTGAATAATAATTTTTACTCTTACCAGTCATTTTAGAACATTAATTAATGTTATGAAGCAACTTCGTACTCTTACATATTATATAGAATATTTATTATTTTTTGAAAAACATTAACAGGTAAACAATTCGAAGAATAATTGTTTTTCTTACTTAACGAGTTGTGGTGAACAAAAAAAGGTAAATGTATGAAATTCAACACAAAAAAGTATGTTATTGCTTTAAAATGGTAAACAACTCAAATATGGAAAAGATAAATGCCTCAAGACAAGCATACAGTGCATAAACTATATATAGGTTATGTACTTCAGTGGTGAATTTAAGAGGTGATACGCACTTCGTAGTAACCGTGCACGGTGAAGTTCAGTTCTACAGGTAGCGGAAAGGTTATTAACACTAATAAATGTTACTAACAAGGTTCATCCCAACTAGCACAATTAGTTGCTGGAACGTAGCAACGACTATTGTGGGTACTTTAAAGTGTTCTGTCACTAGTCACAAAAGCATAACGGGAACGTTCCCATTACGTGAGTACGACCAAAATGGGGAATATTTTTTCGGTTACCGCAACGTCCCGGCTACGTTCCCGGAACTAGGCCGGTTACGTTCCAATGGCGTTGTGGTTATGTAGCGGTGGCGTCGCGGAGTGTAAACCGCGACTTTCGGGGAACTTTACCACGGCCCACTCTATCAAAGGAATGTTGCCTGCTTTGTCTTGCAACTGATTTTATTATACTTGTGTTTCATTCGTACATGATTATTGCTATCCATTTCTCTAACTCAGAAACTTAATAGAATATTAGAATAGTATAATATTAGAAGGCAAAACTTGTACAATTCTCCAATGGCTAACCATCAAAATTAAAACGAATGCAAGTTTATTGTCCAACATAATGATAAAACGTCCGAATCTGGCACGCGCCTTTATAATTTGCATTTTTTAATTAAAATATTGTCTTTAAAATATTTAACGTCATGCGAGAATGTGTCAACCTGGATGCTGAAAGCTATTTTTTATTGTTCTTTGAAACTTGAAAATAATTTGTATCCATTAATTTATTATATTTGGTGCAGAAATTATAAATTAAATTTTTAAGTTATTTATGAAGTTATGGTTCATGTCTTATAATAATGGCATCATAAGTCTTGGCCATCAAGATGGCGTATTTCAGAAAGAATCACTTTGAAATCGTTTTTACTAAGAAATGTGACTTGAAAGTAATTGTTACTTGAGGATAGTAACAGGAACTGAAAATATGTGACTTTAAAGTTACATTTATTACAAAGTACAGCATGGTACTGTAGCGTCACGTTAAAGTTGCAGCAAGGTTCCCGCTGCCACTTCATAGTTATATTTTTTTCAAAATTGATTCTGAACGCCGCGCCCTGGTGTGCTGCCATATGTCCGACGCGCGACGTTTAAACTGAACGCGCCCCTAATTTTGATTTTTGTCTATAGGGGAAAATTACATCAGCAGATGATATCAGTGAATTTCAATATTTTCAATCAATATATCGGAAATGGTGACGAAAACATGTAGTTGTCATAACGTTACGCCTGTTATTTTATTGGTTTTCTTACGTTTGTGAACTGTATTTAAATATGCCGAAGGTAGAATTAGATTTGTGTGATATCTTTACTCAAAGTGCATGCAGAAGTAGACCCATCAAGGAAGGTGAAGTGGTATTTAGAGCTGGACATGTAATTCTCTTCTAAGTCGAAGACGCCGTGAGAAAACAAATATTTGCCCTTTGTTTGCTCCCATGAAGTTAGAAGCTACGTAGAAATCACATAACTCTAAAGTAACCGCTAGTGGTAAAAACTACGAGGCAGTGACTACGGATATGTCAAATGAAGTTATTTACGCATCAAAGTCGTAAATTTAGTGACGGATTCGTAGTGGTTACTCATTCGAAGTTCCCATCTCAGTTACTGTTACTTTGGTGCTAGTTGGGATGACTTTAAACAGATAGTGAAGGTTGCCAGAATGTCGCGGCAATTTGAAAGTGGTTGCAACTTCGAAGGTCGTCCCACTGGCAACTAGGGCGTCCCCATGCGCCGGGAAAGCTACGTAAAAGTCACATAACTCTAAAGTAACCATTAGTGGTTAAAACTAAGAGGCAGCAACTATTGTTATGTCAAATGAAGTTATTTACACATCAAAGTCAAGTTTAGTGACGGATTCGTAGTGGTTACTCATTCGAAGTTCCTATCTCAGTTACTGTTACTTTGGTGCTAGTTGGGTTGACGCGCTGAAGCCAATTTTGTACAAAGAATTTCTATCGTGTCAGATTTCCTCTACCACCCCACCCCTTTCATCCCCTAACAAAAGGCCAAAAAAGGTCTTACTCTAAGTCTAAGGTCTTCTCATCCAACATTTTTGAAGTATTTTGACGCGCCGAAGCCAATTTTGGACAAAAAAAATTTGGTGGTTGAAGGGGGTGGTACAGGAAAACTGACCCCATAGGATTTTTTTGTCCAAAATTAGCTTTAGCTCGTCAAAATACTTCAGATCAGAACCTTAGGACAAGCAATACTTTATTTTTGCCTTTTTTGGGGGGATAAAAGATGACAGAGGGAAACTGACAAGATAGAATTTTTTTGTACAAAATCGACTTCAGTGCGTCAAAATACTTCAGGAAAGTTATATGAGAACCTTAGAACTTTTTAAGGGATAAAAGATGTGGTATAGAATAACTGACGCGGTAGAAATTTTTTTTCCCAAAATTGGCTTCAGAGCGTCAAGATACTTCAGAAAAGTTAGATGACCTTTTGTAGTTCTGTGTAATCTGTAATGGATGTATTTATCTATTTCCTCTTTGTTCATCTACATCAAAAGGTGAAACCGGAAGTTGTAGAAACTTGACAGATGGATATAAGAATGTCGTTTTGGTAACATACCAGATAGCACAATTTGATTCCTGGAATATTCATTGATTATACGTTTGGAAGATTTGATTATTCCTAAAAAATTTTTAAATATTCCAGACGTTACAGAAATATTCTTTTTTATCCAAATGGCACAGTTTATAGATATTCTACGATTATCCAAAACGCATATTATAAGAATAATCAAGTTACTCTAGGAATATTTTAAAAATATTATAATAATATTTCCCCTCAATAGAACATTCCTAGATTATTATTCCACTCTTTCATGAATATTATGGGTATAAGCTTATATTATTCTCACATACAGATTAATTCTTATTTTATTGGATTTTTATGTTGCATTACATAATATGTAATAATAAATTGACGAATTATAACCAATTTTAAACTGAAATGGCATTTACCAGTTATAAGTAGGTAAAGAATGAGAAACGGCATGTACCCCCCTCCATGCCTCCCTGTGTACCCCCCACTCCTCACCCCACCCTAAACGGGATTGGTCGATGGGAGGGGATGAGCCACGCCCACCTTAACAGGATTGGTCAATGGGAGGGGATAAGTCGCGCCCACTTTAACGGGATTGGTCGATGGGAGGGGATAAGCCACGCCCTCCTTAACGAAATTGGTCGATGGGAGGGGATAAGCCGCACCCACTTTAACGTGATTGAACGATGGGAGGGGATAAGCCGCACCCACTTTAACGGGATTGGCCAATGGGAGGGGATAAGCCGCACCCACCCCAACAGGATTGGTCTATGGGAGGGAGGGAGGGAGGGAGGTGAACTCAACATTCTTCTAAATGGGGTGGGAGGTGTGTGAAGTGGTGGTGGTATTATAGACCTCTGTTACAGGCATACATCTTAAAATATATTTAGAGAGTTCAAATACAAAGCACCTCCCCCCAACCAAATTAACTTTTATTGTATAAATACATTTAACACCATTAAGGTTTCCATTATTGTTCATGTGCTAACAGTATTTCAAGAAACAATTAAATTTTAACTATTCAAGATGGTCGAAAACTGTAGTGTCTTGCCTGAACTGAAATTTGACTTATTTAATAATTTACCTTCAGCACCTCAGAATAAAAATGATTTAGTGATACTTGGTGAAAGAAGGCATAAACTAAATAAATCGAGAAGCAAATATGTGTCAACAGGATTGTCCAGTGACTTCTGTTATAACCCATGTGTAAAGCTAAGTGGAAATAAAAATGATGCAATAATTTTTACTGAAAAAGAGTGGACTCATTTTCTTACATTTCGAGGAATTGTTAATAATTTCATATACTCCAACGATAAAACACAACCAATAGACGCTGGTGATTTCCTTATTCAATTTGAGCAATTCCCCAATTCCAAAGTTATAAAAATTGTAAAGAACAATTCATACGTTTACTTGGGTTATGAATCAATCTGCAAGTTGTGGGAAGTATTACCACTTGTCAAGTATAGCATTGATATGTTAAGAAGACAACAGTTTATAAATTATTTCAAGAACGTGCAGAGAGAACTACAACGTCAAGGAGGAAATGTATTTGAAAATGCTGTAAACCTTATTCAACAGAGCATGAATTGTAATAATGAGAATATTTCCATGCTCATGGAGTTAATTTACATTTATCCAGAAGTATTCGAAGTGGAATGTTTTGGTAGGGTGTAATGGTGAGGAAAATGACATTTAATTTAGCGTTACTAAATGTCACATATTGTAAGTCCTATTTTAGAAGTAATGTATATAGTGATAGATTTTGTAAATTAATGTAAGCGTAACTCATTTACTTGTTATTTTATACAATTTTATAAAATATGTGAAAAAGATATAAATAAAAAACACTTGTTACTTAAAATTTGTTTTATTAAAATAAAAAGACATATGTACAGATTATATTTATACAATTTGATTTTTCAAAATCCATGAATTATGTTGACTGTTTAACTCAAGCCATTTTATGTAGAGTTTATCCCCCTTTTTTCTGATAATCTTCTCCACAAGATATATGTCAGGATACTTTACTTTCTGTAGTTCATGCTCGTAAAAACCTCCTTGAATTTGATCCCCTTCCTGATCCTCCAAGAGATATGTTCTAGGATTACTTCTATGAATCTTTCTGATTTGGAAAATTTCATTTGACCAATTAGGAGTATAACCTTTTGAAAATGCTTCTCTATATTTACTAATTCTTACATAATCGTTAACTTTAAATTTTTGTTTTCTTGGATCAACTGTTTTCAGATGGCTATAGGCAGTTCGCAACAATCGTTTCTCATCTTTCTTTTTAACATTTATTGATTTCATTCCAATAGTTCTGTGTTTTGTGTTATTGTATTCTGTAACGATATCTGATAAGATATCTAACCATTTGTAATTTCCTTGTAGGCTGAACTGCCTCCACATTTTATTTTTTAAACTTCTATTCACTCTTTCTACAACACTCGCTTTAAGGTGTGTGTAAGAGCTATAGTGGTTAATTTTCCACCTATCGGTTAATTCCTTAAATTTCTTATTGTAAAATTCTTTACCCATATCTGTCTGTAAATTTTTGGGTCGTACATTCATCTGCGACAAGATCTTGTCCATCGCTCGTACAACTTCATTTCCACTTTTATTTTTCAGAGGTTCGCACCAAACAAATTTTGAAAATACGTTAATAACCACTAAAATATATATATAACCTTTATTTATTTTAGCATACTCGATCATTTCAACAAGATCTGCTTGAACAAGATCATTAAGACCCTTAACAATTACTCTTCTTCTTTTAAAGTACTTTCTGGCAGGCTTATGAATTTCATTGACTATTTCCTGTTTAATGTTAGTCATCCTTGGTCAGCGGGCACTGCAGAACAATTTGAACATATAGCGGATCTTTATTCTTTGCATAGAACATAAACTTATCTTCAATATTTATGATTTCCCCCACAAGTTTTTCTGGTAAAACTTCTTTCGTGTTCAAGAAAACTGTGGTATCGACAGGTGAAACCTCTATATTTTCAACTCTACCAGATAAAAAGATTTTGTATTCTGTTGTAGTATTTTCTAATGTGTAGAAATTTATACTTTTAGATTTCTGTACACGACCTCGTACATTTATAATACATTTGCTATGATATGAAGAGGGCTCGCAAATGTAAAAAGGTGATGTTCTTGGGGGTGAGGTTAAGATGGGTGAACGGAGAGTTGGTGCAGAATATGGAGTTATTCTCTCCCTCAACATGTGCCTTCCAAATTTATCAATTGGCATGGTTAACAGACCTAAAGTTTTACACTTAATGAGGCTCTAACTTTCCACACATACTGTTTATCGTATTATTTTAGCTTCCCTCAATTGTTCTATTATTGAAATTATTTCATTATTATGTCCATTATTCCCTGCTAGTTGTGACGCTATCAGGAGTCTTAAACGATCTACAATTTCATTATAGTCATCAAAATGCTTATATTCAACCTGCTTATTATTGAATTCCATCATTGTTAGATTTCCTCCTCTCTTGTTTTGACTTTGTTTTCATCGTTTGCGATGTAGGAAGAGAACTAGATCTCGATCTTTGCACCGTAGCGGGTATCGATGATGCTGATTTATTTGAGGTACTGGTTTTCTTATTGTTCCTTTCTTGAGTCAGCGAATATAAGTTCGTAACTCTTGGTTTAATAATATCTATAAATTTAAATGAATTCGATGTAGATAGGCCTTTCTCCGGATCGTAACCTAGGTAATGAGCATTAGTCTTTCTAATTATATCAATGTACTGATCTATATCAGTCGGTCGATAACCCGCAGGATGCTTTTTAAACATTAATTCATACAATCCCGGTGTACCTATGTATTTAAATTGACCGTTAATGATAAAGTCGGCTCCATCAAAGTCAATAGTTGCATCACCAATCGCATATTTTTTCGCAAATGGGTCGAAGTAAACACCGAAGGTATCGTCATATTCATTTTTTACATCCTCAAGTTTACCTTCTATATACGCTCGCGGTAAAGGTTTTTTAAATTGTTGTAAATACTTTTCATGCTCGGCCGCTATAGATGTATCTGCTATCGTTGCTGGAAAAGTTTCATCAAAGAAACTTCCAGCGATTTCAGGTCTTACTTGGGTTGGATCATACTGAAATGTTTCATCCTCCAAGTAAACAGGTCCTGCGGTATTGTAATATTCAAGAGGAGTTTGACCAATTGATCGAGTGTTTAAACTTTCACGGTTAATTTCTTCTTTTAGCTCCTTTTTCAAATAAGGTTTTGGCAAAGCACTTTCCGTTTTAATTAGAGTTGACACCAAATCTTTAAGAGGTTGAGTAATTGGCTTGTAAGTTTTCTCTAACTGGGACTGTGATTTGTCAATATTTCTTTTCAAACTTTTATATTTTTGTTTCAGCGCCTCTCTTGTTTTTAACAGTTGTACTGCTAATCGGTTATCCATGATTACTGACTGATATCATTCAGTGTTTTAACTTTATATATGAATGAATTTATCGAATCCTTTTCGATACTTTCCAGAGTTAATAGCGCAATCTTTATCTATTACGACAAATCCATATTTATCTTTCCAACAAAATGCACAGAGCTCTCTGAAATCTTGAAAACACATATCCACATTTACATGATCATCATAAATATGTTTCAAATTGGTCATATCCTGAGGGAATATCACAATAAGGTTAGCATTATCTCTACACAATTGTTTTGGAATGGCACTGTATGTCTGACATAGATAAAAACAATCAGTGTTTTTATGACGTCCAAAACAAAAATAACTTTTAATGATATTTTGATTACAAGAAGCTAAATCATCGAATATTATCACTGAATTCGGTTTTATTTCTTCTGGAGGTATTACTGCATCACCATCGTTATATTCGAAATATCCAATTTCATTCACAGGTTCCATTAGCATTCTTAAGTACTCATATTTTGGTTGATATAGGGACTTAGAATATAAATATATATTTTCAAAACGTAAACCATTGGGATGTTCTAACAAACTGAGCATTACATTTGTCTTTCC
Source organism: Rutpela maculata (assembly GCA_936432065.2). Lineage (NCBI taxonomy): Eukaryota > Metazoa > Arthropoda > Insecta > Coleoptera > Cerambycidae > Rutpela > Rutpela maculata. The sequence goes on along the minus strand of OW386288.2, from coordinate 91,592,355 downwards.
ACATCCAGAGCTTCCAACCAAAAGTCCTCGTTTCGATTGTCCACCAAATAAAATACCATGCTTTTGAATCGTGCTGGTCATGGAAACGTGATCATGATCTGCTATTGGTAGAACCGTTTCTTGCTGATGAATCTTCATTTCAAGCTGCTACTAATTAATACCTGAGGTGGAATTTCATTACGATAAGAACTATAGCAAACTGACTGGACATCGCATCCTACCTATATATATAAGGGTACCTAGCAAACATGTTTCATTTGTTTACACCATTTACGTTATAATGGTTAGAAGAAAGAGTTCTCCATCCAGTAAAGCTGAAAACGCTAAGAAGAGAGGATGTGGTCTGCTTAATAAAATAATTAATAAGCTCCCAGTAGAATTGCATTTACCTGGTTATAATTATTGTGGGCCTGGAACTAAACTTTCAAAGCGATTACAAAGAGGTGATAAAGGAATTAATCCATTGGATGAGTGCAAAGAACACGATATAGCATATTCTAAATTTCAAGACGTGGAAGGAAGAAATCAGGCTGACAGAGAATTAGCTGAAGTTGCACTTAAACGTTTAAAAGCAGCCGACTCAGGGTTTGGTGAAAAAGTTGCCGCGTTGGGAGTCGGTGGGGTGATGAAATTAAAAAGTAAGTTGGGAATGGGTCTTAAACGTGGAAGAAGTCACGCCTCAAAGAAGAAAGGTGGACAAATAAATGTAAAAGTTGGTGTAAAGAGAAAAACAAAATCAAAGAAGCGGAGGAGAAGAATTCTAGATACCCCAAAAATAGGTGGATTTCTACCACTTTTGTTGCCTCTTTTGGGGGCACTAGGAGCTATAGGAGGAGGTGCAGCTGGCATTGCAAAAGCAGTTAATGACGCTAAGTCAAATCGTTGCTGAACAGAAGAGACATAATTTAGCAATGGAGCAAGCCACAAAAGGGAAAGGTTTATACTTGGGTCCTTATAAAAAAGGCTCTGGACTATATTTGAAAACTTATCCAAAAAACTCCCAATAAAGCTGCCTCACCGACCACTCACTAATTTAGATCTAATGAAATATTCGAAAATGCTTAAAATTCCTCATTTTCGCGATATATTTATGAGAGATACGCTTCCCAAAAAAATAAAGAAGAATGAAACTGGTATAATAAATCTAGATACGAATGATGGAGAGGGCACTCACTGGGTAGCGTACGCCAAGAAAAACAAAGAAATAATTTATTTTGACAGTTATGGAAATTTGAGACCTCCAGAAGAATTAATAAAATATTTTTTAAGTGACGGCAGCTTGAATACAATCAGATATAATTATGACTCTGTGCAAAATTATAATTCATGTATCTGTGGACATTTATGTTTATTTTTTTTGTATAATCAATATAAATAGCAGATTGTTTGATGGTGGGAGGTGATCTCCACCTGATCTCATCGTAGATCATTAATTCATAGGGGAAAAAGAGTAGAATAGCCACCTATCATGCATTTCTCAGTGAGTGGTGAGCGGTGAGGATCCCTAAATTAATTGTGATATAACAAATTTACAATTCTTTTGATATCATGCAGAAAATGGCATCCAAATTTTACAATAAAAATAATTCCATGATAGATTTTTCAATTGTATCAAATAATCCAGTAATATATAAGTCTTTCGATGAACGTTTATTATCATTTGAAAAATGGAATGGTAATGTGGAACCATCAGAACTTGCTCTAGCAGGATTTTATTACAGTGGCTGCCATGATGTAGTCAGCTGTTTTTGTTGTGGAGTCGAGATTTATAGATGGGAGGCGTGTGACATACCTATAAATGAACACTTGAAATATTCAGCAGATTGTTCTTATGCAAAATTAATAAGAAGCCTATTGCTGCGAAATATAAAGGAGCACACATGTATAACAAAAAATCATATGGTTGGTTTTAGAAGAGGTTTCACGTGGCTTGTGACCATAAGCTTGCATGTAATAAGTATCTATATGTTTATGATACTTAACATACATTTATAAAATACAATATATACGTATGTACCAATGTACTGGATATTATGCCTGTTTGTACATGGATTTGTCTCAGATGTAAAAGTGTTTTAGAAGAATATAATGCACCCATGGATAATAAAATATATACTGTTTGTAGCAATTGTGATCTAAGTGATAGAAGGGCACACGCTGCCTAATCTGTTAATATTTTATAACATAATTTATGTATGTATGCAATAAGCATCTGTATATTTATGAATGTAACTTAGAGTGTAATTTATAATAAATGCCTTAATAATAAATAATTTGTTTCAATATTTTTCAAATTATCCACTTTTCCTCATCATTCAGTTCTATAGTTATACTTCAAGCAGTGATTTTTTCAAATTTGAAGAATAATTTATTTCTTCAACTTCATTCTACCAACATTTCACAAATTAACCCCCCCCCCCCCCCCCAAATTGTATATATAACTCACGAATACTATATAAAATAATAAAAGAGAATATAACTTAAAAAAATTTATTAAAAAAACATATTTTTGAAACTACAAAAAAAAACACCTTAAATTTACAACAGACTAAAAATTAAATAAAACTAAACTAAACTAATCACTAACCTACACTATGCTACAGTTCAATCAAATGGCATATTGGCCATAAAGGCGTGGCACTTTTTGAGCTCCACGTCAACTACACCGACTTTCGCCTCTACCGTATCGGCTTCTTCAGCAATAAGTTGCTGCCGGTGGCGAAGTCGGTGCAGATGCTGGAGCATTTTTGATTTTGATAGTTTCAGTTTGTGAGAGTACTTATTCGCCCTTTTCACCATGCACTCCCGCACTTCACGTTTAAATTTTTCTCTTTCATTGTTCACTGCCGCCTCCTGCTTCGCGACGTCGCACCGCACAAGGTCCAGCCACCCGTCCATTTCAAATTGGAGAAGAGCCTCTCGCTGCACCGTCCTCGGAGATGTATCATCTGTTGTGGTCCCAGTCAGTTCCTCTCCGAAGGACGACACCGCTGCGCTCCTCCCCACATCTGATTTTGGCAAAACTATAAGGAAAAAGAAAGTTAGATATCCACCCTGTCAAAAAAATCTCATCAATCCGTATTGAAAATTATCAAAAATTAATAAGTATCTATGAGAACCTATATGGTCAATAAGTTTCTATAAGAGTTAGGTAAAGTTGCTGTTGAAATTGTTATCAGTTTATATCCGAATTGACCAGCAAAATGAGTCAAGCCATATCCATTTGTAAATCCAAACATTTACTTATACCACATCAATGAGAATTTATGAGCACAGTATCTAATGTAATTCGTGCGGCTTTCCGTGATTAAAAGACAAGTGTTTCTTTAAGAAACGAGCTGCATTAGGTTAGAACAGTTTTGATTTGCAATTGAAGATTACAAATTATAATGTTTGAATAGGGATTTATGAGATCAGTTTCTATGAGTATTAATGTTTTTTTTCAGTAATATATTAAATGTGTTTTCATTTGTTTGAATGGGTAAAAAGAAAAGTCAGTTTTCAACTGCAATTACAAATACAAGTTTAATCGCTTCGAAGGGGTGAGGTGCGATCGATTTCTAAAAGTATTTATGCTGTTTTCCGAATATAGTTATGATGAGGTTTAATCAGTATAACAAATTGTTAACTACTTGTTATGATATGGTCGGAAATTCCAAGTACACATTTAGTATTCCTTCAAGAGGATTGATGAGAGCAGTTTCTACGAGTATCTATTTGTTGTTCCTATAGTAAATTATATAAGTCTTTATCAGTACAGATTCGGATCTAATTTAAATATGAAAATTATATCAGAATAAAGCAACCAAATATTTTAAACAGTATCTATTTGTAAATCCACACATTTACTTATACTATCTCAATGAGAATTTATGAGAACAGTATCTAATGTAAAACGTGCGCCTTTCCGTGGTTAAATGGAAAGAGTTTCTATAAGAAACGAGCTGCATTAGGTTAGAACAGTTTTGATTTGCAATTGAAGATTCAAAATTATAATGTTTGAATAGGGATTTATGAGATCAGTTTCTATGAGTATTAATGTTTTTTTTTTCAGTAATATATTAAATGTGTTTTCATTTGTTTGAATGGGTAAAAAGAGTTTTCAACTGCAATTACAAATACAAGTTTAATCACTTCGAATGGGGTTATATGCGATCAATTTATAAAAGTATTTATGCTGTTTTCCGGATATAATTGTGATGAGGTTTAATCAGTAACAAATTGTTCACTATACATGTTATGATATGGTCGGAAATTCCAAGTACACATTTGGTATTCCTTCAAGAGGATTGATGAGAGCAGTTTCTACGAGTATCTATTTGTTGTTCCTCTAGTAAATTATATAATTCTTTATCAGTAAAGATTCGGATCTAATTTAAATATGAAAATTATATCAGAATAAAGCAACCAAATATTTTAAACAGTATCTATTTGTAAATCCAGACATTTACTTATACTATCTCAATGAGAATTTATGAGAACAGTATCTAATGTAAAACGTGCGGCTTTTCGTGGTTGAAGGGCAAGTGTTTCTATAAGAAACGAGATGCATTAGGTTAGAACAGTTTTGATTTGCAATTGCAGATTACAAATTATAATGTTTAAATAGGGATTTATGAGATCAGTTTCTATGAGTATTAATGTTTTTTTTTCAGTAATATATTAAATGTGTTTGCATTTGTTTGAATGGGTAAAAAGGGAGGTCAGTTTTCAACTGCAATTACAAATACAAGTTTAATCACTTCGAATCAGGTTATATGCGATCAATTTCTAACAGTATTTATGCTGTTTTCCTAATATAATTGTGATGAGGTTTAATCCGTAACAAATTGTTCACTACATGTTACGATATGGTCGGAAATTCCAGGTACATATTTAGTATTCCTTAAAGAGGATTGATGAGAGCAGTTTCTACGAGTATTTATTTGTTGTTCCTACAGTAAATTATATACATCTTTATCATTATGCATTCGGATCTAATTTAAATACAAAAATTATATCAGAATGAAACCCCAAATATTTTAAACAGTGTCCACCTGTAAATCCAAACATTCAAAGATAATATTATAATGAGAATCCATCAGAACAGTATCTAATGTAACGTGTGCGGTTTTCCGTGGCTAAATTTTAAAATCATTTGCGATAAATAAGCTTTAACGGATTCGAACAGTTTTCATTTGCATTTCCAGATGAATAGTTTTAATTGTTAGGGATCTATGAAGTAGTGTAACGTTTTTTTTTTCAATAAAATGTGTTTTTATTGGAAAAAAACCTTACACAAAGACACTGATCTCATAGATCCCTATTTAACAATTAAAATTATTCATCTGGAATTGCAAATTAAAACTGTTCAAATCCGTTAAAGCTATTTATTAAAAATACTTTTAAAATTTAGCCACGGAAAGCCGCACGCGTTACATTAGATACTGTTCTGATTGGTTCTCATTAAAATATATCTTTAAATGTTTGGATTTACAAGTGGATACTGTTTAAAATATTTGGTTGTGTCATTCTGATATAATTTTTGTATTTAAAGTAGATCCGAATGCATACTGATAAAGACAAATTTTCTATTGGAACAACAAATACATACTCATAGAAACTGCTATCATCAATCCTTTCGAAGGAATACTAAATATGTACCTGGAATTTCCAACCATATCGTAACATGTGGTGAACAATTTGTTACTGATCAAACCTCATCACAATTATATTCGGAAAACAGCATAAATACTGTTAGAAACTGATCGCATATAACCCCATTCGAAGTGATTAAACTTGTATTTGTAACTGCAGTTGAAAACTGACCTTTCTTTTTACCCATTCAAACAAATGAAAACACATTTAATATATTTATTACTGAAAAAAAAAACATTAATACTCATAAAAACTGATCTCATAAATCTCTATTCAAACATTATAATTTGTAATCTTTAATTGCAAATCAAAACTGTTCTAACCTAATGCAGCTCGTTTCTTATAGAAACTCTTGCCATTTAACCACGGAAAGCCGCACGTTTTACATTAGATACTGTCCTCATAAATTCTCATTGATGTGGTATAAGTAAATGTCTGGATTTACAAATAGATACTGTTTAAAATATTTAGTTGCTTTATTCTGATATAATTTTCATATTTAAATTAGATCCGAATGCATACTGATAAAGACTTATATAATTTACTATTGGCACAATAAATACATACTCGTAGAAACTGCTATTATCAATCCTTTCGAAGTAATACTAAATATGTACCTGGAATTTCCACACGTAACATGTAGTGAACAATTTGTTACTGATCAAACCTCATCACAATTATATTCGGAAAACAGCATAAATACTGTTAGAAATTGATCGCATATAATCCCATTCGAAGTGGTTAAACTTGTATTTGTAATTGCAGTTGAAAACTGACCTTTCTTTTTACCCATTCAAACAAATGAAAACACATTTAATATATTACTAAAAAAAACATTAATACTCATAGAAACTGATCTCATAAATCCCTATTCAAACATTATAATTTGTAATCTTCAATTGCAAATCAAAACTGTTCTAACCTAATGCAGCTCGTTTCTTATAGAAACTCTTGCCATTTAACCACAGAAAGCCGCACGTTTTACATTTGATACTGTCCTCATAAATTCTCATTGAGATAGTATAAGTAAATGTCTGGATTTACAAATAGATACTGTTTAAAATATTTGGTTGCTTTATTCTGATATAATTTTCATATTTAAATTAGATCCGAATACATACTGATAAAGACTTATATAATTTACTATTGGCACAACAAATACATACTCGTAGAAACTGCTATCATCAATCCTTTCGAAGTAATACTAAATATGTACCTGGAATTTCCGACCATATCGTAACATGTAGTGAACAATTTGTTACTGATCAAACCTCATCACAATTATATTCGGAAAACAGCATAAATACTGTTAGAAATTGATCGCATATAACCCCATTCGAACTGATTAAATTTGTATTTGTAATTTCAGTTGAAAACTGACCTTTCTTTTTACCCATTCAAACATATGAAAACACATTTAATATATTACTGAAAAAAAAAACATTAATACTCATAGAAACTGATCTCATAAATCCCTATTCAAACATTATAATTTGTAATCTTCAATTGCAAATCAAAACTGTTCTAACCTAATACAGCTCGTTTCTTATAGAAACGCTTGCCATTTAACCACGGAAAGCCGTACGTTTTACATTAGATCCTGTTCTCATAAATTCTCATTGAGATAGTATAAGTAAATGTAAAGACTTATATAATTTACTAGAGGAACAGCAAATAGATGCTCGTAGAAACTGCTCTCATCAATCCTTTTGAAGGAATACTAAATGTGTACTTGGAATTTCCGACCATATCATAACAAGTAGTGAACAATTTGTTACTGATTAAACCTCATCACAATTATATTCGGAAAACAGCATAAATTCTTTTAGAAATTAATCGCATATAACCCCATTCAAAGTGATTAAACTTGTATTTGTAATTGCAGTTGAAAACTGACCTTTCTTTTTACCCATTCAAACAAATGAAAACACATTTAATATATTACTGAAAAAAACATTAATACTCATAGAAACTGATCTCATAAATCCCTATTCAAACATTATAATTAGTAATCTTCAATTGCAAGTCAAAACTGTCCTAACCTAATGCAGCTCGTTTCTTATAGAAACACTTGCCATTTAACCACGGAAAACCGCACGTTTTACCTTAGATACTGTTCTCATAAATTCTCATTGATGTGGTATAAGTAAATGTTTGCTGCTCCATTCTGGTAGAAACTGATAGAAATTTCAGCAGCAACTTTAACTCCAGGCTCCAGTAGAGGGAGCTGTATACGTGTCGCTAATTCATATCTAATGTAATGTGACCTAAGGAACTGACGTGTGTGTTAAATTAAAAGTAAAGCAGTCTCTTTCACTGCTAACTCATTCGTTGCTTCTAGGCTAGAACAAGAACACCCGAGGAAATGAGGACTTAGCAGTATTTTGTGTTTACCACAATATTAGTATTTCTATTTGAAATATGCAATTTAAACTGTACATTTGCCGGCATGCATATCCAAATTAATACTAATAAAAAAGCAAAATGGAAGTTTACAATAAAAATACATCTGTAAAATATACAATTGAAACACTGTACATTTGTTGACATGTATATCCACATTAATACTAATAAAAAGACAATGTTGAAATTTACAATAAAAACATGTTGATAAATGGTGTGTTACATACGATAGATACTGGAGAAAGGACGGATTGAACTCTTATGATATTACTTATAGAAAAGTTTAGAATCTCTTTAAAGTTGTATCTGTAATTCCATATGTTTACAGATACAAGGGCAAGGGTGCATTTGCAGACCGTAAACTGTAGATTTGTTGATGTATATTTCATATAAGTACTCATGAAAGGGCAACATGATAATTCCAAATAGCTCATTCGGAATTACTGTTTCATAACCGATTTAAAACTTAATAAAACAGATAAAATCCTGTCTGTATAATACTAATTTAACTTATAGGAACGATAAAACCGCATCACTTTTTTTTTATAAGTTTCTATGTGGAATTTTTGGCAGGGCAATTATTCAATACCGAAGGTCCGTGAAAGATCCGGCCAGAATCTCGATGCCGGATCCGATGCTTCTAGCCGACCGCTCCCGGTTCATTAACTGAGCCATCTCCTCCTCAAAGGAGCAGTCGGAAAACTGATCGTCTTCTTGGCCCCCTAGGCCTCTTGGGTAGAACACATCTCCAGCAGACATCTTATTTTCAGCAGGAAACAAGCAGAAATATAAACGTGAAGCGCGGAGCACGAAAACGCGGCGAATTAAATTTAAGTCTATTTAAAAAAAACTAACACTTAAAATAATAAATTAACACTTAAAAATAACTTACGAACAAACTAATTAAAAAGCAAAAATTAAAAAAAATAAAAAACAAAAATGACGCAAATATAATAAACTAACTAACGCTTAAAAATACTACTACTCGAACTTACTTAAATAAAATAAATTAGAAAACAAGGATTGAAAAAATATTGAAACAAAATAAAAAACAATAAAAATTAAAAAAAAACACGGCGGAATACAATAAAATCAAAAGTACAGAATGAACTGTTAAAATTCACAGCTGAATTTTACTTTAAATAAAGTTCCACCCCAAACAAATTGTAGGTAGGGAGATAGGTAAACAGTAAGTGTGCGTGAAATGAACTGCAATGTATGCAAGTTGAATAAACTGCATACATATACATATATAAAGAAACATGTGTAATGGATTCACTCATTAATATCAGACATTTCTTAAATACAGTTATTTGATATCGAATATATAGTTCCTTGTAAAACTATAATCTACAATGCTGTGTCCTCAGTGTGGAAAACAATTTTCATCAAAAAGTAGTTTGTCACGTCATCGTCGGGAAAGCTGTCCCTACAGAGAAATAGGGGCACATAGTGCCCCTAAAAGAATCAAACTAAACAATTCACCGGCTAAAAAATACAATAAGGAATCCCAAAATCTTCCTGGCCCATCTGGTGTGCAGTATCATGCTAAAAAATGTAATAAGGAATCTGAAAATCTACGCATCTCCGATGGTGGTCATATAAAAGCTCAGGAGGTTATTATTAATTGCCCACAATGTTATGAAAAAATGCCTAAAAATAAATTAATGGGACATTTAAAAAGTTCATCTCACAAGAAAGTGATCAATATTGTGGAAGATGGGGTAGAAAAACTTCAGAGCGCATTCAAGAACCGAATTTCGAGCTACCGTTTTTCCACAAAGAATCAGTGCACAGATATCACCCAGTTTTTGGAAGAAGTAAAAATGAAAGTTATCTCAGTAATTGAGACATATATTAAAACATTCTTCAGCTTAAAAATTAATATGGAATTATTTGGGCTATACGTTATTGAGGAGAAAGAAATGTCAGATATAAAGTCATTCAATACTAAAAATAAAGTTGTGACGCACTCATTGAATGTATTAAATCTGTATAATGAGTTCAAAGAAGAGATCATTGAGAAAGCATCAACCTTTCAAGAGCGAGACTCAGGTATGTGTAACAAATTTATTTTATCGTATGATTTCTGCAGCTTAATTTTTTTACATGACTATTAATTATTTTTTAGGATGGGTTCTGAAGCACGTTAGTTTTCTTGAAGTCAATCTCAACAAATACAACCCATTATTCGCATCATCATACATTAGGTTACCTAAATTTATTGAAAATAAGAGAGCTGTTTTAAATATTCAAAATAATGATGACAAGTGTTTTGCTTATGCCGTCAATGCTGCGATTTTTCCAGCCAATGGGCCTCCGCATGAAGTATCATCCTATCCTCATTACGGAACATTGCTAAATTTTGAAGGTATCGATTTTCCTGTTAAATTAAATGATATTCATAAATTTGAAATTTTAAATAATATCTCTATAAACGTATTCGGGGTAAATAATCAATATAAAGATGGTAAAATGGTCAGTGAGATTGTAGGCCCCTTACATTTCACAAATAAAAAACAAAATACACATGTAAACTTATTACTCATTGCTGATGTTGAAGGTAATACTTATTAAAGACTTATCACGATTAGTCTCTAGCCAAAGATCTAAACATCACGGTCGAAATTATATTTGTGACGGTTGCCTACTATTTTTTAATTCTCCTGAGAAATTGTATGCTCATGAAAGAAATGACTGTAATCATTTATGTACCATTTTACCCGATACAGATCCACAAATCAATAAATGTGGGGAATTAATTGCAGGAAATATTCTGAAATTTGTTAATTTTGAGAAACAATTACCGGTTCCTTTCGTTGTATATGCAGATTTTGAAAGTTTATTAAAGCCAATTCATTACAATGAACCATCTGATAGTAAATCCTTCTCCGTTAAAACGTACCAACATGAGCCGTATTCATTTTGCATCTACTTAAAGTGTAGTTTTGATGATAATCTTTCCAAACTTGAATATTATCGAGGTGTTGATGCTGTGGAAGTATTTGTGAAAAGTTTAGATGAACTTGTCTTACAATTATATCAAAATCACTTAAAAAATATAGTTGAAATGAAACCATTATCACAGAATCAACAAGATATTTTCAATAAGAGTCAAATTTGTCATATCTGCGATAAACCTTTTGAGAATGGTGATGAAAGGGTCCGCGATCATTGCCACGTTACCGGTAATTTCAGAGGAGCTGCTCATTCTCATTGTAATTTAAACTTTAAAATACCTAAATTTATACCAGTATTCTTTCATAACTTAACTAATTACGATTCTCATTTATTTATTAAAAAATTAGCTTTGAAACGAGAAAGTATTCAAGTTCTTGCACAGAATAAAGAAAAATATATTACGTTTTCCAAACAAATTCTTGTAGATAAATCTAATGACAAAAAACCGAAGAAAATTTTCATAAAATTAAGATTTGTCGATTCTTTTCGCTTTTTACCTGCATCTTTGGATAAACTAAGTCAAACGCTAGAAACACATCAATGTCTCGAAGTAAGAAAATTTTATACCGATGACAAACAATTCAATTTATTAAGACGTAAAGGTGTCTTTCCGGTATTCCTACGTAGATTCGCTGGAAAAATTGGATGAGGGCAAATTACCATCACAGGATGAGTTTTTTAATATCTTGAGTGGTGACTCAATTTCTCAGGAAGATTATGATCGGGCTTGTGATGTGTGGCATACATTTAATTGTCGAACTCTTGGTGAATATTCGGACATTTATTTAATATCAGATGTATTGCTTCTTGCTGATATTTTTGAAAATTTTCGACAGATATGTCTTCAGACATATAAATTAGATCCTGCACAATATTTAACTGCACCATCCTTGAGTTGGGATGCCATGTTACGAAAGACTCGCATTGAGCTGGAACTTCTAACTGACATTGATATGCTTCACTTTTTTAGAAAGGGAATACGTGGTGGTGTTAGTCAATGCAGCAATAGAAAAGCCATTGCAAACAATCCATTCATTCCCGATTATAATTCATCAGAACCAACGTCATATATATTATATTTAGACACCACCAATATGTACGGTTCTTCAATGAGTCAATGTTTGCCCACAGGAGATTTTCGATGGTTAAATGATTATGAAATCGAAAACTTCGATTGTACTATCTTTGGTGATAATTCACCAAAAGGTTATGTACTAGAAGTGGATTTAGAATATCCGCAACATTTGCATGATAATCATAATGATTTACCATTTTGCCCTGAAAACATTGTGCCTCCTGGCTCCAAAAATTCAAAATTAATTCTAAATTTGCATGATAAACATAAATATGTTCTCCATTATCGAAATTTGAAACAGTGCTTGGAACATGGGTTAATACTTAGGAAAATATATAGAATCATAGAATTTTCACAATCTGCTTGGTTAAAAACATACATCGATTTGAATACTGAACTTAGAAATTCTTCAAAAAATGCGTTTGAACGAGATCTTTTTAAATTTTTAATAAATTCAATATTTGGGAAGACAATGGAAAATGTTGACAATAGGGTTGATGTAAAATTAGTATCGCATTGGAGAAATAGCATAGGTAGTGTGGGCGCCGAAGGACTTATTGCAAAACCCAATTTTAAATCATGTACAGTATTTTCAGAAAATTTGGTAGCGGTGCAAATGTCCTTATTGAAAATATTTTACGACAAACCGCTCTATATAGGCTTCACCATTTTGGATATCTCTAAAACAATAGTTTATAACTTTTTTTATAACTTCATAACGAAGCAATATGATGACAAAGCTATTCTGTGTTATACTGACACGGACTCTTTAATTCTAGAAATTTACACAAATAATGTTTATGACGATATTCAAAAAAATATAGAATTATTCGACACATCAAATTTTTCGATTCCAAATGTACACAACATTCCGAAAACGCAATCAGTCATAGGTAAAATGAAGGATGAATACGCAGGTATGCCAATAGAAGGCTTTTTTGGTACCGGGGCAAAAGCTTACTGTGTTAAAGTAAACGATAGCGTCACAAAGAAAGCCAAGGGTGTTTCAAAAAGTGTTATAAAGAATCAATTACATTTGGTTGATTATAAACAAATAGTAGAAGACGGCGGTCTCATATATCGAAAAATGTATGTATTCTCTTCACACCTGCATACAATATATACCGAGTTGAAAAATAAAGTTGCGCTTTCCGCACAAGATGATAAGCGATATGTTATACCTAGCAGCACAAAAACTCTAGCATGGGGGCATTACTCTATTCGTAATTTATACGATAACACTGACCATAATACAGCTGAACATAATTTAACGGTTCTTTTAAGATTAGCTAATGCGATTATTGAACAGGAAAATCATGATATCGACTTTGACTTAGATTTATTGTAAGTTTTTTGTTTTAATGTTAAAATTATTTGTAATTTCAATTTATAAAAACTGTTATTTTTTATATCATTACTAATTTTTTTTTGCTTGTATATCAAATAACTGTATTTAGGTAATGTCTGAAATTAATCAAATAAATGATTTATTTTAGTTTTATATTTCATATTCTATTACACATATCCCATTAGATAAGTAATGACATATATTTCCTATTTTTGGAACATATTGTACAACATACAATGTGGAGTAAATAACGAGCTGCTGTCTTTGCAAGTTGAATGAACTGCTGACTTTGCAGCTATCTAATACTGTCAGTACAATGAACTGCTGACATAAGTTGAATAAAAATATCTGATGTGCAAGTAAAATAAACTGCTAACTTTGCAAGTTGAATGAACTGCTGACTTTGCAGCTATCTAATACTGTCAGTACAATGAACTGCTGACATAAGTTGAATAAAAATATCTGATGTGCAAGTAAAAAAAACTGCTAACTTTGCAAGTTGAATGAACTGCTGACATAAGTTGAATAAAATATCTGATATGTAAGTAAAATAAACTGTTAACTTTGCAAGTTGAATGAACTGCTGACTTCACAAATGTGATGAAACAGGTGTGAGGTATTTCACGTGTATCTGAAGTAAAGTGGGAGGTATGATCTTTCATTATAAAACATGAACATTAATTGAAGTGATTAGTTGACCGTATCATCATATCCGAACAAAGAAAAAAATAGTAACGAAAGATGTGGATGTGTTACGTTAAGGAAGTTGAGATTACTGATTTGGAAAGTGGTGTCAGACATTTAAGCCAAAAGTTCTCAAATCTTCAGTTTGATGCAGAACATGAGGCAGTATATGGGATGGGAAGATTTTACTCCGAAGATGAATGTAACGAACTAGCGAAGACATACGAAGTGGGTCACGGAGTTTGTCAGAAGTTTTTAAAAGAAAGAATATGCGAGAAGTGCCTTGTCCAGGAGCTGGTGAAATTGGGTTTACATCAATTTCTACAAGTAATAAAACAGTATTTGAAGCCGGATCTTGCAAACATGGTAGATCTTCAAGACAACGATAATTGAATTAATTAGATAATATTTAAAAATTGTATTCAATGTAATGTTTTTTATTATCTTCAAGTATTAAAATAAAAAACAAAAAATCAATTTTAGTATTATTTATTAACACAGAAATAAAAATTTTCATACAAATAATAGACATTAGAAAGTGCACACATGCATTTATTATTTGAGTGATAAAAACATTTTGGGGTAGACTTTCTTAAAGTTGGTTGTTCATCTAGTTCTAAAACAGGTTGGGCGATAAATTGTCTCATGTAGTCTGCCTTTTCATGTCCTTTTACATAAACACAATCAACCCCCGAAGTCAAATTTTGAATAATTTTGCTGAATAAGTGCAGTGGTGTAAATCCATCACCCCATTTAATACCATGGTGATTTTTTGTTAACCAGTGAACTTGTTTTTGTAATTCCGGTGAAAGCATCTCAAATGGATAAGGTGGTTTAAAGATATAGTGACACGTTTTCATTCCATCATATCCTGCTAGCTCCTTAACAATAAATTTATTGTTTTCTATTTTAAATCCTTGAATATCCACAAGCACCATCATATTTTTTAAATTTTGTAGTTTTTTCAAAACTTTTTTCTTTATGCAATATAATTCCACTATTTTTTTAAAAGTCTCAGTTTCTTTGTGTTCTTTCAACAGTCGTGCATATTCTGATCTCATTAGCATACTAACTTGCTTCGCACTATTTTTTGTTTATGCCAGTAAAGAAAAAAGATGTAATGCGCAGTTCAATGTTGATGTACAATTTTAGTTAAAGGATTATAAGTGAAATGTTTTTCATGTAATATAAGACAATATGCAGTAATATCCGAAGTAGTGGGAGTATCTGTCTCAAACTCTATTCTCATGACCACTGACCCCGTTTGTATAGCTTCTTTTTGGCGGGAGCAATCAATATACGTTATTGCTGCATAGTCTTTAAATTCTTTTGTATTAAGAATAGGCTGATTTATTTTATGAGGGTAATAGGATTCTTGAAAAATTGCAAACATATCATAAAGTTTTTACAATTAATTATTTTTTATTTATTTGCTTTTATCATGATTAGAGAATATTATTTAGGTATTATGCAAATCACAACTTACACACTTTTTATTATGAAAATACCTACTTTCTGTATATTGTTGCCCTAATCTGGGCACGCTAATATACTAGTCAGGTAAATACTTTAAAACACTCATTATTGGAGAATCAATCAAAACAACTACTCTTCTAGCTAATACTGACGAAGTATTGAATTACATGATAGGATTCTTAGCATTTTAAAGGAAAAAAATATATTGAAAATACTTAAATCATTTATTCAAATTCATTCACACTTTTTTTTATTTAATATGAAATTATCTACTTTCTGTATATTGGTGCCTCAATCGGGTCACGCTAATATACTACTTAGGAAAACACTTTAAAACACTCATTATTGGAAAACTAATCAAAACAACTACTCTTCTAGCTAATACTGACGAAGTATTGAATTACATGATAGGATTTCTGGCATTTTAATTCAAAAAAATATATTGAAAATACTTAAATTATTTATTGAAATTCAGTCATTCACAACAATTATTGAAACATACATTCTATTTCAACTCTAGAAAAGTTGTACAAGTTTTTTCGAACTCGTTAGTTCTCATCAGTAGAGTATAGAAACATTCATTCATTATTTACAAGCCTATTCTTGATTTATTTTTACAATTAATTATTTTTTATTTATTTTTCTAGAGTTGAAATAGAATGTATGTTTCAATAATTGTTGTGAATGACTGAATTTCAATAAATAATTTAAGTATTTTCAATATATTTTTTTGAATTAAAATGCCAGAAATCCTATCATGTAATTCAATACTTCGTCAGTATTAGCTAGAAGAGTAGTTGTTTTGATTAGTTTTCCAATAATGAGTGTTTTAAAGTGTTTTCCTAAGTAGTATATTAGCGTGACCCGATTGAGGCACCAATATACAGAAAGTAGATAATTTCATATTAAATAAAAAAAAAAAGTGTGAATGAATTTGAATAAATGATTTAAGTATTTTCAATATATTTTTTTCCTTTAAAATGCTAAGAATCCTATCATGTAATTCAATACTTCGTCAGTATTAGCTAGAAGAGTAGTTGTTTTGATTGATTCTCCAATAATGAGTGTTTTAAAGTATTTACCTGACTAGTATATTAGCGTGCCCAGATTAGGGCAACAATATACAGAAAGTAGGTATTTTCATAATAAAAAGTGTGTAAGTTGTGATTTGCATAATACCTAAATAATATTCTCTAATATCATAAAGTGTTGCATATTTATTGCTTTTAAAATCTAGGTACAGATCATTATATGGATATCTTTCGGAATTCAAGAAAACCCTTATGTTTCTTAGTCCACAGTCATCGAATTTACTCATATCAGATGTAATTTTTCCTTTCCTGTCTTTCTGAAACGCTATTATGACATGCCTAGGAGTTTCTACCTTAGTAGACGTCTTGACAGGCCACGTATGTCTGCTTGAGGGAGGCAGAGATGGATATTCAATTAATTCCCAGCTTCTAAATTTTATAGGGAAATCTATATTTCGACTTATCAGCTTATTCAATCTAAGTTGTTCTGACATATTAACAGTGACATGTGGCACCCTCCAAAATAGTTTACTAATAGTAATTTTTGGTTTTTCAGTATCATCATCACTTGTAATGCTATCTAGATCATTACTGTTACGTATTAATACTAATTCTTGTCTCATATTAATGATAATCCTTCGGAAATCTTCAAAAAATCCAACTAGTAATTTTAATGGAATGCAAACATTGAAATTTCCATTTGTATCAGCTATAATTTTGTCACCTTTTTTATTTTTTGGAAACCATCCAGCATTTTGCATGGAAATACTTTCATTTTTATTGTATGATATATAATTTTTTAAGGTTGAAACTAATCCAACATTTCTCACTGCGTCTATAACAATTCCATTCATTTCATATCTAATTTCGCGAAACAAAAAAGCAATACCATTATTAATAAACTCCAATTTCTTAGCTTCAGCTCCATCCTCTTTCATTAGTTTTCCTTCAATGTATAAATAACTATTGCACGGTGCAGTATAAGCATCTAAATCTTGGATGGGAATTCTTATTTCATCATTGTAATCCAAAGTTCCGGATATATTAGGTTGACATGTATGGAACTGATACTCTGAAATGGAGTTGTCGCTAAAGGGCAGATCAGTAACATTCAGTAACTCCATTATACTAAAACTTCCAGTCCAAGTGATTCTAAATACTGACGGTTTTTCAATGTTAATCGTTCAATATTCTTTTTAGAACTGTTGGTTTCCTTCTTCCTCGCTCTTTTATAGTATGGCTGATGTCTATAAATGGATGACGTTGAATTAAATATCAGCACCATTTTTATTATTTGACTGATTTTCTAAGATGAAATCTAACAGTTAAAGTTTCTTTTTGAAAATTAACAAGATGCCCTTCTTGGTCGACTATTTTGACAGTGATGTTGCTGATAGTTTTAACACTGACTGGGAAATAAATAATGTTTAAAGGTGATTCCACTATTTTATACCCAACAGGCACTGTTGGAAAGAACTGATGAATAATATGTACAGGTTGTCCATTAAAAAAAGAACCTACTGCAATGTTGCAATCGACGCAGATAGTATTCACCTTAGATATTTTTACAGTTTCATCGGAAGTATTATTATCATTAACTTCTAACTCTCTTTTCTCAAAACCTAATACAGGACCTATCGAGTCCTTTACGTTAAAATTAATTTTCCTATTTGTGCGTATAGTGACTTTGGAAGTATTAATGTCTGTGGTAATTCTGATAATTGCTTCATCATCTTCTTCACTTATTTTGTTTACGATGTATTTTATAATGTCATCAATTTCATAACAACCCTCGGGGACTTCAATTATATGTTCATTATTTTTCCCCCACTCAAATTTATTGTTGCTGTTGTCAATATTTGGAATAATATTATAAGTATCAAAATTTGTCAATCCAATTTCATAATCTACCTCATCATCTAAATATATTGGTGGATTGAAATTGTAATTTAATACAGAAGATTCTCCACTAAGAACAAAAGTAAATGACATATTTACACATTAACGGTTTATTATGAAATGAACCGATATATGCATGAGATTGTATCTTCTATTTTTTTAAATCCCAATAAATGAGGTTAGGTTCACCTCCCTCCCATTGACCAATCCCGTTAGGGCGGGTGTGGCTTATTCCGTCACATTGGCCAATCTTGTTAAATTGGGTGCGGATTATCCCCTCCCATCGGCCAATCCCGTTAGAGTGGGTGCGGCCTATCCCCTCCCATCGTTCAATCACGTTAAAGTGGGTGCGGCTTATCCCCTCCCATCGACCAATTTCGTTAAGGAGGGCGTGGCTTATCCCCTCCCATCGACCAATCCCGTTAAAGTGGGCGCGGCTTATCCCCTCCCATTGACCAATCCTGTTAAGGTGGGCGTGGCTCATCCCCTCCCATCGACCAATCCCGTTTAGGGTGGGGTGAGGAGTGGGGGGTACACAGGGAGGCATGGAGGGGGGTACATGCCGTTTCTCATTCTTTACCTACTGTTATATATGATTATTTTCTTGACTTATTGTTTATTATACTAGAACGATACCAGAATGGACCAAAACTACAACAAGAGACACTATAATTGCTTACAACTATCGATTTTTAACTGTTGGTTATCGTCAGAATCATCAGTGTAGCGCATATTGCATGTAAGATTCTGTCTCAAGTTATCACACCGGAGAATTAGTTAGATTGCCAATACGAATTATTAGGTGAATACTCATAGACCAGTAGTAGGACTAAGTCGGCGACTTATAACCAAATTTATCTACAAAAATCTATCGCAAACTTGGAAAGGCTTCGAAATGAGTCAAATACCAATAAATACGCGATTAATTCTAAATACACGTGACTTATAACAGTTAATTGCCTTCGCTGACATTATTACATAATTGGCATTTGACGCAATCTCTTACCTATAGTTCCAACCGACGTTTGAGTATTTAATGGGAATATTACTGTATTATTTTTCCTGGAATATTATTGTCTTCTTCTCAAAAATCATATATCTTCTAATAATATTAGACTATTGTTCAGAAAGAATATTCTTGTATTATTTTCTTGGAATGTTATTGTTTCGTTCTCAAAAATTATATATATACTAATACTATTGTTCAGAAAGAATATTATTTTATTATTCGTATGAAATATTCTAGTGTCAACATGTTAAATTATATATATTCCTGGAACAATACAATATTATTTCGAATATATATACTCCGTGGAGGACATTTACAGATCATTCTTAGAATATCTTGTGCTATGTGGGATGTGACACACGCCTAGCATCCGTTAAAAAATAAAGAAATAGCGGCCGGAAAGTGTTCTCGTTGACACCCGGTATACTTCAAACGAGGAAATAAGTTACTGTGGCATGTTATTTCATTTTGATAATGCTTAATATTGAATATTCTTATATATTTGGTGTTTTTTGGTTATCCAGCAATGACCAATAAAATTAAGAAATCATTGTATAACATATTTTTCAAGATTTCTTATGTTTGTTGGGTATTTTGCCACTGTAAAAATATTTAAAAAATTTTATTAAAGAAACCTCTGCGCCAAAAGGATCAGACAGAAGCTGGTTTTTAATACTTCTAGTACAAAATGTCTCACACATAAAAATAAAATAAACAGTATGTTCTTAAATTTTGGTACTTTTATACAACTAGTTATATTCAGTTATAATATGAAATAAATCATCATTTCAGGAGAAAAACAAAGAAAACACAGATGAAAGGAATATAAAATCTGTGCCATATGTACCAGGTGATTTAACAGAGGAACAACATCTTCCATCCAGTTATGATCAATTGGCAGCGAACCGTTTTTCAGGGGTAATAACGGAGCCACCTAAGGGCTTCCCTAAAACGAGAGATGATTTTTCTAAACCATTACCAGAGCCAGAAAAAGATCTTACAAAAGAAGTAGACGACTTTTATAGATTACATAAAGAGATGCAAAATGCAGAGTACCGCCCTATTAGACTAAACAAACAAATATCAAAAAAGGAAAGACTATTATCTCCTATTCTAGCTGCTATATCTAATTTTACTTTGGCAAAAAAACTACACAAGGAAAATTTGGAGCATAATCCTTTACCTGACACCATAACAGATTCTATGTATCACAAAATGCAAATGCAAAGGCAAGATAAGGAACCTGGACTATCTCTAGAAGATAAGAATTTTGCTTCAGGTAATTTCAAAATATAGGTACAGATTGTCTCATAAATAAGTGGATATAGAGTTAATATGTAGTACTCCTACTTAGGACCCAGCTAGCACAATTAATTGCTGGACCATAGCGGCAACTATTGTAGAAACTTTAATTATTTTGCCAGTAGTCGTGGGCATGTAATAAGAACGTTTCCATTACATGTGTGTGTGTTTCCATTATGTGTGTGTGTATGTGCGTGTGCAAAATGAATAGTTTTTTGGTAACCCACGAAGTTCCTGGAACTGACCTAGCTGCATTTCAATAACACTGTGGTTACATAATAATAATAATAACGTTTAAAGTGGATAATAAAAAATACACAAGTGGGAAGTAGTTTGGCATATAGCCTCTCTTCCACATGGTGGTATAGTAGCAGCAATTTTTGCCGTTTAATCCCTTTTTAAAATTAGTGTTGCTTGCTTTGTCTTGCAATTGATTCTGGCATATTTTAGTTTCATTCTTTCATGATCCTTGACCTTTTTCTAACTCAGAAACTAAATAGAAACAAAGACAAAAGAGACAGAATTAGGAAGCAAAACTTATATTTCTCGATGGTCTGAGTGACAAAATTAAAAATAATGCAAGTTTACTGTGAAATATAATGATGATACGTACAAATATGACCATGCGACATTCAAATTTACATTTTCCAGTTAAAATATTCTCTTTAAAATATCTAAGTTCATGCAAGAATGTTACACCCAGAATACTGAAAACGCTTTTTGTTTTAGAACTTGAAACCAATTGTTATGCATTAATTTATTTTATTTGGTGCAGAAATGATATTCAATTCAAATCAAAATATATTTTATTGCCCAGAAGAAAATCAATCTTTATTTACAAAGATAAGCGGTGTATATACAAGTAACTAAAACTGCTGCCCAAAGAATCACTATTTCCACATCCAGAACTCTTATCCAAGCCTCTTACAACGAAAGTAGTATATTTGCACTCCACTATGTGGAAATAAGAAATAATTGTTTACGGAACTTTATTAGTATAATATTTCAAATCGTCTACCCCAAAAACCCATAAAATAATATGCCACATCGGTAGTGGGGGTGGATGAAAAAAAAAAAATGTTTTATTTTTTTCATCCCCTTAATAATGGGGGTGGCGATGATGATGGGGGTGCTAATGCCAAAAAAATTTTTGAGGCCTTGGCTTCTCTTATATACAGTGTGTCCCCGGATGGAGTTGACAAGAGGAAAAACATCTCTATTATTGATTTTACTACGAACAGTCATTCTTTATAAAAAAATCTGCTTGTCGAAAAAATGAATTTACCATATAAAAATCTTAGATCAGATGTACTGGGTGTTAATAAATTAAGAAAACATCAAAATGCCTCTATTTATTATTTGGACAAAATGTTTATAAAACAAAGTTGTTTATAATCCAAAATAATGCCTAAATACAAATTATGAAGTCTAAATGTTAACTTTTATGTTTTTATTGTGTTTATCTTTTTACGTTGAATTTATTAATATGAATAAGAATTCAAATTAAGAAACAGAGTGTGCTGTCGATAATATTGAACTGACAAACGTCATTGTGACATTGTGTAGAATATTACTATCTTACATCTGCATTTATTAGTGTTCTGTTGATTATTTAAAAAAAGAAAGAATTTATTTGATCAGATGTTATGGGATTGGAGACGTCTCTTATCGATATGCAATTAACATTTTCCATCAAAAGTTCCCTAACACAGCGGTATCACGCCAATCATTGCGCAAACTTGTAAAAAAATTCAATGAAACTGGATCTGTATTGGATGTTAAAAAACCCAAGAAAAAGTACAATGAAGACGATGAACACTTTTGGCAATAAATTCAGTAAAAGAAAACCCGAAATTATCTTTAAGGAAACGCTCACAAAGACTGGAAGTAAATAAAAGTCATTTACAGTGAATTTATATGGAAAACAAAGTTCAACCGTTTAAGCCAAGGTTCAGACATACATTCAGAAAATGGAGATGAAGAGAAGCGATTGGATTTTTGTTTATGGGTCGGTGAGAATTATCTCGTAGATAGAAGATTTCACTGAATTTTTTTTTTTTACTGACGAAGCAACATTTTGTACCAATGGCCACGTTTCATCACAAAACAGTCGTTATTAGTCATTCACAAACGAAGTCAACGTTATAAAAAAATGTGGGATTTTTTATGATCGAATCGTTGGTCCATATTTCTTAGAAGAAAATTTAAATCAGCATGTTTATTTGGTCGTTTTGGAAAACTTTGTATTGCCATTTATAAACGCTCTGCAACCGGAACTAAGGCGTAACATTTTTTGGCTTTTGCCAACGGTTGCCCAGCTCATTCCTCAGTTTTGGTACGGCAATGGTTGACAGATCACTTCGGAGCCAGATGGATGGGAAGATATGCTCCAATTACTTTTTCTGCAAGATCACCAGACCGTACACCAATTGATTTTTTTCTGTGGGGTGTTTTAAAACAGAAAGTTTATGCAAATGACCTGCCGCATGAATACAAGACGCGGTGAATGAAGTGAATGTACCCTCAACCATTCGTAAGGTCTATGGTGGATTTATTAAAAGGATGGAGCAATGTGTTGAGTTTGGAATAAGCTATGTAAAATAAATTGTTTTTCCACAATCGTTGAAGTTAATGTTATTATGTTATGTTAATGTTTGAAAAAAAATGTAAGTTGACATAAATGTAAAAGTCAAAATTTAGACTTCATAATTTGTATTTAGGCTTTATTTTGGATTATAAACAACTTTGTTTTATAAACATTTTGCCCAAAATAATAAATAAAGGTGCTTCTCTCTTGAGGTATTTTGATGTTTTCTTAATTTATTAACACCCGGTACATTTGATCTAAGATTTTTATATGGAAAATTCATTTTTTCGATAAGCAGAATTTTTTATAAAGAATAACTTCTCGTCGTAAAGTCAATAATAGAGATGTTTTTCCTCTTGTCATCTCCATCCGGGGACACACTGTATACTAAATATCAATTTTATGGACTCTTACTTGCTTGATTTACTTATTTACCCCAACTTTTCAACGGAATAAGATCAAAATATAATATAGTTCCAGATCTCGTTAAAATGCATACGTGTACCAAAATTTCAAGTCAATATCTTAAACGATTCCAAAATAATCGTGCGCACAAAAAAGTTACAGACAGAAAATTTTTGCTCAACTTAAAATCTCTACGTTTCATGACATTCTAAACCTATTTGAATAATAAGAATTTTCAAACAAAATTTTTGCGTTACTATACTTCTACTGGATGTGAAAATAATAGGCAACAAATAACAGAAAATAGAAACAATACAATAAAAAATAATTTTGGTCAAAGAAAGTTGCTTACAGAAGGTTAGATTTTAAAACAAAAACTGCTGATGATGGAAAGGGCAAGTATTTTTAAATATCAGTAAAGAACTAGAATTACCAACTGAAGCGGTAAAATCGGAACAATGCCAATGTGAACTCGTTTTCAAGAACAGCTGACGATTAAAACCGGGACTAAACTTTATGCAAATCAAAAAAAGTAAATAAAATCCTACATGTGATGCATCAAAATCACACACTGCGGCATAAAATTTCAAAAAATAATCAAATAATCAAAAAGTAGGGACAAAAAATGACCTTTGCCTTACAAAGGTCGAGTAGTAATGATTTTTATATATGATGTTTAAGTCGAGGCCTTATTGAAAAATATAAGTGTTCGACCTTGGAGGGGGGGGGGGGGGGGGCAGCCGCCATCTTGATTGAAAGGTTAGTGAACGAATTCTGAACAACTTTCAAAATGTCCGTCTGTCCGTCCGTCCGTCACGTTTCTTGTAAGCACGATAACTCAAGAAAGAAAAATCCGATTGTACTGAAATTTGGTCAGTAAGTTGGTGTTATCTAGGGGAAGAACCTTATTGTTTTTATACAAAATCGATAAGTAAATAAAAATGTTATTAATGATTTAAATTTGAAAAAATTTTTTTTTGATTTTTATGTTTTTATCATCACCTTAGCTTCTCTTGTATATACTAAATACCACGTCCAGTGGAAGTATAGTAACGACAAAAAATTTTTATTGTCCAAATAGGCTTAAAATGTCATGAAACGTCGAGATTTTAAATTTGAGCGAAAAAAAAATTTCTGTCTGTCTGTCGGTCTGTCTGTCTGTCTGTCTGTCTGTCGGTCTGTCTGTCTGTAACTTTTTTTTGTGCGCACGTTTACTCTGGAACCGTTTAAGATGTTGACTTGAAATTTGGTACACATATGTACTTTAACGAGATCTAGAACTAGATTATATTTTCATCTTGTTCCGCCGAAGGGTTGGGGGGTAAATTGGGGTAAATTTGGGGTAAATGGGTAAATCAAGCAGGTAAGAGTCCATGAAATTGGTATTTAGTATATACAAGAGAAGCTAAGGTCTCAAAAAAATTTTTGGCATTAGCCACCCCCATTACCACCCCCACCTCCTTATTAAAGGCGATGAAAAAAAAATTGTGATTTAGTGTATGTACAGGAACCAGAAACCTCAAAATATTTTTTTTACTTCATCCACCCCCCACTACCACCCCCCTATCACCACCCCCACCCCACTACCGATGTGGGGTATCGTTTTATGGGTTTTTGGGGTAGAGGATTTCAAATATTATATTATTAAAGTTCCATAAACAATTATTTTCACATACAAAGTTTTTTCATTGTGAGTGACTTGGATAGAGAATCTGGATGTGGAAGTAGTGATTCCTTGGGCAGCGGTTTTTTCGTAATATAAAAGAAGATTTATTTGTTGAAAAATAGATTCTTTTTATTCATTTTAAAAGTAATGGCTTACTTCAGACAAACAATTTTCATCAAAGTAGCCTGATATTGCTGAAATTTTACTCAAAAGGTATATTTCACACTCTTTTTACTCACCTTTTCGTTACATTTTTCTTGAGACTTCGGAAAATATATAAAAAGGCAGTTCATACATAATTGTTTGATATTTGCGTATAAATCTTGCACGTATTCCTAGATATTTTAATAATTGTTTTATATATTATTCACTAAAGTGGGGCCCCAGAAAAATGTCTCTAAGTGAAATAATAGTAATTAGATTTAAAAATGTAAAAAGTATTAAATGAATTTGAAGTGATCAATGAAACAAACATTTCCGAAACTATATATATTCAAGATATGATTACAGTTATATGCCTTATAATAAAAATTCACCTAGCTATTTCTTTCTTGATCTTCTTTGATCTCCATAGCGGATTAAGTCTTTCACAATGTTCACATTCAAAGTCTGCGGTGGTTGGAACTACTTTTCATGCCACATCTAAAAATTTATAAGAAATAAATTATCATAGTTTAAAAATGTTTAATAAGATGTTATGTCATTATGTCAGTAAAAATAATGTTAAAGTTGAGTATTGGTAGTAAAGAGGCTGGCCCATTGGTAACTAAAATGGATCAAGGTTGGGTATTAATACGTGTACTTTACAAGGCAACAATAAAAAAAAATATGGAAACAGTAATTTTCAGATCTAAAGCGAATAATCTAGTTCCAGATCTCGTTAAATTACATACGTTACCAAATTTCAAGCGTTTGAAAAAATGGTGCTCAGATTAAGTTATTTGCTTACGTCTCGCTAAACTTTTAATTAGAGATATCGAAATTATGTCTCCTATAAAAAATAAAGCTTATGAAATTCTCTACAAAAAATGTAATATAATTTTTTTCCATATCTGTTATTATAACCTTCTAAAATAAGAAAATTACATTTGATCAACGCATTTCTAATATGACGTGGTTTCTTCCAGTCGCTTAGCGCATAAACGAGTGGAAGCGTCACTTTGACGCCGAGATCTACTTCGGTATCACTCGGGCGCCACCTTTACAATTTTTACGTGGGGCAAAGTTCCCACATTAGCCTCCTCACGCAGCCTGTTGCAGTAGGGCTGAGATAAACTCAGTGAAGAAACGGAAATGTCCAGGGGTCAAAATTTGAGATTAGATTTTCAGGCACATTCAAACCGTGAAACTCAGAAATCGGTAAATAACAACGTTTATTAAAACATGATAAATTCAATAACAATAGTAAAAAAAATGTTCAGGTACTCAAATACTCATAAGGAGTTTATCACAGATAAAACTTATGATATTTTATTTTACAATAGGTAAAACATCGCGAATAACTAAAAAAAACTGACTAATCAAGCGTGCTAAATAATCATGCGGAAAGAAGATAGATTAATCGGGATGTTGCAAACGTTAAGGTTACTAATAAACGGGTTTGTTACTAGTGGCAAGCGGGCAATCCACAGGATGCTAAGCAGTATGCAAAGTAACAACAGGCAGTATATACAAAAAAAATATAAATTAGCATAAAAAACTAGAACAGTCAGTGCTTGAATTCTAGGTGGTAGCAAGGCAATTATTTACAGCAATATGGGCATGCACGAAATAATAATCAGGAAACAGTATTAAAGAACACGACTTCTTTATAATAATCAGGAAGTACGACCAAAGAACACGGCTTTGTTCTTTTACTTCCGATCTGGCGGTTTGCTTGCGGTTTTCGGGGTGGCAAACGCCTGGCGGGAGGTGTGCTGCCTTTATTAGCCAAACGCAAATTTGCCAGAGCGGTTTCAGATTATGTCACGTAGCAACATATGAAAAGTAACTAATTTTCCCGGACTATGACAAAGTTTCATAAATTCCTCAGGAAACTGGATTTTATTGTTTATTCATAAAAGACGAAATTGTTAAAATGCAGGAAAACAGGTTCTGAAATACGGTCAATTGTCAGGTATTATTTTATAACAAATTTTCATAACTTCTTCGGAATACAGTATTTCGTTTTTAATGTATATCAACACGACGTGGTTAAATTAAAGCACGTAGAAAAATAGATTCTAAACACGGTAAATTATCAAGCATTATTTTATCTCGTTGAATAGAAAAACACGGTACAAGTTAAAATAATCTGGTAAAAAACGGTTTACCGCTACTCTCTCAAAAATGTCTACTATGTTTCTTTTTCTTGGTTCGGTCCTAAGAAAAATTACTGGAACATAACTGTTTTGGACAAAATCTCGAGAATTTATCAGTCTGTGTCTCTGTAACACGCCGACGTTAACAAAAATTATAAGTACTATGTACAGTATCTGGATGAATCGGAAATTGACAATCGCATTTTTTGCATTTTAATCGAAATTACTTGAAACTAATAGTTGAATATACTTAATCATGTCGAACAATCTTAATAGGTGGATGTACGGGATCTCTGACAAGTTGGCTACGGAGTTGCCCACTTAATAAAATTAGTGCATCTTACCTCAACAAGAGCTGATACGGGAATGACCAAAATACCTTTACACTAACTTCGATATTCCCGAAATGAATTACGGCCAGCGACACTGGTGACAATTTTATAAATTATATTGATATGTCGCGCTATCTTCTCACTGCAAGATTTAATACAGTTTACATGAAATAGGATTCTACAACGCGGTTCTTTACTTTGGGAGTTCCTCAGTTGCACGGATGAGGGTGAGGAAAATCCATGCAATTAATTAAAACAAGCAAATTTTTCAAGAAAACGGGACAAGCAACAGCATTTTACTATTAGAAAAAAATACTTCTTTACACTAAAAGCGGAAATATCACTGGAAAAAAAAATAAAACTCGATATTATGTTGTTCTAGAATTCCGAATAACTTTAAAACATCCGTCGTATATCTGTCTGTCAGTCTGTCGGTTTGTCCATCTGTTTCTCTTTACGGCACTTTTGTGAGTACGATAACTTAAAAAAGTCCAATTTTATTGAAATTTAGACAGTATAGTACAGTATGTTAGCTAAAGCAAGAACTCTATTGATTTTGAAAAAATCGATTAGTAAATATAAAAGTTTATAAAACATTTTATGGAAAAAAAATGCATGTGAAGAGTGTGTTGTAACACCTTTGGATACTACATACTTAGTATACTGACCATTTGGACAATCAAGATGGTATTATCGGGAAATCGTTAAAATTGCAAGTACCTATTTCACTTAAATCCACGATCTTATCAAAGATTACAACACTCTACACGTGTATTATTTTCATAAAATATTTCATAACCTTCATATGTGCTGATCGATTTTTTTTTTAAAACGCTGAGGTTCTTATAACTAACACTATTTTTTTTCCAAATTTCATTAAAACCGGACTTTTCTTTTTAAAGTTATTTCTTAAAAGAGACATAACGGACATTTTGAAAGTTTTTGCGTATTTTATGACAATACGAAGATATATTTTTATTCCCTACGAGTGATATTTACAATTGTTGAAATGAGTCGATGAAATGCAATATATATACTCTTTGTTTTCGTATTTCCGAAGAATATAATAATAATAGATTATAAAAAAATGCATATAACACTCTGTAGAGAATTTTATAAGCTTTATTTTTTACAAAAACATATTTTTGATATCGCTAATGGTTAGAGAGATATGTATAAGAAATAAGCTGAATCGGAGCGCCATTTCTCCAAGATGCCGGCTCGAGCGCAACAGTTTGAGCTGGGGACTTTTAGTATGTTTAATAGTAAATCCTAACAGCCTTGCCAAGTTTCAACACTATCAGTTTTTTCCGTCAAACGTTGAAATTTGTTCCAATTTGACATAGCCCAATCAACGGGGAGTGTTTCACCTCTAATTTGAGTGCTAATGAATGGATTTTGATGAAACCTTGTGCAACGTGTAATGACGTTGATAAAAAAGTTGAAAAAAAGATTAGAGTAGGAAATGATCGGAAAGGGGTACAAATCATCTTTTTTAACGCGGGTTCCGTAACTTGTAGAGTTAAGTCAAAAATGAAAAAAAAAAGCAATATACTTATTTACCTTTTTTTTGGCACAAAATAAGACGTTTTTACTCTTGTGAATTTTTTCGAAAAATGCATATTTCTCGAGATAAATAATGTACTAAATTTTTTGTCGTGCCTCACATTCACAAGAATTCTTGTCGTCAGATGAATAATTATTCTTTAAGAAAAAAATTACATGATACATTTTTTTATAAATTTAACGATTTTTAATACTTATTTAAAGATAATGAAATATCGCACTTTTATGCAATGCTTGCTTACTTTTTATCTTTTTTAATGTTACAAAACAAATGCTTTTTTGAAAAAATCGCGCTTATGTTTCGAATTTTCATGTATTTTTGTGCAAAAAATGTAGTACATTATTTATCGTGAAAAACTGCCTGTAACTCGGAAAATTAGCAAGCTACAAAAAAATTCCAAGAGACAAAAAATGTTTAGAAGGCCTCAATGCACACTTGAATACATTCAAATTTTTAAGTTAAATCTTTTTAAAGCGCTGCAATTTAAAAAAATAGGTAGTTTTTCATGTTTTTCCGGAAAAACTTGGTGAAAACACCCTTTACAGAAAACTTGCAAATAAATTAAAAAAAGTCTTGTATTTCGATAATACATTCACCTGAATTTTTTCAGATTTTTTTTCCAACTTTTACATTTCCCCTCCCCACTTTTAGGAATTTTCGAGTGGTCATGTCTCGAAAAATATGCATTTTTCGAAAAAATTCACAACAGTAAAAACACCTTATTTTGAGCCAAAAAAGGTAAATATATTTTTTTTATTTTTAACTTAATTCTACAAGTTACGGAACCCGTGTTTTCTACTCTTTCCGATCATTTCCTACTGTAACCTTTTTTTTTTTCAACTTTACAAACACATTGCACATATTTGCACATTGCACATTTACACACACATTGCAAATGCATTGCAAGGTTTCATCAAAATCCATTCATTAGCACTCAAATTAGAGATTTTGGAGATTTTAGTGCTTCGTTGACTGGACTAACTGGGGTATTCGTTATTCGGGTATTAAAATAATATACCTCTACTAGAGCAAAATAAATGAGGGTGAGTTTATAAAAAAATCCCAGTCCTAACTTAGCCTATCTTAGTCTTAATTTTTCCCTAAAACATATCTGATATCTTAAGACTGGTTTATAAAAACTTGCAGTTGTCCTAAGTTGATCATAAAATAAATACACGAACTTTTCACGCCAATTGGAATTTATTTCTAATCTATTCTGTGGTATTAGCCCATAGGAAAAATTTACCTAAAAATTTTAGGTTAAGTTAGGTAGGAACAAGACAGGATTACGACTTTTATAAACGGCCTACAGGTAACCTGTACATTTCGATGGGTTTTTGACAAAACATCGTAAGCGACATTATCTTCATTTTTAGCTTTTTTGGTTCTTGTGGTAGCTTACGTTAAACTATAGGTTCCCAGAAAATCTCATAAGTGAATTATTTCATATTCTGCTAATATTAAATATTTTAAAACATCGTAAGCACCCACTTTTTTAAAAAATAGCCATAAAATATCGTAAGCCTATATCATATACTGGCAGAAAATCGTAAGCACCATGGAGTTGTGTCGGTTACGATACACTTTTAGGCGCTTAAGTTAATTTTTCTTGTCCCATAAAACTAAATAGTATTTCGTGTATATATGTACATCTTAAGCGACAAATTTCAAATAAAATATTCCCGACATAACATCTTAAGCAGCAAAATTAAATTAATAATTTGTATTATCATCAATACCAATGTTGGTATCAATTTGTAATGAGGAACAAAATCGTAATACAAATTTTGGTACAGTTGGAACTAAGAAATACACTTATTTTAAAAAAGGTCGGTTCCTGTAAAATTTACGATCTGTCGCTTACGACTTTTTATCAAAAACCCATCGATTTAACTTTTTAGGGAAAAAATTAAGACTAAGATAGACTAAGTTAGGACTGGGACTTTTTTTATAAAATCACCTTGATAGGTAATAATTAAATCAAATGTGATTGCATTTTGTCGCCAATTGGAAAATACTTAATTACCAGTATTTAAATCTAAAATAAGCTAAATATGCTCTACATAAAAAATAAGGAACCAGTGTTAACCAACATATTAAATGATAAATTAGCTTAACTTGCTTTTTCCCTTGAATTTTAATGGCGTCATGCATTCGGTGTCACGAAACATGAAAATTATAGGCTAAGTAAAAAATAAAAATGCATAATTTCATAGTAACAGTGAAGTTAAAACAAGCAGGTACTTACCTTTACGTAAAATGTGTTGATATTTAACAAACAAAAACTAAAAGCATTAAACAAGTTATTAACATCAATGTCGACAACCAAACACAGACAAGTGTAAACTGGAGCACAGATAATGGAGATGACTGCGGAGAGGAAACGCCAGCAGTAGTACTAGACTAGTGGCGCTGGCGGCGATGGTCACAATTTAGTATGAAATGGGGATACCAAAGTAAGCGGTGGATCAGTTAGTTACATCCACGTTATAAAATTTTTCATTAAAATGATGTGGTGATTGTGGACGTCCCAATCTCCACTCACATAGAAGTGGTTATGATGTGAACGTTCTGAAACGGTCCAAAGAGTGTCATCACAGTGATGAGATGCTCTGCCATTCACAAATTCCACTGAAATGTGAGTGGCTATAATGTGAATGTGGCGGAGTGTGTTTACTGGGTCCCTTTCCATTCGCGTTTTTAAATATCTTTACCGACGGTTCGTTTCGGCCGAATGCTCATTTCATTGGCTCTGAAATTGAATACGCCCATCTAATTCAAGTGAACGTTTTTATCCGCGGAATATCTTGCGCCGTATATTGTAAGCGCCTCTTAACGCTGAATGGCCTATCGAATCTACGGATTTCCATTTGCCATTGTTACCAATTGTTTTAATTTTTTGTACGATTGGTTGCCTATATTTTTGGTCACGTGTCTTTCGGTTATTAATGAAAGCTCTGTATAAGTAAAACAAATATATAAAATATAAGTTGAATAAAAATAACAATACAATCAAATTGACATTGTCAATTTAAAAGAGAAACAACAGAGTAGGACCACTTAATAAAAACAATAAGTTTAATGACCATTTTGCTTGTTTAAATAATCAATAATTGAATAAAAACCATTTCTTAGTAAAAGTCCTCTTATTTTCTTTTTAAATATGTTTAGAGAGAGGTCTCTTATGTCATCTGGCAGACTACTAAACAGTTTATCACCTTGTCCTGTATTATATAAATATCTGTCATTTATGCTAATAAATATTTGGAGATTGTTCTTATTAACAAATAACAAGCACTATATATATATATATATATATATATATATATATATATATATATATATATATATATATATATATGTATATATATATATATATTTACTAAACGTAATTTCTCTCTGAAGCAACCCTCTATACATCCTTATTTTAAAAATAAGGAAATTGACCAGACTACAACAAATTGCAAGTCTGGCGCGTTAAGTGTAATAATCACATATTACTACGAAACGCTGTAATTCGATTTTAGTAAACACCGACCGAAAGACTTATTCCTAAATTAAAGGAACTCTCGTGTCAGCCACTGCACACCACTTGCAGACTGCAGTTTCGAGCTGTTGGCTCTCATCAGTGCAAGGTAGGCATGCAGTGACTGGCAACGAGATTTCGGGTGACATGGTACATGTTCACAAATCTTAAGACTGCGACATGCAAAATAAATCGAAGGCGCCATCTCGCGGTCGCTGTTCACTACAATCGAATTGGTTAGCCTGAGATGGGCAGCAAATGTTCAAAAATATGCTTCTAGAAGGCAGAGTATTTACTAAACGTAATTTCTCTCTGAAGCAACCCTCTATACATCCTTATTTTAAAAATAAGGAAATTGACCAGACTACAACAAATTGCAAGTCTGGCGCGTTAAGTGTAATAATCACATATTACTACGAAACGCTGTAATTCGATTTTAGTAAACACCGACCGAAAGACTTATTCCTAAATTAAAGGAACTCTCGTGTCAGCCACTGCACACCACTTGCAGACTGCAGTTTCGAGCTGTTGGCTCTCATCAGTGCAAGGTAGGCATGCAGTGACTGGCAACGAGATTTCGGGTGACATGGTACATGTTCACAAATCTTAAGACTGCGACATGCAAAATAAATCGAAGGCGCCATCTCGCGGTCGCTGTTCACTACAATCGAATTGGTTAGCCTGAGATGGGCAGCAAATGTTCAAAAATATGCTTCTAGAAGGCAGAGTATTTACTAAACGTAATTTCTCTCTGAAGCAACCCTCTATACATCCTTATTTTAAAAATAAGGAAATTGACCAGACTACAACAAATTGCAAGTCAGGCGCGTTAAGTGTAATAATCACATATTACTACGAAACGCTGTAATTCGATTTTAGTAAACACCGACCGAAAGACTTATTCCTAAATTAAAGGAACTCTCGTGTCAGCCACTGCACACCACTTGCAGACTGCAGTTTCGAGCTGTTGGCTCTCATCAGTGCAAGGTAGGCATGCAGTGACTGGCAACGAGATTTCGGGTGACATGGTACATGTTCACAATCTTAAGACTGCGACATGCAAAATAAATCGAAGGCGCCATCTCGCGGTCGCTGTTCACTACAATCGAATTGGTTAGCCTGAGATGGGCAGCAAATGTTCAAAAATATGCTTCTAGAAGGCAGAGTATTTACTAAACGTAATTTCTCTCTGAAGCAACCCTCTATACATCCTTATTTTAAAAATAAGGAAATTGACCAGACTACAACAAATTGCAAGTCTGGCGCGTTAAGTGTAATAATCACATATTACTACGAAACGCTGTAATTCGATTTTAGTAAACACCGACCGAAAGACTTATTCCTAAATTAAAGGAACTCTCGTGTCAGCCACTGCACACCACTTGCAGACTGCAGTTTCGAGCTGTTGGCTCTCATCAGTGCAAGGTAGGCATGCAGTGACTGGCAACGAGATTTCGGGTGACACGGTACATGTTCACAATCTTAAGACTGCGACATGCAAAATAAATCGAAGGCGCCATCTCGCGGTCGCTGTTCACTACAATCGAATTGGTTAGCCTGAGATGGGCAGCAAATGTTCAAAAATATGCTTCTAGAAGGCAGAGTATTTACTAAACGTAATTTCTCTCTGAAGCAACCCTCATAACATCCTTATTTTAAAAATAAGGAAATTGACCAGACTACAACAAATTGCAAGTCTGGCGCGTTAACGAGAGTTCCTTTAATTTAGGAATAAGTCTTTCGGTCGGTGTTTACTAAAATCGAATTACAGCGTTTCGTAGTAATATGTGATTATTACACTTAACGCGCCAGACTTGCAATTTGTTGTAGTCTGGTCAATTTCCTTATTTTTAAAATAAGGATGTATAGAGGGTTGCTTCAGAGAGAAATTACGTTTAGTAAATACTCTGCCTTCTAGAAGCATATTTTTGAACATTTGCTGCCCATCTCAGGCTAACCAATTCGATTGTAGTGAACAGCGACCGCGAGATGGCGCCTTCGATTTATTTTGCATGTCGCAGTCTTAAGATTGTGAACATGTACCATGTCACCCGAAATCTCGTTGCCAGTCACTGCATGCCTACCTTGCACTGATGAGAGCCAACAGCTCGAAACTGCAGTCTGCAAGTGGTGTACAGTGGCTGACACGAGAGTTCCTTTAATTTAGGAATAAGTCTTTCGGTCGGTGTTTACTAAAATCGAATTACAGCGTTTCGCAATTTGTTGTAGTCTGGTCAATTTTCTTATTTTTAAAATAAGGATGTATAGAGGGTTGCTTCAGAGAGAAATTACGTTTAGTAAATACTCTGCCTTCTAGAAGCATATTTTTGAATATATATATATATATATATATATATATATATACATATATATATATATATATACATATATATATATATATATATATATATATATATATATATATATATATACATATATATATACATATATATATATATATATATATATATATATATATATATATACATATATATATATATATATATATATATATATATATATATATATACATATATATATATATATATATATATATATATATATATATAGATATGCATGGTCATATACAGGCCTGGTTCATACACTGAGTGGTTGTAGTGCAGCCCGATTTGACGCTGTGAAGCCCGGGATCGGGCTCATCAACGTATCCCTGTGTATATCATCACTAAATGGCCACAAATCATGTCAGATTCCTTCCTACAAAATTTTGGGGTGGGCTTCAAAAAGTCATATTTTCATGTTCCGAGATACACTTTTAGTTCAGCACTACTGGGTCAGGCGGCGCTGTTCCTATATATACAAGACTCTTATACAACTGATACTTAGCGCACGTTATAAGGCCCGATACTTGGTATCGTTGTAATGGCTCGATAACGTTCGATTCTTATTTCCTCTTAAATACTTTTTTCGTGAAGTCACAATCGATGAATGAAAGCTCTTTATTCGAATCAATTTTTTAATCTCACAAGTACTATATCATGTTCGAACAATTTTTCTAAATTCAAAAATGTATATGTCTACTAAGAATCATAAAATACATGGTACAGTGTTATGAAAGAAAAATAGTTGTTAGCATCTTAAACATCTTAAAATGTGTTTTGAATTGTAATACAGGAATTCAAATAAAGGGATAAAAGGTATATCATAAGAGAAAGAATTTAGAATAAGAACAAAATATAAAATACATTGTTTTTGTTTATTGTTGTACTAAATTGATGTTTCCATGTCCCTAAATTAGGATTGTGTTCTTTTTCATTCAGTATTCAATAATACTATACTTAATTTTTATAATTTTGGTGCTAAAATTTTCATCGGGACATACATACAATACATACAACAATTATTATTATGCAGAATGATGTTTTACGTATTATAAGGATAAATAGGCATTGTTCATAATGACTATAAGCTCTCCACATAGTGGAGTGGACGTATAATAAAGGTAATTTTTTTTTTAAACAGGCTTAGAATGTTACGAAAGGTCGATATTTTAACTTTCAGCAAAAAAATCTATGTAATTTTTTTTGTGCGCACGATTACTCTGAAACCGTTCATAATGTTAACTCAAAATTTGTATTATAATGAGATCTGGAAATAGATTATGTTTTGATCTTATTCCGTTGAAGTTTTTTTTTTGGGGGGGGAGGAGATTGGATTGCAAATATAGTATCGAATTTTTTTTGCTGTAAAAGGCTTGGATGGGAAAATCTAGCCGTGGAAGTAGTGATTTCTTAGGCAGCGGTTTTTTTTATTAATGAGCACATATGTTTTTATGATGGTTATTTGAATTTATATTTGTAGTCGGTCTCTCTCTGCATGGTGCGTCTGACAACATCATGCACCTACCTTGATTGCATTGGATTCGGAGTGACGCACACTGGCGAAAATAATTAAAAACCTGGACAAAAGTTTAAAATACAGTAATCACATGACAACATGAAATCGACCCTGATAGGTTAGAGAAAAGACCGACAAACGCAACCAATAGAAAAAAATACCTTAGCTGTCTCATACCGCTTCTGATAGTCACTCCAAAGTTCGACTTGTTGAGTGACAAATGTATATTATTTAATCGGAGACAGTGGATGATTATTTTTCACACTATACTATTCAGTTTTTTGTGTTTTGTAAATTAATTATTTTCAATGGATGTTCTTCCTGGAGGCAAACAAAGACTTTATACTATGTAATATTTGTTAAATACGTATTTCTTTTCTTTGTAAATAAGGTTTAGAAATGCCTGTTCAAAAGTAATAATTTTTAATAGTTATTTAAATTTATATAGTGTTTCGTATTCCACCAGATTCTAGTAGCTAAGGCCAGACTCCGCCTGAAAAAAAGTCATATTATTATTATTATTATGTTATTATGATCCCGTCTGTTTTAACACAAAAACTAAATTAAAATTACATTTTACTTAATACGTAATTAATCAAGACCGAAAGAAAAGTGATTTACACAGTTACAAGTTTCGTCCAGGTTTTGACTTATTTTTGCCTGTGTGTGACGTCTAGAAAAATCTGCAAAAGTTTCAAACCCGCACATAAACAATTGCAAAAGTTATAAACTAATAAAGATTGGAAAAATAACGAGTTCCGTTTTTTTCAAAATAACTCGAGAACTATTAATATTTAAGAAATTTTAAAGAAAGATTCTTAAAGAGGAAGAAATTTCCAATAAAAAAGTCCCGACTCCGAAACTACATCTATTAATAATTTTAATTTAATGTTGAAAATAGAGCTCCGCGCAGCGAAGACTAAGCCGTTACTATGTTCTGAAACCATCCGTAACAAGAAAAAATATTTTTTTATGTTATATATTAATTTAAAAATTTATACAAATTATGGTATTATTTAAACACTTAAAGGAACAATATCCCGTTGGAAAAAAAAATTCACCAATTTTTCATAAAATGAGCCCATTGTTAACAAATTTTTTTTAGAGTTTGCGTTTATATTTTAAGTCGAATAATTATTAAACAAAAGTCACTAAAATTATTTCGCTTCGTGGCGACCTTATGTCAACTACACTTTATGGGATTATGACATTGCGATGTTTTTAATTGTTATAGTCTATTAGTTATTGATTATTTAACCTAACAAAAAAATAGAAAATAAAATAGAGAGGTCGAAATTTTTTTTTATTTATTACTGTTTTTATATTCAAAAATACTATTAGTCCAGTCAATGAAAGAGTTGTAGAGAACATTGAGGAGGCGATAATTTTTCTCTTCAGGAATGTGTTGGGGGTAATTAGGAGGTAAACATACTAAAAGTCCTCGCCCCCTAGCCCCGTCGCTTCAGGGGGAGAGGGGGGGTGGAAAGGTTCCTTTTTTCGATTCTTCGCTTATAACTCGGAAAAGATGCGTCGTATGGAAAAAGATGATCTATGCAAAATTAAACGTAACTAAATTTCCCACAAGAATGTTTATATTAATTTTCTTCCTATGTGTTATAGTTTATGAGATATTCGCCAGAGAAAATCGATAATTAATAAAAAAAAATCAATTACGTACTTTGAATATTTCTATCAAAGCAGTTTACCGTGGTCTGCTAATAAATCACAGTCACAAAACAATTTTTATTTTACAACACTGGACGTATTTACTAACGTAATATCTTGTCGAAATCTATACATTTCCTTAAATATACAGTGTGACTCATTTAAAATGAAGATACCCTTATAACTTTTTCATTTTGTTTCCGATTTGAATCAAATTTTACTCAAGTATAGAACAAATTAGAATCTACTTATGACCAGAAAATCATTCACCTATGGTACCAAAATATGAGGAAAAATATTAAAAATCATATTGATGGGTCTTGACGAATTTCACGTAGCCACCACAAATTGCGGAAACTGAGGATCCCTTTTGCCAGATGAGCTTATGTACGAGAAATCCCCCATCAATAACCAAATCAAATTTTAGTGTATGTGGATGAATTTTTTAGAATGTCTAACATTCAAAATGAATATAAACATTCTTGTGGAAAATATAATTCCATTTAATTTTGCATAGATTACTTTTTTCCCTACGCGACGCATCGTTTCCGAGTTATAAACGAAGAATCGAAAAAAGGAACCTTTCCACCCCCCTCCGCCCTGATGCGGCGGGGCTAGGGGCGGCGACTTTTAGTATTTAAAAAAAAGAACGTGTTTTTTAAAATGTGTTTTAACCGCCTTCCATGTCACCTCAATGACTCTCTTAAGTCTAGAAGATCTAGATTTGTCTGAGTAAAGGAGACGGGGCTTTACAGTTTATGGTGGAATCCGAACCACTTCTTGGGGAAAATTTCCTATGAAAAGTTTTTTCGCTGTGTGGGGCTCGAACCCACTTCGCTAGGTACGCTCAGAGTGCAAGCTAGACGCGCTAACACACTGGGCTATCGACCCCCTTTTTACCTCCTAACTGCCCCCAACACATCCCTGAAGAGGAAAATTCTCCCCTCCAAAATGTTCTCTACCATTCCCTTTTGGGTATTCGTTGATTGGACTATAGATTACATAAATTTCAAATTTTTATTGCTATTTGTTTAAACAAATTTTATAAACAAATAGATAAATTACGTATTTTTGAAAAATATTTTTTTGCCATTTGTTTTATAAAATATTAGGATTTAAAAAAATGTCTTAAAAATTGTTTTTAATTGTTTATAATCACTTTTTTTCTTTTTTCATTATTAAACAAATTATTAAGAAAAATAATTATTCTTAAATTTATTATTTGCAATTCTCCACAAGGTGGAAAACAGATTTTTTTTGTTGTTAATTTATTTGTTTTATAACAATTTGTTATTAACAATCGCCGAATGTGTTTATATTTTTTTAAATAAAAAAAAAACAAAAACTGTAGGTATACATAAACATGAAAATTATTTTGTGAATAATAATTTAAAAATCGAGAAAATACTCTTATCAAGTATGCCGTGGAAATTGACAAAAGCTAGATTCAAAACATTAATTTTGTCTTCATAACCAAAGCGTTCTGTCCGAAATGTGCATTTTATTTAATACAATTTAGAATCAAAACATGGACTACTGCTATTCTTGTTTTATTATATGTAGGCAAATATACCTACATATTTAGATAAAAAAGGTATATTTTAATCACAGTTAGAAAACACTAATGCAAATATTAGTGGTAAAGGAGCAGAGCGTTTTCCCTAAACAACTTTATGACAGCATCAAGAAAGGTGATTATGAAATTCTTTCTGCCGCAATTTTATTATTTTAATTTGTTTGGGTGTGGTAACAAGTGCAATGAGAAGTCCTGCTAAATCTAAGCATTGCTTCAAAAAATATAA
The DNA here is from genome assembly GCA_936432065.2 of Rutpela maculata. Taxonomy (NCBI): domain Eukaryota; kingdom Metazoa; phylum Arthropoda; class Insecta; order Coleoptera; family Cerambycidae; genus Rutpela; species Rutpela maculata. Next base: position 91,551,822 of record OW386288.2, on the reverse strand, counting down.
ACAATGTATGTGTCAATATTAGAATTTTCTGCTATTTTTCTTATTATCTCCGGTCTTAGTAATCGCAAAAAATACAGACAAATTTTGATTAAAAAAAACTTTCTGATAATTTGTTAACTTGCAAGAAAATAAAAACCATTAAAAATTACTATCTATATATAATTTAAGAAATATAGTGTAATAATGCATAAATCTATAACAAAAGTGAGTGAAACTATATTGCTTTATTTTTCGAGTTGTTTATAAAATAATAAAGTTAAAAATATCACGAGTCTGTCTATTCAAAAAATAAAGAAGTTTCGTGAAGTATACGTCATTACCTCTAGGACTGTAGTTTTAGCCATGTATTTTTACGGAATTTAAACTTATTTTTTCTGTACAAGAGCATTTCTTATAAATAGTGATTTTCATTTCATTTTAAATTTCCAATTGCTCAGTTAATTTGTTGTAATGTATTCTAATGTTTTGATTATTTAATTCTAACGAATTCTAAAATAATTTTGTATGCTCTATTTATACATTTAATTTTCGTCATAGTAATATAGGACATAGGACTAATAATTTTTTAGTTAGATTTATGGCTACCCAGATAGCACGATTTGATTCCTGGAATATTCATTGATTATACGTTTGGAAGATTTGATTATTCCTAAAATAATTTTTAAATAATCCAGACGTTACAGGAATATTCTTTTTTTATCCAAATGGCACAATTTTTAGATATTCTACGATTATCCAAAACGCATATTACAGGAATAATCAAGTTACTCTAGGAATATTTGAAAAATATTATAATAATACAATTTCTCCTTAATAGAATATTCCTAGATTATTATTTCACTCTTTCACGAATATTATGGGTATAAGCTTATATTATTCTCACATACAGATTGATTCCTATTTTATTGGATTTTTATGTTGCATTACATAATATGTAATAAGTCGATGAATAATACCCAATTTTAAACTGAAATGGCATTTACCAGTTACTTATATATGATTATTTTCTTGACTTATCATTGTTTAATATACGAGAATGATACCAGAATGGAACGAAACTACAACAAGAGACACGATAATTGCTTACAACTATCGATTTTTAACTCTTGGTTTTGTCGAAATCATCAGTGTAGCGCATATTGCATGTAAGATTCTGTCTCAATGTATATCACACCGGAGAATTATGTTAGATTGCCGATACGAAATATTAGGTGAATACTCATAGACCAGTAGTAGGACTAAGTCGGCGAGTTATAACCAAATTTATCTACAAAAATCTATTGCAAACTTGGAAAGGCTTCGAAATGAGTCAAATACCAATAAATAAGCGGTTAATTCTAAATACACGTGACATAACAGTTAATTGCCTTCGCTGACATTATTACATAATTGGCATTTGATGCCATCTCTTACCTATAGTTCCAACTGACGTTTGCGTGTTTAATGGGAATATTCCTGTATTATTTTTCCTGGAATATTGTTGTCTTCTTCTCAAAAATCATCTTCTAAGAATATTAGACTATTGTTGAAAAAGAATATTCTTGTATTATTTTCTTGGAATATTATTGTTTCCTTCTCAAAAATTATATATATACTAAGAATATTATACTATTGTTCAGAAAGAATATTATTTTATTATTCGTATGAAATATTCTAGTATCAACATGTTAAATTATATATATTCCTGGAACAATACAATATTATTTCGAATATATATACTCCCTAGAGGACATTTACAGATCATTCTTAGAATATCTTGTGCTATGTGGGTAAATACTGTAATATAACTCTATCTTGCTTTAAACGGGCGTTGTGTTGCTTTGTATACCATTGGCAACAGTTTTTTTGACATTTGAGACGCTTTAATAGTTTTATTGCTCTGTGCAAGAAAGCAACATGTTACCAAAAAGTTGAATGTAGGTAGAAGAATGTAAGAAAAAAGGTACTCTCAACGAGGCACAATGCAACACCACAGGAGGGAGGGAGAAAGAAAGATCACGCGTTTGCCGAAATATAAACAGTGTTCTAATAACGTTTAACATAATTGTAATAATTTTTCATGTGTAAATAAAAATTCAACCAATTCAAATTTCATGTTAAAAGGTCTATTTGTTAACTGACAAATGCACAAATTTCTCAGCTAGTAAATTCGCAGAATTTTGATTGGATTATTTATAATTTTACGTAGTAAAAGTTTTTATTTTTATGTTTCTATAAGATCATAAAATTATCTAAGACCCGAAAATCGCAAAATGCGGTGACAATACGAAGAAATCAATTTTTATTTAAATGGAAACAACATGAATTTAAAAATCCGTTGTGTCTTGAAAAGTGTTTTCTGGAATCTACAGATGACGTAAGCGTTTTCAGATATTTAATTGCATTTTAAATGACCTACAAAAATATTTAAAAAATGACGACAGACAAGCGTTTCGTTACCTCATTTTTGATAGTTTGGTGACCGGTACAAATTTAATTAAGTAAAATAAATAAATAAGCGTCAATGAACGCTTATTAGGCTGAGCAAAAGAGTTTAGACCCAAAAGGAAGAGGTTAGCCTAAACTAGCCATATACATTAAGAAAACATATGACTGTAGTACACAGTATTAGTCCACAATACATCGCCCTTTTTTTTTAATGATTAGTAACAGGCTGAATTTTCGTGAGTAGCTTCGTTTTGACGAGACGCCCAACTTTTCTCTCTGCGAAAATTCTCGGTAGTGGTAGCTAACAGCAAAAATTATTTTTTCTCTTTTACACGAATTAGACAATTCGACAACCTGTCAAATTAGTTTGGCAATATATTTATTCTACGATTGTGCTGAAAATCAAATTTTCTAACTTCAAAATGACTGCAGAAAATATCACTTTGCCACACGCGTTGATTATATCTTCACACACCGGAATAAAATAGTGTGTTTACCTTAAAGAATTTTATATTACTTACTGGTAATAACCATTCAATTCTATAAATGTACATTGATTACACATGAATTGAAATTACAAAGTCAAATTTTCTAACTTCAGAATGATTGCGGAAAATGTCACTTTAAATAAAATCTGACAGGCAGCAAATTTAAAATTTTGGAAAGACTTTAAAAAAGGGAAATAACTTCACAACCGAAGAAATAATAGTATGTAACACACATGTGGCAAGCTTCATTGCAAAACTCGTATGATAGAAACACTCGCTGCGCTCGTGTTCCTACTTTCATACTTCGTTTTGCAATGAAACCCTTGCCACACTTGTATTACAATGTACTATTTTCTACGCTGAAAGTCAAATTTTCTAACTTCAAAATGACTGCAGAAAATACCGGAATAAAATAGTGCGTTTACCTTAAAAAAAATTATATTACTTACTGGTAATAACAATTAAATTCTATAAATGTACATTAATTACACATGAATTACAATTACAAAGTCAAATTTTCTAACTTCAGAATGACTGCGGAAAATGTCACTTTAAGTAAAATCTGATCGCAGAGAGAAAAGTTGGGCGTCTCGTCAAAACGAAGCTATTCACGAAAATTCAGCCTGTTACTAATCATTAAAAAAAAGGGCGATGTACTGTGGACTATATTACATTAAATTGAGAAAACTATTGAACTAAATTTTTATATAATTATAAATAATTATATAAAATAAAATATAAATATTGTATTACTTTTAATAACGATAACTTAACTATCAATATACCATTTTTTATTATAACCATTATACTAGAGAATTTTATGCTCTACCGAAAAGGTACGTATAGTGTTTTGCCTTATCTTGCTTAATTTTCAAAATATTGGAGAAAAAGCACATTTTGTTGCAATTATTCTTAGTAACTTTTGAACCCGAAAAGAAAGAAAAGAAAAGAATACCACACAAATTTCTTTTTAAGAGTGTGACCTGCGAAGACTAATTAATGTCGGGCACAAATATTTTATATGATTGCACTAATAACACAGGCCCACAAAAAAGAAAAGTTTTCTGCGCCGGGGTATTGACCATACCTATCCCTTGTATTTTGACCCGCTGAACACGAATCTGACCTTAATTTTTCCCCTGTACGTCAGGTTTTTTTTTATAGCAAAAAAGTCCAATATTTATATATTTATTTGCTGTTAAAAGAAAAACCTGACGTGCTGGGGAAAAACTAAGGTCAGATTCGTGTTCAGCGGCTCAAAATACAAGGGATGGGTGTGGTCAGTACCCCCGCGCAGATGACTTTTTTTGTGTGAGATTGTGCCACACTGAGTGTGGCAGTGGCAACCAAAAAAAGTGGTCTGCGCGGGGGTACTGACTACACCTATCCCTTGTATTTTGAGCCGCTGAATACAAATCTGACCTTAGTTTTTCCCCAACACGTCCGTTTTTTTTTAACAGAAAAAAAAAGTCTGTTGAATCGTAATATTTATATATTTATTTGCTGTTAAAAAAAAAACCTGACGTATAGGGGAAAAACTAAGGTCAGATTCGTGTTCAGCGGGTCAAAATACAAGGGATAGGTATGGTCAGTACCCCGGCGCAGACAACTTTTTTTTTTGTGGGCCTGTGTAATTATTATTATTTTTATTAGTGCAAGCATATAAAATATAATCAATAAAAGAAAATATTAAATTTTTGCTTGCCATACTTAAAAGGAAACTTTGTGCTTTATAGTACGTCGGGTACATGGCTATATAAGCCAAAAAGCTGCACTTTTTGATTGGGATGTGCCACTTTCTGTGGTCATAGTTGATGCCAAAAGGTAACTTTCCCTATAGGGAGCCACTTTAAAATCCGTGCAGAACACCAAAATGGCGGCCATTAAGATGTCCGCCATTAGCCATACTAAATGTTTTTGTATCTCAGCTCCTAATGGTTCGATTTCTATTTTCTTTTTTTTGTTTGAAAGCTGTTGTAAAGAGGACACCTTTGTTCATATACATTTATCTCTACACATTAAGGGTTCCGCGCAATTTAAAAAAATATATATTTTTTAATTTTTAAAGAAGTACAGTGCACAGTGGGACAAACTGAATCTGAAAACTTATTTCACATAATGCAACTTTCAATTGATGTTGGGACAGCCGGTACGTAGTAGAGGTCATTGTAATAACTTTTTTAAAATTAAGCCTATAAGTATAGTGACAGTGAAATAAAATTAAATAAAAAAGTTACAAATACTTCAAAGGGAACTTCATGCTTTGTTGTTATTCGATGGCAATCAATTTTTGCTCATATTTGACCCATATACTCGGAAACACAAACTTGCTGTCTCAAAATAAGTACAGTTTCAAAAGAACAATTGCATCAAGGGATTCTTTTACTATTATACCTAATGTTACTGTACTATTAAAACAATTTGTTTTATATATCTCTGTTAGGTAAATAAACGTAATTTAATTTCTACCCCTTTGCATCTTTTTATTCTAATGTGAATGAGGCAATACTTTAAAAGTGGAAAACAAAAAATGAGGACAAATTCAAAATATTTAAATACTTATAGGCCTACCACGGAGTAATTACATTATCAGTTATTAATAACCTACTATTTTATTAGTTTTTTTTTTAATATATCTTCAAATTCATAACAATGAATAATAACAAACGTAACTGTTATATTATTTTGGAGTTCAAAGAATGAATATATTTCCTTTTATTAACTGGCCCTTCAATAGCGTCTCTACTGTAAACAGTAATGATAGTGGTGCAGTATAGCAAGTACTCCTAACCATATAATATTGTGCTTCGTGACGATGCACGCATTAAAGAAATTATAAAAATATAACCTACTGATTATATTGGCGATTATATTGGCAACATCGCTGGGACGGAGAACGAACGCTAACTATATTCTTATATACAGCAGGCTTTGAAACGATCAGTAAATATATCCGGGCTCTGAAATATGCCATGTTTATATAATTAAAAGAAAAATAATAATTAGCTACCTCTAGTGGCTTCCTGTTAGAAAAGATGCATAACAATCGCCATATTTAATAAATTTGTTAATTTATACACTAGGAAATGCCGGGCTTATGAACGACCTATCGATATATCGGGCTACACAATGTACCGTCTATACATATACATATATATATATATATATATATATATATATATATATATAAACAACTACTCAGCGGACATAATCACATATGTCTCTGTGGCGTATAGCGACTTGCAAAGCAAGTACCAAGAGCGGCGACCTCTAGCCTTAGTGGGCTATACTCACTGTTTATGAAATAAGATTTGAAGGAAACAACTACTCAGCGGGCAAATACCCCGACCTGCATTGAATTACACCTTCAAATCGTGATCAGTAACCAACTATCATTTGTCAATTCCTAACCAGACATAGACCGGTTTCGAACTTGTTATGTTCTCATCAGTATGCCATAGGTTATGGAACAGTATAGCCCACTAAGGCTAGAGGTCGCCGCTCTTGGTACTTGCTTTGCAAGTCGCTATACGCCACAGAGACATATGTGATTATGTCCGACGTATAGTAGCATCTGATCATACGAGAGTTTACCTCTGACCGTCACTCCATTTGCGTTAGTTTGTATAAGACTAGCAAGTTGACCACTATCACTTGTCTGTTCCATAATGGCATACTGATGAGAACATAACAAGTTCGAAATCGGTCTATGTTTGGTTAGGAATTAACAAATGATAGTTGGTTACTGATCACGATTTGAAGGTGTAATTCAATGCAGGTCGGGGTATTTGCCCGCTGAGTAGTTGTTTCCTTCAAATCTTATTTCATAAACAGTGAGTATAGCCCACTAAGGCTAGAGGTCGCCGCTCTTGGTACTTGCTTTGCAAGTCGCTATACGCCACTGAGACATATGTGATTATGTCCGACGTATAGTAGCATCTGACCATATGAGAGTTTACCTCTCACCGTCACTCCATTTGCGTTAGTTTGTATAAGACTAGCAAGTTGACCACTATCATTTGTCTGTTCCATAACCTACGGCATACTGATGAGAACATAACAAGTTCGAAACCGGTCTATGTCTGGTTAGGAACAGACTAATGATAGTTGGTTACTGATCACGATTTGAAGGTGTAATTCAATGCAGGTCGGGGTATTTGTCCGCTGAGTAGTTGTTTCCTTCAAATCTTATATATACAGTGTGTCCAACTAAGTCGGCACCATATGGGAAACTTTTTTATTATTGGTTTTATGAAAAAAAGTTATTCTTGATAAAAAGTTTTGCATGGCCTAAAACCCAAAATGAAATAATCAGATATCAATTTTTTGCAGTGGTATACGGGGTTTGTCGAAAAATGTAAATTTTGCTCAAGAGTAAAGTACCTTTATTTATTACAATATCGACAATCGTTATTAAGAAAAGTTGATCCTAATTGAAAACTACGGTCAGATATCCAATATTATCCATCTACCATGAAAAAACGATTTTTAATAATTTTTGGGTATAATATCTATTTTTTCATGGCAGATGGATAATACTGGATATCTGACCGATCAACTTTTCTTAATAACGATTGTCGATATTAAGAAAAGTTGATCCTAATTGAAAACTTCGGTCAGATATCCAGTATTATCCATCTGCCATGAAAAAATAGATATTATACCCAAAAATTATTAAAAATCGTTTTTTCATGGTAGATGGATAATATTGGATATCTGACCGTAGTTTTCAATTAGGATCAACTTTTCTTAATAACGATTGTCGATATTGTAATAAATAAAGGTACTTTACTCTTGAGCAAAATTTACATTTTTCGACAAACCCCGTATACCACTGCAAGAAATTGATATCTGATTATTTCATTTTGGGTTTTAGGCCATGCAAAACTTTTTATCAAGAATAACTTTTTTTCATAAAACCGATAATAAAAAAGTTTCCCATATGGTGCAGACTTAGTTGGACACACTGTATATATATATATATATATATATATATATATATATATATATATATATATATATATATATACATACTATTCCTATATACATCTGTAGATATGGTAACTAAAATTATCTTATTAAAAATATAAATAACTTTAATACACAGAAATAATACTTTCTAGAGATCAATGGGTTTTTTAAATTTTTTCAATTTGGGAATAAAAAAACGTTTATTTTGTTCTGATGGAAATATTTTTGTACCCCTTTATAGCTTAGAGAAAATTAAAAAAGGTCTTTACCTTATTAACAATGTATTTAGTTAACAGGACACGAACATTCCTTAACGTAACTAGTTGCCCTTATTCCACTATTTGTCACTGCCGCTGGTCTTCTATAATAAAAGTAAAAAAAAAAAAATTAGAAGACGATTTTTATTGGGGGGTGGTCTAAAGAATAATAATAACACAGGTCAACATTTAGTTTAAAAAAATACACAGGACTCTACCTAGGTACCCAGGAGTTTTTGGGGTAGCTGATTCCGATGCCGAGGTCGGTTAAGCTCTATCACGTCAGGTTCAAGGACATCTATCCTGAAGGTCAAACTAAGAAAAGGTGGCTGAAAAAATCTGAGAAAATTCACACAGGTTTTTGGGATCGCTGAGTTCGAATTCGGTGTTCGCTTACCCTTAGAAGGCTTCCGGAGGTCATTTCAAGGTTAATTTGAGAAAAACGGAGAGGAAGCTGTTAAAAAATCTGAAAAAATTTACATATAGGTTTTTTGGGTCGCTGAGCCTGTATCCGATGCCGGTTGACCTTTATCACGTCAGTTTTAAGGTCACTTGAAGGTCAAACTAAGAAAAGGTGGTTGAAAAAATCTGAAAAAATTCACACATAGGTTTTTGGGGTCGCTGAGACCGAATCCGGCGTTTGCCTTAAAAGGCATCCGAAGGTCATTTCAAGGTTAATTTGAGAAAAACAGAGAAGCTGTCAAAAAATTTGAAAAAATTTATATATAGGTTTTTTGGGTCACTGAGTCTGCATTCGATGTGGGTTGACCTCTACCACGTTAGTTTCAAAGTCATTTGAAGGTTAAAGTAAGAAAATGTGGTTGAAAGAATCTGAAAAAATTCACACAGGTTCTTCGGCTCGCTGAGTCCGAATCCGGTGTTCACTTACCCTTAAAAAGCGACATCCAGAGGTCATTTCAAGGTCATTCTGAGGTCATTTCAAGCCGGCATTCGTCCGCCAACTTTAGCTGCACATGAAAATTCTTCGGCTATCTCAGTGCAAATATATTTAACTCAATGAATCACCTACTTATTTTCTTCTGTGAAAGGATGGCCTTTAGGTACAGTTGAAGCTGCAGAGCGAACATGCAAGTAGAGAGTACCGATAGATGGCGCATGCCCACCGTAAGTGAGTTGGGGCAGAAGAGGGATATAAGTTCGGCGCGAATCATGGGCGTTGACTTCACTCACTTGGAGCTCAATCAGTGCTGGTTTTGCCTATAAGCTGAGTAAGCGCCAGCTTAGGGCCTCGCATTTAGGGGGCCTCAGAACTCAGATTTCATACGCAGATATACACGTTTATTTTATTAGAAGAGAAAGCTTCAACGAAAAACATACCTAGAGCTTAGGGCCTCCGGTTACCTAAAACCGGCCCTGAGCTCAATCCTGTCAGGATAAATGTAATTTAATGGTTTTTTTGAGTCAGACAAACTGACAAGGAGGCAGACAGACTGTCAGATAGAAACATTTAGTCATTCAGTCAGACAGAAAGATAGACAGAAAGGCAGGTAGAAAGGCAGGATGTCAAATAAACGGACAGAGGGAAAATGCAGGCTGATGATAAATACAGACTAACAAGCAAACAAACAGGTGTGCAGGTATAAAGGCAGACAGATAAACAGACAATAAGTAGGCAGGTGAGCATTCGTATAAATTTTTTAAATTTTTTTCACCTCCTACTCTTACTTTAACCTTCAAATGACCTTGAACATGAGGCGACAAAGGTCAACCGACATCGGATTCGGACTCAGAGACCCCCAAGGAACCTATGTGTGAATTTTTTTAGATTTTTTCAAAAACCTTTTCTTAGGTTGACTTTCAAATGACCTTGAACCTGACGTGATAGAGCTTAACCGACCTCGGCAACGGAATCAGCGACCCCGAAAACCCCTGGGTACCTAGGTAGAGTCCGGTGTATTTTTTCAAACTGAATGTTGACCAGTGTAATCTTCCACCTTCCAAAGATATTTTAAAAACCTAGATTATTCTAGAGCAAAAATGTAAATATTTCCCTCTAGCGAGAAATAAAAATGTTTTAAAAAGCACTCGAGACCAAAACTTTAGAATATATTTATTGGTTAATCATAAATTTTGCTATACTAATTAATGATAGTTTGTTGGAGTCATCTCGAATGCTTTTCAAAAATTTTTAAACATTTCAAAAATTTTTCTCTTGCTGGAGGGAAATATTTACATTTTTGCTCCAAAATGATTAAGTTTTGAACATTTTACTTCTTTAAGTATATCATCTCTTTGAAATATTTTTATATTATTTTCTGCTTTTCTGCATTCCGTTGGTTTCAAGTTTTCTCCTCGCCAAACATGAATTTGGAGAAATACTCTGTAAGAATGTTGACGTAATGCCTCGGATGTTGCTGGCAGTCTTGTAGAATCCCGGTAGTACTAGATTGGCTGACTAACTTATTGAAGATAATGAATCTTTGATGATTCAAAGATGTTTCTTTTTTGGGGCTTTGTATATTGCTAGCGCAAATTTCTCTTCCAGCACTCGTAATTTCTTTTTTCGTTGAGCTACGGCTGTTGAATATACGGACAACCCTCTTCGAGATCTTTTCTTTTATTGACGCATTCCACCGTTTGCACTTTTCCTTTACCGAAGAAAGCTGAAGTGTTATCGCATCCACTGAACGTGTGGCCATACAGCTTTTTAAAACTTCCGAGGACTGCAAGTCACGAGAACTGTAATCTTTATTTTTTATTTTTCTCTGAGCCTCTCTTAAGAAACGGATATCTTTATCTTCAGGTGCGAGAGCGATAATCAATGTGAGAAGATCAATATCTTGTCCGAGGATGACAAATTGACCACTGTATCGTTTTTCATGAGATTCGTTTAAGGCGGCAGCAGTAATTGTTTTGATTCCCTCGTTTTTAAATCTCTCCACGATTGCGAAATAAACCGTTCCTTTTTGTGAGATTGTTTATCATTTTATTTTGCGTTTCAGTCAGTGGCGTGTTCTCATAAAAAATAATTTCCGGTGAAATGCGTTTCAAAAGTCGCTGCTGTCTTTCGATGCTCTTCATACTGCAGTCAGCATATCGGTCAAACACTACAGTCACTTTTTGGCCGTAATGTTTACGAATAAAGCTGCTTCGGCCATACTACACGATGAATCAAATTGCCGCCATCAACAATGAACTGGCAATCGGAAAAATCTATTGGCCTCTCTCGTACAGCATTGAAAATGTCATACAGACGATTTCTTAATTTTCCTCATTAACCCTATTTTATTGAAGAGAAGAAGTGGAATTGAAGCAAGCTCAAAGTTGAAATATGACTCCAAATCTTCTTTTGTGTGAACAGTACAGATTATTCTCTAATATAATTGCAAAGAAGGGGAAAATACATAAACTACTTGCGACAAAACCCTCTATATATGTATCTAATAGAGAAAATTCTGCTCAATAAATTCATTCCTGAGCATTTTTCTCGTTAAAGTAACCGGTTTTAAGATATTCGGAGTCAAACTTGGAATAGGATGGATTTTTACCTCTGCGCCCCAAACTACCTCTCTGTTCGGACGCTGTTAGCGCGAAATAGCTGAGGATAAGCTACAAGGTTAATAGTACATTTTTATGCAGAATTTAATGCGACAAATTTTTTATTTCTTATACTTTTTTCTCTTGATAAAAGTGAAAAACCAGTGTTAAGTCCCCGTAATATGGCCGAAGCAGCTCTATTCATAATCATTACGGACGTTTCACCCCTAAATTGTGGGGAACTTTTCGGGTATCTATTTCGAACCCTATCTAGATTACACATCCCAAATATTATTACTTTATAAATTATTTCCTCTAAAATATCTAATTTACGTGGACCAATATGTAACAATTGTGTACAAAATTGAACTGATTCAGTGATGTCTTTTGAAAAGCATTTTAAATAGTAATAATAATTCCCTTAAGAACATATTTTGAATTACATACATTATTCTACAATAGATATTTAGCATGAACGGCTCATTTTAAAACAGATAATCACACATTATCGGGTAAAACACCAATGTAATCTGATAGAGTACAACTTACACAATATTAATCATCATAATAACAAACGCACACGATTGCGTAGCACAACTAATTGCGCAAGCGCTAGAGCATTTTACACTATAGAAGTCCGGCAACCTCGAAGGAGGCAAAGTCTACCGTTATATATAACAGTTTTAAATACATTGAGTCAGAGAGGTACTATTTATAAAACGAGGTGTAAACATACCAATCGTATGAACAAAAAAGTGTATGTAAAAAAAGATAAAAATCCTTTCCCCTCTCCGCGTGCCCTTGGTAAGTGAAATTTGACGGTTATGTATATGTAAACAGAACTAATCTATATTATTTCTATTGGAGGTGCGGGCGCCACAAATGTGTAAGGAGCCGGACACGATACAAATGCACATATATATATATATGTGCATTTGTATCGTGTCCGCCTCCTTACAAATTTGTGGTGCCCGCACCATAATATAGATAGATTAGTTCTGTTTACATATACATAACCGCCGAATTTCACTTACCAAGGGCACGCGGAGAGGGGAAAGGATTTTTATCTTTTTTTACATACACTTTTTTGTTTATACGATTGGTATGTTTACACCTCGTTATATAAATAGTACCTATCTGACTCAATGTATTTAAAACTGTTATACATAACGGTAGAGTTTGCCTCCTTCGAGGTTGCCAGACTTCTATAGTGTAAAATGTTCTAGCGCTTGCGCAATTAGTTGCGCTATGCAACCGTGTGCGTTTGTTATTATGATGATTAAAATTGTGTACGCAGTACTCTATCAGATTACGTTAGTGTTTTACCCGATAATGTGTGATTATCTGTTTTAAAATGAGCCGTTCACTCTAAATATCTATTGTAGAATAATGTATGTAATTCAAAATATGTTCTTAAGGGAATTATTATTACTATTTAATATGCTTTTCAAAAGACATCACTGAATCAGTTCAATTTTGTAATACAATTGTTACATATTAGTCCACGTAAATTAGATATTTTAGAAGAAATAATTTATAAAGTAATAATATTTGGGATGCGTAATCTAGATAGGGTTAGAAATAGATACCCGAAAAGTTCCCCCCCAATTTAGGGGGTGATGATTATGAATGTGATGATTATGAATAGAGCTGCTTCGGCCATATTACGGGGACTTAACACTGGTTTTTCACTTTTATCTTGTAAACCGTTCGTCGAAAGAGAAAAAAGTACAAGAAATAAAAAATTTGTCGCATTAAATTCCGCATAAAAAATGTACTATTAACCTAGTAGCGGATCCTCAGCTATTTCGCGCTAACAGCGTCCGAACAGAGGGGCAGTTTGGGGCGCAGAGGTAAAAATCCATCCTATTCCAAGTTTGACTCCGAATATTTTAAAACCGGTTACTTTAACGAGAAAAATGCTCAGGAATGAATTTATTGAGCAGAATTTTCTCTATTAGATGCATATATAGAGGGTTTTGTCGCAAGTAGTTTATGTATTTCCCCCTTCTTTGCAATTATATTAGAGGATAATCTGTGCTCTTCACTCAAAAGAAGATTTGGAGTCATATTTCAACTTTGAGCTTGCTTCAATTCCACTTCTTCTCTTCGATGAAAAAGGGTTAATGAGGAAAATTAAGAAATCGTCTGTATGATATTTTCAATGCTGTACGAGAGAGGCCAATAGATTTTTCCGATTTCCAGTTCATTGTTGATGGCGGCAATTTGATTCATTGTGTAGTATGGCCGAAGCAGCTTTATTCGTAAACATTACGGCCGAAAAGTGACTGTAGTGTTTGACGGATATGCTGACAATGCCTGCAGTATGAAGAGCATCGAAAGACAGCAGCGACTGTTGAAATGCATTTCACCGGAAATTATTTTTCATGAGAACACGCCACTGACTGAAACGCAAAATAAAATGATAAACAATCTCACAAAAAGGAACGGTTTATTTCGCAATTGGTGGAGAGATTTAAAAACGAGGGAATCAAAACAATTACTGCTGTAGACGACGCTGACGTACTCATAGTTCAAACAGCCATAAACGAATCTCATGAAAACGATACAGTGGTCATCTCGGACAAGATATTGATCTTCTCGCATTGATTATCGCTCTCGCACCTGAAGATAAAGATATCCGTTTCTTAAGAGAGGCTCAGAGAAAAATAAAAAATAAAGATTACAGTTCTCGTGACTTGCAGTCCTCGGAAGTTTTAAAAAGCTGTATGGCCACACGTTCAGTGGATGCGATAACCCTTCAGCTTTCTTTGGTAAAGGAAAAGTGCAAACGGTGGAATGCGTCAATAAAAGAAAGATCTCGAAGAGGTTGTCCGTATATTCAACAACCGTAGCTCAACGAAAAAAGAAATTACAAGTGCTGGAGAGAAATTCGCGCTAGCAGTATACAAAGCCCCCAAAAAGAGACATCTTTGAATCATCAAAGATTCATTGTCTTCAATAAGTTAGTCGGCCAATCTAGTACTACCGGGATTCTACCAAGACTGCCACCAACATCCGAGGCATTACGTCAACATTCTTACAGAGTATTTCTCTAAATTCATGTTTGGCGAGGAGAAAACTTAGAACCAACGGAATGCAGAAAAGCAGAAAATAATATAAAATATTTCAAAGAGATGATATACTTAAATAAGTAAAATGTTCAAAACTTAATCATTTTGGAGCAAAAATGTAAATATTTTCCTCCAGCAAGAGAAAAATTTTTGAAATGTTTAAAAAAAATTTGAAAAGCATTCGAAATGACAAACTATCATTAATTAGTAGCAAAATTTATGATTAACCAACAAATATATTCTAGAGTTTTGGTCTCGAATGCTTTTTAAAACATTTTTATTTCTTGTTAGAGGGAATTATTTACATTCTTGCTCCAGAATAATCTAAGTTTTTAAAATATCTTTGGAAGGTGGAAGATTACACTGGTCAACATTTAGTTTGAAAAAATACACCGGACTCTACCTAGGTACCCAGGGGTTTTTGGGGTCGCTGATTCCGATGCCGAGGTCGGTTAAGCTTTATCACGTCAGGTTCAAGGTCATTTGAAGGTCAAACTAAGAAAAGGTTTTTGAAAAAATCTAAAAAAATTCACACATAGGTTTTCGGGGTCGCTGAGTCCGAATCCGATGTCGGTTGACCATTATCACCTCATATTCAAGGTCGTTTGAGGGTTAAAGTAAGAATAAGGGGTGAAAAAAATTAGAAAAAATTTATACGAATGCTCACCTACCTACTTATTGTCTATTTATCTGTCTGCCTTTATACCTGCACACCTGTTTGTTTGCTTGTTAGTCTATATTTATCATCCGCCTGCATTTTCTCTCTCTGTCCATCTATTTGACATCCTGCCTTTCTACCTGCCTTTCTGTCTATCTTGCTGTCTGACTGAATGACTCAATGTTTCTATCTGACAGTCTGTCTGCCTCCTTGTCAGTTTGTCTGACTTAAAAAACCATTAAATTCCTTTGATCCTGACAGGATTGAGTTTTGAGCTCCAAGTGAGTGAAGCCAACGCCCGTGATTCGCGCCGAACTTATAATCCCTCTTCTGCCCCAACTCACTTGCGGTGGGCATGCGCCATCTATCGAATACTCAAAGTACTCTCTACATGCATGTTCGCTCTGCTTCTGCTACTATACCTAAAGGCCATCCTTTCACAGAAGAAAATAAGTAGGTGATTCATTGAGTTAAATATATTTGCACTGAGATAGCCGAAGAATATTCATGTGCAGCTAAAGCTGGCGGACGAATGCCGGCTTGAAATGACCTCAGAATGACCTTGAAATGACCTTGATGATGCCTTTTTTTTTTTAAGGATAAGCGAACACCGGATTCGGACTCAGCGATCCCAAAAACCTATGCGTGAATTTCTTCAGATTTTTTCAACCACCTTTTCTTAGTTTGACCTTCAAGTGGCCTTGAAACTGACGTGATAGAGGTCAACCGGCATCGGATACAGAGTCAGCGACCCAAAAAACCTATATGTAAATTTTTTCAAATTTTTTGACTTCTCCTCTGTTTTCTCAAATTAACCTTGAAATGACCTCCGGATGCCTTTTAAGGGTAAGCGAACACCGGATTCGGACTCAGCGACCCCAAAAACCTATGTGTGAATTTTCTCAGATTTTTTCAACCACCTTTTCTTAGTTTGACGTTCAGATGTCTTTGAACCTGACATGATTGAGCTTAACCGACCTCGGCATCGGAATCAACGACCCCAAAAACCACTGGGTACCTAGGTAGAGTCCGGTGTATTTTTTTTAAACTAAATGTTGACCTGTGTTATTATTATTCTTTTATTTTCTGCTTTTTAGCCCCCCCCCCCCCCCCCCCAATAAAAATCGTCTTCTAATTTTTTTTTTACTTTTATTATATAAGGCCAGCGGCAGTGACAAATGGTGGATTAAGGGCAACTAGTTACGTTAAGGAATGTTCGTATTGTTCGTGTCCTGTTAAATAAATACATTTTTTAATTTGCTCTAAGCTATAAAGGGGTACAAAAATATTTCTTTCTGAACAAAATAAACGTTTTTTTATTCCCAAATTGAAAAAAATTTTAAAAACCCATTGATCTCTAGAAAGTATTATTTCTGTGTATAAAAGTTATTTATATTTTTAGTAAGATAATTTTAGTTACCATATCTACAGATGTATATAGGAATAGTATGCCTCTTTACTCTGTTGCCAAGTTTATGAGGCGATATCGCTACTTTACTGTAAGGAAGCATTTAATACCAATATACATCAAATGTTTAAAACAGCAGCGCCACCTGGTAAAAAATGTAGTGGACTATGGTGTATGTTTACATATGTTTATAGGTATTTTCCGCCTCCAAAAAAAGTGTCGTTAAATGCTTCTCTCTCTCTCTCTCTTCCTTTTTTTGTCATAATCTTATATGCGCACCATTATTGATAATAATGAGTCATGAATTTACTAATTATCAAGACATTCGTGATGAAAACAACACAAAAGTCTCCGCCTCCGAAATCGGAGGCGAACTCGTAAAATCGTAGGCAAACACCACCTAACCGTATAACATTCGGAGGTGTATAAGTACTAAATGCATCTAAATGCATGTGTATATATATATATATATATATATATATATATATATACAATTTACATACCGGTCCGCATTTATTACTTTCATTACTCCGGCAGAAGTATTGGATATTATCGGTGCGAAGTATAGTACGTAAGCGCATAAAGATGTGCAATTTTTGTTTTAGATTTCGCCCTAAAGCTATATATCCTAGCATGGCTGATCTGCCAACACCACGCGTTACTGAAGCTAAACCTTTCCTCGAATGTGGTGTTGATTATGCAGGACCGCTATACATAACTTAGGACGCCGTAGGGATGTCAAAAGCCAAAAGGCTTATATTTGCTTATTCATGTGTTTAGTAACAAAAGCGATTCATATAGAGTTGGCTTCTGATTTGATAACCGCTACATTTCTTAACTGTTTTAAACGTTTTTTAGCCCGCCGAGGGCCATGCAGTACAATGTACTCTGATTGTGGTACAAATTTTGTAGGCGCGAAAACTGAGTTTCGTGAAATTTATAATTTTATTAAATCTGCGGATTATGTTAATAGTTTAGAGGACTACCTTACCTCTTACAATATTAAGTGGAAATTTAACCCCCCAAATTCACCACACTTCGAGGGAATTTGGGAGTCGAATATTAAATCCGTAAAAACGCATTTATTTAAAGTTATAGGTAGTCAGATTCTTACATACGAGGCGTTATCAACAATTTTAGTTCAAGTAGAAGTACTACTAAATTCTAGGCCACTTTGCTGGTTAAGTTCAGATCCGGCTGAACCGTTGGCTCTAACACCAGCACACTTTTTAACATTAACTCCGTTGCGCTCCTTACCTGCCTTGGACGTGTCTGATCAAAATGTAAACTTGCTTACGCGAAAGCAATTATTAGATAACATAGTGCAATCATATTGGAAATGTTGGCGGCTCGAGTATTTGAATAGCTTGCAGAGTCGACAAAAATGGAATACGCCCGCTTGTTCTGCTCACACAGGAATGTTAGTTCTTATCCGGCAGGATAATTCACCCCCACTTTATTGGCCCTTGGGGGTAATTGAGGAACTATTTTATAGAAATGATGGCATAAGTCGTGTTGCGCTTGTTAGAACAAAATGTGGTATTTATAAACGCCCTATTGTGCGACTTTGTCCATTACCTAACCAGTAGTTAATAACTTTTTTTAATTTTTTTTGTACTTATTCGCTTCGTTATTAGAGTTAATTAGTTTTTTTGTGTGGTATCAACTTGATTTTGTTTGGTGCAGTTTGAAAACATATTTTCAAAGGCCGGGGGAAATGGTGACGCCCCTTTAGAAATTTATTTGGGAAATTAGAAATTTAATTTAGGATTAAAAAATATGATAAAAAGTTAGACAAAAAGTTAGTCAGTGTGTGCCATAGTAGAACGAGTGAGATTCTCGCTGTCGCCTCAAATAGTTAGTAGCTCCCACATATTGGTTAAAATTAATGGTTCAAAATTAGTTGGTTAGAATATTGAAGTGAATTGCAATAATTAATGTTTTATTTGGTGGATATCGGAGTTTAATTGTATTGTGTCGAAAACTATTTCCTTCCCCACTTGTCCTGTCCTAATCCAATTAAAAGTCATCAGGAACATCCGAACATCACAACACAAAATTGGTAAGTTTTCGACATATAATTTAGATTTATTAATTTTAGTAAATATTAGTAGTTTTGGAGATACAGTCCCACTTGTTTGTTAAAACCCTGAGCTGCTGGCTTAACCACCATGCATATCTCTCTCTCTCTCTCTCTATCTCTCTCTCTCTATATATATATATATATATATATATATATATTTATATAAGGTATCCGTTGGCATCCTACCTAATAACGTTCTCACTTGGCATCCACTAATATACACACTGATATACACAAAATTTATTTAAAGGCTAAGTTAGCATCCTACCTATTTTACGGTTTAATTGGTGTCCTTATGAATATTTTAATCGATGCGTAAAATGACACCCGAATATAAAAATTACAGGTTTAACTGACTTCCGGCGGCGTTGTCAGATGTATGCTATGCTGCTTTATCGTATTTGCCTAGAAGAATATTATTACAATCTGCAGTCTGTCGACGTATAAGTAAATAAGGAAATCTCATCCTGTGAGAATACTAATTTATGTCACAATTTAAGTTTCGAAACATGAAGTTCGCGTAAAAGTGAATTACTTTTTATTTGCTTATAATTGTTATAAAACATATTCTTTATGGGATTTGGCAAACAGTAGAAAAAACAATCTGTAAGATCTAAAAAGAAAATCTATCTGCAAAGATTGGAAATTAATTTTGTAGATAGTTTTTCTTTTTAGTTCTCACAGATAGTTTTTTTCTGCTATTCGTCAATTTATCAAATTTTCTGTACGAGATAGGACAGATAGGACTTGCAAAGTGACCCTATAAGGGTAAAGTTGGAGTATCATGTATTTTTAACGTTTATTATTATTTATTTGAGTTCTCTTTTACACAAATTATTATTAATTAATCACCTTCTAGATTGTGTTAATATTTTAATGCTTTTCAAATGTATTAGACAATTATAATTTATACAAAAAATTATATTTTACTATAAATTTGTAACATTTCCAACTTTTTTTAAATTTCACAATAGTTCAAAGAATACGAATTAACAATTATTTTTTCAATTACACCCCCCTGAGAACTATTGGGCCTCAAAATGACCCCATAAGGACAAAAGTAGAGTATCATGTATTTCTAGCATTTATTGTTATTTATTTGCGACTCTTTTTGCAGAAATTATTTTTAATTAGTCTCAAAAATGTTCTTTATTTTAAATATGAGCAGAAAGTCGATGAAAAGTTCAAAATTTCTTAAAACCTGCACAACTCTAGCTCTATTCTGAAGAAAGTTGGCAATAAACAGGAATAAGTTGCTTAAATAATTTGCAGGTTTCATTAGCAAACTCTTAATAAACAAAATTGTGAAACTAAAAAAAGATGGAAATGCTACAAATTTGTAACAAAAAGTAATTGCTTAAATAAATTATAATTATTTAAGTAAATTAAAATTGTTTAAACAATTTGAAAAACCTTAAAATATTAAGACAAACTGAAATCTGACTAATTCAAAACTATTCCTATAAAAAAATCTCAAATAAACAATACTCATTCTGAATAATTTTTTCTAAGATTTTGTCCTATCCCTTACAGAAAATAGTATATTGTGTATTTAGGTGTGAAAGCAGTACATTCCCGGACGACGATGCATCGAAGTTCGGGAATGTGCTTTCACACCGAAATACGCATACTATTTTTTCTGAAATCACAATCAATATTATTATAAATTAAGGAATTTGTATTAATGCATAAAATTTCTTCATTAATAAATAACATTTCTTCATTATAATCTAACATTTCTTCATTACATTTCTTCATTACAATCTAACTGCTTACTAATAAATGTAATTTTGATGTATGTGTAAGTGTAAATATAAGTTTGATTGTTTGTCTGCGTGTATTTATTTACTGTCAAAAATATACATAAAAAACCATACGGGAATGTTACTTTCCCGGCCTATGCCGGGAAAGTAACATTCCCGTACGGTTTTGTTGATCGTTGCTTGGCAACGGATCTTTTCCGGTCTGTTTTCTGATAGTTTCTTAGCAACGGACTAAAATACTGGAATTGTGCATTTTTCAATCTGAAATCGCGCCGAAAATGTAGACATTGCCGATCGATTTCAGAAAAAGTACTTTATAAATGAGAGAAATTACTTTTTTTTGGTAAATTTCCAAGACATATGAATTGCTCATTTAATCATGCGTCGCTCCCTGGCACACTGTATATGCTTTCTTAGAAAATGTAAGGCTCTTACTGAAACGAGAAATTGGAGATTTTTTAATTTTTAAAACATAATAACATTGAAAATATCAACTTTATGAAAAAAATTATCGAACATTTCTTGTTGGAAATCGATAAAAAAATATTTAAAAACATTGTTTCATTGAAAAAATGTAATATTTCCTTTTGTTGTAAACAAAATTGTTTTAAACAATATCAGACCGGGTTACCGTCTGGTAACATGGATGCTCATAATCAGTAGTGTCTCCAGAACTGATTCCAACAAATAAACTGCGTCCGAAATGTATTCGAAACTCATACTCCCATACTGCCTGCTATATAACTAGACCTCCCAATTTTATAGACCAGTAACAACTTCGTAAAAAAAAATGAAAATCGGCAAAGAGACCACGGTGTTTCATTTCTACATAAAAACTTTTAAAAAGTCAAAAACCTAAACCACATTCCAATTAAAAAAAATATAAATGACTAAGTTTTAAAATCTAAAAAGGAAGTAACAGGACAAGCTTTACTTGAAAACGTTTTTATTGAAAATAAAATTATATAAAAAAAATATTTTTAAGAAACTGTACTAAAAAGTAAAAATAATTTTTTAAAATTCATACACCTGGAAACCAAAAACTTTGCGGACGATCATATAGCACTATTGCATAGTTACTTTGCTCAATTGACCGCCCCCAAAGCTTTTGGTTTCCAGGTGTATGAATTTTAAAAAATTATTTAAACTTTTTAGTACAGTTTTTTCAAATGAAGGCTTTTTCTTAAAAATATTTTTTTTATATAATTTTATTTTTTACTTTTTAGTCTACTTATTTTACAGACAGGCAGACAAAACCCTTTCATTTGATACAAATGGCAAGGGAGTCGTGAAGAAAGATAATTTGCCATCCTAGGGCGTCCGCCATATTGGATTTATAATGACGTCACATTGTCTATCGTATTTTACTCGTAAAACCCCCTTCATTTGATACTCATATCAATAGGGTTGTGACTAAAAAGCCGATCCGCCATCTTGGGACGTCCGCCATATTGGATTTAGACCGATAATGGCTATACTATGTTACATTGTCACCGGACTTATACACGTGTGCCAAATTTCAAAGCTCTAGTATAAATAAGAACTAGTCGAAATTCAGCTTGCAAAATTTCACCAAACAAACATACATTCATACATAACACATTGCAAGTTAAATAAAAGCTTTTAAAAAAATGAATACAACACAAATATTTAGCATTTATGAAAATGTAAACATACGTATTTCAAACCAAAATAATACAATAATGGTAAAATGAAACAAAAATCGAACATCAACTCTTAAAAAGAAATTTATTTTCTCTGTCTATATAATCCCAGGATTATGTTATGTGTACTTTGTAGTTCTAACACATTATAGTGTAGGCAAATTAGCATTCTGACTAAATAGTTTATCGAATGAATGGATTTTCACGAAACTTTGTGGATTCTGTTCGTTTTGAAGTCTAGATCAAACTCCAAAAAAAAAAATGGCCGCTAATATTGCCTCGCAATTGTTATAAACAATGATCTTGTTGCTAATTTGTTAACTAGTAAAATTGAGGTAAATTAAAAAAACGAAATGTCTTTTTAGATAATTTTATGAAAAATAACAACTTTTTACTCTCGTAAAATTTTCGAAAAATGCATATTTTCCGAGATATAGCGGTTGAATTTTTCCAAAGAGGGTTGAAGGTGGAATAAAAAGTGACGAGAAAAATCCATACATTCGAGTGAATATATTATTAAACTATCGGAAAATATCGTAAACTATGAAATTTAAAAATCTGGAAAAATTCAAACGTATAGGTTAATACATTCTTTAAAATTTTGCTCTTTTCTAATTTTTTTGTAACGTACATATTTTCCGAGTTTTCAACAGTTTTTCACTATCAAAATGTACCTATCTAAATTTTTTCATGACACAAAATGCATGTAATCTCTAAAATTGTAATTAATTTATATATAATTAATAGAAAAATATCTAATTTGTAAAGAAAAGAAAGAACGAAAAAATTTCTACTGCTGTCTCGTAAGCAAATATTAAACCACCTTTACCCTTTCAAATAGAAAGACGTAAATTGGACTGTAAGTCGATGAAGTCTACTTATTTTGAACAATAGATAATTACACAATACACATCCTTTAAAATATCTGTAGAGAAAATGTTTATGAATTTAAAAAACCAAACATATAGTTGAAATTGATATATTTCGGAAAGGGTTTCTTACAATAGAGGCCTTACCCCACAAGCGTCCATAATAAGACGCAATAAAACTGTCTTTCAGAAATAGCAATCCTTCATTTCAAAAAGACAAGTCAATTAGTTTCAGATACAACCCATTATTGTCTGTTTAACCGAAACTAGAATAACAGACTCCGAAACAGTAAAAAATTACCAAATATAAGCCACTTTTCGAGCGGCTTGTACACCGTTATTGTAATACATTCTGGCGATTAAGTAAAATGCTAGAATCTCTAAAACGATTATTTTTTGTATAATTTTATAGCAATGTGTTCCAGATCTTTTTATAATACATACACGTAACAACTATTAAGTTAATATCTTAAACCGTCCCACAGGAAACGTGCGTACAAAAAATACAGACAGACCGATAGATACAATTTTTTTTTGCCCTCAAATTTAAAATCTCGATATTTCATGACATTCTAAACCGATTTCAACAAAAAAAAAATTGAAGTTTTTTTTTTCGATTACTATACTTCCAATCCACTATTTGGATGTGGAAGTAAAATTTACAACTCAAATCATCCAATGTCCCAAATTGGGATACAAATTGTGCGAAAATTATTAAGTAATTATAAATACTGATTTAATGAAGCTAAAATATTATGACATGATACATCTGAAAGTGTATTTTAAATAAAAAGAAACATTTCTTATTATAAAAACACAATTTGTAATGTTAAATGTTAATAAAATTGAACATGCCTCAAGTTTAACAACAGGTAGTTTTCTTTATAGTAGTGTAAAATATTATAAAAAATCTGAGGCCTTGGCTTCTAGTAGGTATACTTATTCACCAAAACTAAATTAACGTTTTTCTTTGTATGTCTTACAAAACATTTTTTGCAATAAATATAAAATGTTTTTTTCCATGATTTTATTTTAAGGATAACTAAATGAACTATATTTCACAATAGAAATATGAAACATTTCATTTCTTGTTTCTTATTAATAACAAATTCGGATAAAAACATACATTATTTTTGATGAAAATATATGCCATTTGATTTATTACTTCCAGATCCACGTTGTGGAGTGGAAAGATGTACAGGGTGCGCCACTTAAAACTGCCCATACTTGTAACTTTTTTATTTTTAAAGCGATGACCTTGTTGGGCACATCAAATTGTAGACATATTTAAAGCCTTAAACACGCATACAGAGTGATTTAAAAAAAAATTGAAAAAATTGTTAAGAAAGGAAACTTAATTTCTTTGAATATTTTTTTACCTCAACTTGTACATGAAATGTGTTAATGTTTTCTTATAATGGTTTTAATTAGCTTCAATTTATGTTTAAAAAAAAGTTTTAAGAATAAAAATTCCTATTATTTAGTACATTTTAATAGAGTTTGTTTTTAAAAATATTTATTTCTTTTGTTTCTTGTTGCTGTTTTGTTACGTTGAGGATTTTTTGTGATATGTCTTTTACAAATAAAGCATAAAATTATTATTTACATTTTTTCAGTTATTTTAAAAAAATCAGGAGTCGGAAGGAATTTCTTTCTCTAAAACCAAAAGAATTTCGGATATGACGTAATAAACATAACATAAATTGAAGCTAATTAAAACTTTTATAAGAAAACATTGACGCAGTTCATGTACAGGATGAGGTAAACAAATATTCAAGGAAATTAAGTTTTCTTTCTTAACAATTGTTTTAATTTTTTTTTAAATCACTCTGTACACATGTTTAAATGCCTTCAAATTATCTACAATTTGATATGCCCAACATGGTCGTAGTTTAAAAAATAAGAAAGATGCAAGCCTGGGGAGTTTTAAGTGGCGCACCCTGTATAGTAATCTTAAAAAAAATTTCAAAATGTTTTTTGCTGAAATAATAAATGTCATAAAACGTCGAGATTTTAAATTTAAGAGAGAAAAAAATTCTGTCTGTGTGTCGGTCTGTAACTTTTTTGTGCCCACGTTTTCTTCGCAACGGTCGTCTAAGATACTGTCTTCAAATTTGGCACACATATGTTCCATGACGAAATCTGGTACTAGATTATGTCTTGCGCTAATTCCAGTGAAGGGTTGAGTTAAATAGGGTAAATAGGGAAAAACAATAAAGCAAGCCAATAACAGTCCAGAAACTTAATTTTTAAAATCTTCTATTTAACTTCATTTTAAAAGCTTTGTACGGTAGTTAGTATGTTTGGGTCAAATCGTGCAACCAAAATGGATCCTGGAGGTATTGTTTAATAGTGGATTCGGCGGCGCCCGGAAAGATTCGAATATGGATTCGGCAGCGCCTGAAAATTGCCTTGGTATTCGACATGGTCCGGAAGTCACCTTGGTGTTTAGCCGTTCCCGAATATGGATTATGCAGCGCTCGAATATAAATTCGGCGGCGTTCTAATTTGGATTTGGCAGCGCCCGGAAGTTACTTTGGAATTCGGCAGCGCCCAAAATGGATTCAGCGGCATCCTAATATCGATTCGGCAGCGCCCAGAAATTACCTTGATAGTCATGCGCGCCCGGATATGGATTTGGCACTATCTTAATATGGATACGGAAACGCCCGGAATTTGCCTTCGTATTCGGCAGCGTCCGGAAGTTCTGGAGGTTTGGCTAGCATTCGGCAACGCCCTTTTATTAAAATTCTGTGACCAATTATTTCCACATACTAGAGTGCAAATATGGTCAAGATGTTTTCCTTTAAAGAGACTTGGATGGGAAATCTGGATATGGAAATATTGATTCCTTAGGCAGCGGTTTTATTCCAAAAGCTACAACAAATTTTGAATGATTTATTTTATCACAACTCAATTGAGAGTAATACTCCAATTTCGATTTTCATAAAAAAAGTAATCTTTTAACAAATAGCCATAACTTTGACAATTTTTATTGTAGAAGAACCGGAATGTATTAAATTGAATTACCTTTCAACGTTGTAATAACCAATTTCAGACCCTTCGGTTTTTAAGTTATTCACGAAAAATACGTGTTGACATTTAGAAAGGGACGAAAAAACACAAAACCTTAAAAAAATAATATCTCGAACAATCTTTGAACGGGACTAATCTGAAATTTAAGGTAAAGTTAATTTCTTATGTTTCAAGTCGTACAAATAACAGTTTTTGACATAATTCGTAATTCTCAAGATATTTCCAGAAACCCATTTTTTAACAAATTGCTAGATACAACGAATCAAAAATCACGGTCATTTACATTTACAAACTATACAAATTGCGCGGAGATATTAACAAAATTGTATGACCTTTATATCAACTTTATTATTCTAATTATAACATGTTGTTTGAGTGACCTATAATAATTAATATCATGAGAGAAATAGAAGTAACAATTGTTGAATTACTTAAACACTATCAACGCAAAAACTAGCGCGAATTAAAACTAAAATATACTTTACGTGCAATATGTACAATATGTTTACTTAAAGTAAACTGCAATTAAATTTTAATTATATTTATATAAATATATACTTTGGAAAAAACTTTGTTAGTTTAGATGAATTATAGTTTTACAGATATCTATGAACTTATATTTAAAATCACGGTGTATATGCTCCAAACTGATTAATTTTGAAGCACAGTGGCAAGTGTAAAGTAAAAACCGCTTCCCAAGGAATCACTGCTTCCACATCCAGATTCTCTATCCAAGTCACTCACAACGAAAAAACTTTGTATGTGAAAATAATTGTTTATGGAACTTTAATAATATAATATTTGAAATCCTCTACCCCAAAAACCCATAAAACGATACCCCACATCGGTAGTGGGGTGGGGGTGGTGGTAGGGGGTGGTAGTGGGGGTGGATGAAGTAAAAAAATATTTTGAGGTTTCTGGTTCCTGTACATATACTAAATCACAATTTTTTTTCATCCCCTTTAATAAGGAGGTGGGGGTGGTAATGGGGGTGGCTAATGCCAAAAATGTTTTTGAGACCTTAGCTTCTCTTGTATATACTAAATACCAATTTCATGGACTCTTACCTGCTTGATTTACCCATTTACCCCAAATTTACCCCAATTTACCCCCCAACCCTTCGACGGAACAAGATGAAAATATAATCTAGTTCTAGATCTCGTTAAAGTACATATGTGTACCAAATTTCAAGTCAATATCTTAAACGGTTCCAGAGTAAACGTGCGCACAAAAAAAAGTTACAGACAGACAGACCGACAGACAGACAGACCGACAGACAGACCGACAGAGAGACAGATTTTCGCTCAAACTTAAAATCTCGACGTTTCATGACATTTTAAGCCTATTTGGACAATAAAAATTTTTAAAAATTTTTTTGTCGTTACTATACTTCCACTGGACGTGGAAGTAAAAATATATTATAATTTAAGCTATCAAACTTCATCGTATAATTTTTTCCATCTTGTTAGTTTCAATTCGACAGCTTTATCTTTAACGGTGTCTTAGTAACTCTACAACTCTTTCAACCATGCATTTCTCTACAAGAGGTTGTTCTTGGGTCACCTACTATACTTTTCTTAAATAGAATCCAATAAGAAATCCAAAAATTTAAACAAAACGAATTAAAATAATCTCCAACATGCACTAGTTCACAAGTTCAAAGACGTGTTAATTCTTGATAAAGTTTGTAAAAATGTGAGTGAGGGCACATTGGATTCGGAATGACGTCTAAAAAAATGTGCAAAACTTTCAAACCCGCATATAAACAATTGCAAAAGTTATAAACAAATTAAGATTGAAGAAATAACGAGCTTCGTTTTTTGGAAATAACTCGAAAACCATTAATATTTAAGAAATTTAAAAAAAAGATTCTTGAAGAGGAAGAAATTTCCAATAGAAAAGTCAGAACTCCAGGTATTCTATCTCTATTATTAATAATTTTAATTTAATGTTGAAAATAAGGCTTCGTGCGGCAAACGCTAAGCCGTTACGAAACCGGCCGTAATAAGTAAAAATATTTTTTTATGTATTAAATATTAATTTAAAAATTTTAAAAAACTATGGTATTATTCAGACATTTAAAGAAGAAAAAATCCAGATTTTTTCATAAAATGAGCCTATTGTTAATTAACAATTTTTTTTAGAGCTTTAGAGACTTCTGGAACTCTATCTCTACTATTAATAACTTTGATTTAATGTTGAAAATGGGGCTTCGCACGGCGAACGCTAAACCGTTACGATACTCTGAAACCGATCGTAAGAGGCAAAACAATTTTTTTATATTGTCAAGTATTAATATAATTTTTTTTAAATTGCGTTATTATTTAGACACTTAAAGGAACAATATCCCGTTGGAAAAAATTTTTTTACCGATTTTTCATAAAATGAGCTCGTTGTTAATTAACAATTTTTTTTTTTTTTTTTTGAGTTTACGTTTATGTTTCAAGTCGGAAAATTATTAAATAAAAGCCACTAAAATTATTTCGCTTCGTGAGGACCTTATGTCAACTATATTTTATAAGATTATGACAGTGCGATGTTTTTAATTGTTACAGTCTATTAGTTTATTAATTATTTAAGCTTTAATTCTTTAAGAAACTAAGAAATTAAATAGAGGTTGAAAATTTTTTTTTATTGATTTTAAAATTATTATTATTACTGTTTTTATATTCAAAAATACTATAAAATTATATAAACTTTAAATTTTTAGTGCTATTTGTTTAAACAAATTTTATAAAGAAATAGATAAATTAGGTATTTTTGAAAAAAAAAAAAATTTCTTAAAGCATTTTTTAAATTGTTTATAATTATTTTTTCCCGTTTTTCTTCATCTGAACAAATTATTAAGAAAAAAATATTCTTAAAATTTTTTATTTGCAATTCTCTACAAGGTGGAATTTTTGTTATTAATTAATTTGTTTATTTAATAAACAATTTCTAATTAACAATCTCCGAATGTATTTTTTAGATAGAAAAAAATAACCAGAACAAATATGTCAAAAAACATTTTTAATATTTAAAATTTAAAATTCTATAAGAAATATTAACATTTTTTTTTATGTGTTTATGTATACGGTTGTTTTTTTTTCATTTTTTTTATCTAAAAAAATATAAACACATTCGGAGGTTGTTAATAACAAATTATTTATTAAATAAACAAATAAATTAACAACAAAAAAAATTCCACCTTGTAGAGAATTGCAAATAATAGGTTTTAATACTAAAATTTTTACTTAATAACTTGTTTAAATAATGAAGAAAGGAAAAAAATGATGATAAACAATTAAAAAATGTTTTTAAGAAAAATTTTTTTTTAATTCATAATATTTTATAACAAATAAAATGGCAAAAAATGTTTTTCAAAAATAAGTAATTTATCTATTTGTTTATAAAATTTGTTTAAACAAATAACACTAAAAATTTATAGTTTATGTAATCTTATGTTATTTTTGAATATAAAACCAGTAATAATAATTAAAATTAATAAAAAAAATGTCAACCTTTTTTTTTAAATTTTGTAGTTTTTTGTTATCTTAAATAATTAATAACTAATAGACTATAACAATTAAAAATATCGCAATGTCATAATCTCGTACAGTATAGTTGATATAATGTCTAAAGGAAACGTAATAATTTTAGTGGCTTTTGCTTAACAATTATCCGACTTGAAATATAAACGTAAACTCAAAAAAAAAAAATTGTTAATTAACAACGAGCTCATTTTATGAAAAATCGGTAAAAAAATTTTTTCCAACGGGATATTGTTCCTTTAAGTGTCTAAATAATAACGCAATTTAAAAAAAATTATATTAATACTTGACAATATAAAAAAATTGTTTTGCCTCTTACGATCGGTTTCAGAGTATCGTAACGGTTTAGCGTTCGCCGTGCGAAGCCCCATTTTCAACATTAAATCAAAGTTATTAATAGTAGAGTTCCAGAAGTCCAGACTTTTTTATTGGAAATTTCTTCCTCTTTAAGAACTTCTTTTTTTTAATTTTTCAATTATTAATAGTTTTCGAGTTATTTGCAAAAAACGAAACTCGTAATTTTTTCAATCTTAATTTGTTTATAACTTTTGCACATTTTTCTAGACGTCATTCCGAATCCAATGAGCCCTCACTTATATTTTTACAAGCTTTATGAAGAATTAACACGTGTTTGAACTTGTGAATTAGACTAAATAAGATTCTTTTACATTAACATAATTTTGTAGTTTATCACGTATCTAAAATATTTTTGCTAATAACTTTTCTCTTACTTCTGTAGTTTAATTAAACTACAGAACACTATTTTACTTATAGCCTTGCTGAACCATCCTTAACAAAAGTTGTTTACAATCAAGAGGTACAAATTCCGTCCTCATTTTAACAGTTACACGAATTGTCTCCACTAAGTTTACTTTTCCTAGTAGTAATATATTCGAGCAAACTAAAACATCTGGACCAACATGTGGTATATAATAACCTACTTCCACGGTGTTGCCAGCTGACTAGATGCCATCTAAACCGCTTCTGTGGTCAGCAGGTATTCAAAATGAATATTTTTCGAGCGACAGGCACGGCAGCTAGTAACAAACCGCTGAACTAAAATATTCACTAGGGTGTTAAAGTGGGTCACTTGACCTCCAACTTAAAATAAGTTTTAATGGCATAATACGACATCTACGATGCCCCTGCGTTAATATCTCCAGCAGGTCAGATGGCATCCGAATACCGGATGCCTTCTGACTCGTGGATGCCAACTGAACCTAAAATTTTACATTGTGGGATGCCAACTAATACCTTATATATATATATATATATATATATATATATATATATATATATATATATATATATATATATATATATATATATATATATATATATATATATATATATATATATATATATATATATATATATATATATCGTATTTCACGATAACAGCTTCT
This sequence comes from Rutpela maculata, assembly GCA_936432065.2. Lineage (NCBI taxonomy): Eukaryota > Metazoa > Arthropoda > Insecta > Coleoptera > Cerambycidae > Rutpela > Rutpela maculata. The sequence continues at coordinate 91,520,690 of OW386288.2, read as the reverse complement.
CTTATTAATTGCTTATCTTCAAGATATCATATTACACCTTTGTTTCTCATAACTTGTGCAGACTGCAGAACTGCAATTCCTTTGTTATATATTTTGCTTACTCAGGTTCTGTATGTTATAAATATGACTAAACACGCTTTGTTGAATCAGTTATTAAACTCACTTAGAATGAAACACTTCTAATTATTGTATTATTCCTTTTCCAAGAGCCAACGTTGGCTCCATTAAATAAATAAATCTTTTTTTAAAAAAGTCATTCATGTGAACCGTGATCTAACGTATATATATATATATATATATATATATATATATATATATATATATATATATATATATATATATATATATATACGTTAGATCACGGTTCACATGAATGACTTTTTTAAAAAAAGATTTATTTATTTAATGGAGCCAACGTTGGCTCTTGGAAAAGGAATAATACAATAATTAGAAGTGTTTCATTCTAAGTGAGTTTAATAACTGATTCAACAAAGCGTGTTTAGTCATATTTATAACATACAGAACCTGAGTAAGCAAAATATATAACAAAGGAATTGCAGTTCTGCAGTCTGCACAAGTTATGAGAAACAAAGGTGTAATATGATATCTTGAAGATAAGCAATTAATAAGAGAAGCTGTTATCGTGAAATACGATATACCTGTGAAGGTTTATTATGGCTAAGTCGCAATAAGATAGCGTGTAATATTATATAACAACTTCCCCCTTAATAAAAAAGTTGATGTTATGCAGCAACTTTTGAAAATTGTTAAAACGTTAAATGAATATAATGCAAAAATAAATTGAAACAATGTTGAATGAATACAAAGCAAAATAATAAAATAATGTAAAAGTTAAAATTGTTAAGCGATAATAAAACATTACATAACGTAATAAGGATAAAATACAATAGTCTAAATTAATAGACAAGGGTAAAACTCCACATGAAAGTCTATGTTAACTCGATGTCCTCTTCTTCTTGAGGTCTAATACCGGGTCGCTTTCTTGGAGGGATCAGTCTAGGAAATTTGGTAAATACTCTGCTTCGCTCTGAAGGAGGTGAAGGAGTTGAGAGTTATCCGTTGAGGGTTGGATTCGCAATGCTCCACATCTTCTTCTTCTGCATTTACAAGTTATGTAAAGTAGAACTAATAGGACGATGAGAGTGATTATGAAATATGTGAACCAAGATATGTGTTTGGTCACAAAAGGTTCATTTATGAGGTCATCCAAGTCTTTGGAATATTGGTCCAATTTGTTTTTAGCAATATCTAGGTCTTCTACGTCGAGATTGTTTAATTTGAGAGGTTTTAATTTTGGAATTTCGATTTTGTCGGGCATGTGATTACAGCATTCAAAAGGAATTTGGATAGGATGTGAATTGTCCTTAATTTCGGAAAAGTCTTTGGCACTGGCTTGTATTCTAGTAATGCCTGCATAGGCGTAACATCCTGGTTGTAGTTTGATGATGGAATTTTTGTTGATTAACTCTGTTGTGGATTCTCTCTTTGGACAGTTGATGGTAATGTGAAGTGGTTCGGAATTAATTACTAGCCATGTGTTGTCTTCAAGTTCTTGGACGTTGTATCCCTGACTAATAATGAAGGAAGTTTGACAGTTCTCTGGAAGTTTTGGCAATGGTTTTAGTATTCTGGCTTCACATATGGCATTTTGGTCGATAGGATAGGCAAACAGGTTCGAACATAGTTTGGTTCCAAAATAAAGTGGTTTGCATTCTTTCAAATTTTGTATAGGTATGTACATCAAAGAATCATCATCTCTCGCGATATATTTTTGTGAAATAGATAAAATGTGATGTAGACCAGTTCTGTTATCAAGTATCGGGATAGGATATAGGCGATAGGTGTTATAATTTTGGGGTTCAACAAGTGGTATTGTTAAAACAAATACTAAGTTAGAATCCATTTGAAACGCTTGTAATTCAATAATATCCAAATACTTAGCAACTGCCGATAATTTAATGGGGAGAGGCAAATTGTTCCTTCGTAAGCTCTGTGAAATTTCTTGTAATGCTGTTACCAAATGATTAGGGGTTATGATTGACGTGTGAATGATTCCTAGTCTGGCAAACGTTATTGAGTTTAGAATGTCGTTTAAATTATCTTCGATATACAAATAGCTTGCCATTAATTGTTCGGAAATGTATAAAAATTTTAGTTTTATGTGAGCAGCCTCGATAGCTTGAGTCATTGTTTGAATTGTGTGTTCTATTTCTTCGAGATCTTTGTTAAAGGTTTCCTCGTCAATTTGTAATTTTTGTATAGTCGAGTTGAAGTTTTTAATAACAGACGTTGTAACTGAAATTTGATTTTTGATTAAGTTTTCCAATTGATGTTCGTCATTATTTAGTTTATTTATACAATTAGTATAGTACTGGCCATCTTCAGCATCTAGGTTACCAGTTATGGATTTGAATTTTGTACCGATACCGTTAAGTATTCCTCGTTTATATCTTTTTGTATCTGAAAAGATTTCGTCAAATTTCATTTTTATAGAGTTGGATATTTGTGTTAAAAGGTTAAAGTCTGTTTTAATTTCACTCGTAAAAATAATTGATCACCATTATGGAGAGTGTACAGGATTCTGTCTAAGATATTTTGATTTTTGTCAAAAGCTAGTTTGAGGGATGAAATGTTTTTATGCACTAATAGAGTCCATTTGTCATTTGTCACCACGATGTCCGTGTCTTGGTGGTAGTATACACCAACGGTGTTATTGATTGGGATAATTTTGTATTGACAGAGTGCTGATCCGAACAGCAGGAGAAACCTGAAAATAAATTTAATTTTCAGTATATGGTTTCATTCTATCAAAATTTACTTTGGTTTCTTGTTTCGTTTCGAGGTTTAATAAGGTAGCAGAATTTTGAAAAATTTCTTTTATTTTAAAAGGACCGTTAAATTTGTTTTGCAATTTGTTTTTGATTTGTGATTCTTTTACGTAAACTAAGTCACCTATTTTGTATTCGGGTCGTTTTTGGGGAACATTTCTATCAAAGCGAACTTTCGCTTTCTCCTTTTGAGCTTGCGTTCGACTACGGGCTATTTTATAGTAGTGAGATATTCTGTTGTTTAAATCCCTAACGTATTTGGTTATTAACTCTTTTTGGTTATACAAAGTTTCAGGTGGTCTGTTGGACGTATGTCCAAATACAAGTTCGTATGGGGTGAAACCGTGTGTTTTATTTACTGAATTGTTATAGCATATTACTGCATATGGTAAAATTGTGAAAGGATGTTCGTTCGGATTTTCAGTTTTATGAATTCTTATCATTTCAGCTAGAGTAGCATGAAATCTTTCTATGGATCCGTTCGATTGGGGATGTCCTACGCTTGAATACGTCAGTTTTATGTCGTAGAGGGTGCAGAGATCGTTGAGCAAACGGTTGTCAAATTCGCCACCGTAATCGCAATGGATTCTTAGCGGTGTTGAAAGTATAACAACAAGGTATTTACGACGGATTTTGCGGATTTGTCCGGGACTGCATAGGCTTGTGTAAATTTAGTTAATTCGTCGCGAATAGTTAAAGCGTAATTTCGAGTTGGGAATTCAAATAAATCGATATTAATTCTTTCGAATGGTGTTCTTGGGGTTTCTGTGACTACTAGAGGGTTGTTAAGGTTTTTCCGGCATACTTTAGTCTTTTGGCAAGTTTCGCAATTTTTTATAAAATTTTCAACGTCTTTAGTTAGACCTTGCCAAGTGTATTTTTCTCTAATTCTTCGAATCGTTTCATTTATTCCACGGTGTAGATTATTTTTACCAAAATGATTTTGTTCCAATATAATTGGAATTTCATCTTCGTCGGCAGTTCTGACGATATCTTGACAAATTACTACTTTTAAGTCTTTTTCCGCAAAAATGAATGATAGGATTTCAAGAATGGGGAGGTCTAAGTTACTTTCGACGAAGTATGTCTTAGAGAGATCTAGGACATCTTGATTTTTAAATAATACCGAAAATAGATGTTCAATTACAGATTCGATATCAAAAGGTAGAGGGATGATAAAATATCTCCTATGTCTGACCGTTTTGCTTGATACAATATTGATTTTATCGTTATGAAATTCGGGATTTTCTTCGAATATGTCCTCGATAATTTTATGATGGAGGTCTTGTAAGTTGTTTTGTTGGAAGAAGGTTATAATATCTTTATGTTCTCGATACAAAAGTTGTTTGTTTGAGGCTTTGATTTTCGAATAGTCAATTAAAGATGTTGTTTTATATAAGTTGGCGAAAGTTTCAAATTCTTGGGAAATTTGTTCGTTAGTGATTTCGTTATTATCGTCTGGGTATTCGTCGTCGTCTGACTCTTCGTCATTCGGGGCTAGAACTTTTGAATAGAATTTTGAACATTCGGAAAAATGATTAATTTTGATTCTGGAAAGTGCGTCCGCGTTCTTATTGATTTTACCGGGTTTATAAATTATTTCATAGTCGTACTCTTCTAATTTGAGTCGCCAACGGGCAAGTCTACTTCCTGGATCTTTTATAGAGAATAGCCAGGTGAGTGGTCTATGGTCGGTGACAAGCTTGAACTTTCTACCATACAGATATGGTCCAAAGTGCTTTACACTCCATACTATCGATAAAAGCTCGCGTTCAATCGTTGAATATTTAGTTTCTGCACTGCACAAGGTTCTAGAAGCATAGGCAATGGGTAAATCTTTGCCAATGGGCCCCTGGCTCAGCACCGAGCCGACGGCAAATGCGCTCGCATCAGTGGTTAGAATTAAAGGTTCATCAAAATTAGGGTAAATTAATATCGGAGTTTTTGTTAATGTTTGTTTCAAATTTTGAAAAGAATTTACACAATCATTGTCGAAAAGAAATGGTATGTCTTTTTGTAGTAGTTTTGTTAGGGGTTTGGTTATCTTGGAGAAATTAGGGATAAAGCGCCTATAATATCCGGCTAAGCCTAGAAATGATTTAATTTCTTTTGGATTTTTCCGTTGAGGAAAATTTAAAATAGCGTCAACTTTCGAAGGGTTTGGTTTTACGCCGTCTTTTGTAATTAGGTGTCCTAAATAAGCGACTTCCTTGCGGAGAAACTCGCATTTGTCTGGTTGAATTTTGAGGTTGGCTTTTTGAAGGCGTTTAAAGACTTCGGTTAGACGGGAAATGTGTTCGTGAATTGTAGGAGAGTAAATAATAATATCGTCCATGTAGACGAGACATCATTCATTTTGAATACCTAACAGGATGTTATCCATAACTCTTTGAAAAGTTGATGGAGCGTTTTTGAGTCCAAATGGCATTCGCACGAATTCATAATGACCGTTCTCAACTGTGAAAGCAGTCTTTTGAATATCTGCGGGATTAATTTCGATTTGGTGAAAACCGGAAGCCAAGTCTAAGGTTGTGAAATATTGGCATTTGCCAAGTTGGTCTAAAAGATCGGAAATGTTGGGCAGAGGATATTTGTCACCGATTGTAACCTCGTTGAGTTTGCGGTAGTCGACTACAACACGCCATTTCTGTTTACCAGAAGCGTCCAGTTTTTTGGGAACTACCCGGACAGGAGAGGACCAAGGAGAGATTGAGGGTTGAATAATACCTTGACTTAACATTTTCGATACTTGGGACTTAACTTCTTCTTTATGGATCTGAGGATAGCGATACGATTTCGTAAATATCGGTCGGGAATTGTCGGTGTCAATAGGGTGTTTGATTTTGTTGGTAAAAGTCAAATTGTCTCCTTCTAAATAGAATATATCTTGAAAGTCTAAACAAAGCTGCGTTACTATTTCGGCCTCTTCTTCGTTTAGATGATCCAAGCGCAATTCGTTCCTGATTTCAAAGGATCTGTCCGTCGTTAGTTGTTAGTCAGAATTTTGCGTGTTTAAGTTAAAAATTGATTTAAATTTTTGTAAAGGTTCTAAATTTAAATTGGAAAAATCGACAGTCTTCGGGATGACATTAGCATTGATTATTGTTGTTAGAAATTCGCCGTTTTCGTTTACTTTAACAAGAGCATTAGGTAAACGGACTTTTTGATTCTCTTGCGCTTGCAAAATAGCGTCAGTGTTTCTAAGGTTACATTTTAGTTTATAAATTTTTTCGGTACGGCCGTCAATTTGGATCTTATTTTGATTAGGGTTGTGGTTTGATTGGATTTTGTCACATTCGGGTTTCGATGAATCGTCGGTTACTTTGAAAAGTGGGACCGTTTTGAAATTGGTTATTAATCGTTTATTTCTTATGTCGACGATACAATGATAGTGCTCTAGGAAATCAGCTCCTATCAGTCCATCAAAATTGATATCTAGGTCGTAGATGTAAACTTTATGTGGGTCGTTATCCGTGATGGGTATAAGAACAGATTCACTAATAGTAATTTTCTGATCGGTTATACCTTGTATAATTACGTTTTCTGAAAACCTCCGTTTGTAATTTTCCGCTGTTTTTGGTTTAAAGATAGAGATACCTGCGCCAGTATCGATTAGAATTTTGCATTTGTTTGTGATGTCTTTAATGTAGTATAGATTTTTTGAATTTACGGTCAACAATGAGTGTGATAGCGTTTCTACATGAACCCTTGTTCCGGGAAGTTCAGCGACGGGTCGAAACTGTCGTTGAGATTCATCGTTCGTATTTGATTTGTTATTTGGTCGAATTGGTCTGTTTGCTGTGTTGGAGTATCCGTGGGGTACTCCGGATCTAAGCGAAAATCCTGAGGATTAACAGTATAATCCTCCTGTGGCGTTTGAGAACTAGCAGTATAATTCTCGTACTGTTCATATTGGGAATTAGCTGTATAATTCTCTGAAAAGCTTTGAGCGTTTTCTAAATCGTAATTTTCATAACTGTCACTTACATTTTGATAATCGGGTGAATAGTCATTGTATTGATTAAATTGATCGGCATAATTATCGTAAGGTTCGTAATTTAAATGATGAGCTTTTTGCTGGTTAAAGCGGTTAAAATTCGGGTTAGGTTGAATAGCTGACGGTCTTTGTTGGTTAAAGTTTGGATTTGGCCTTATAGCTGAGGGCCTATTTTGAGGTTGATTAGGTTGGTTTTGAGGGAATGTCCTCTGACCAAATTGATTACTTGGTTGCGCGAAGTTTTGATATGAAAAATTTTGGGAGTTTGAATTTCCTTGGAAACTTGGTCTCTGAAAGTTCTGACGCTGTTGCCTTGTGCGGCATTCGCTTATGACGTGTCCATTTCTTTTACAGAATGAGTAGAATTTCTGCTGGAAATTTGAAGTTGGTCGTTTTTGCTGTAAAGTGGGATTTTTGACCGGACTATTTTTCGGAAATTTTTGTTGTTCAAAATAAGAGAGTTGTAGTTCTCTCCGAATTCTACCTACAGCTTTCAATATAGTTGGAGGGTATGATGCGGCCTAAGTTTGGTTCTAAGCCCGTTAGTAAATTATTTAAAGTCATCGTTTCGATGAGGTCGGATTGTGCGGTTCTTTGTGTCGAGGTTAAATTTTGCTTTTGCACTGCAGCGTGCATTTTCGCATTGTACGTTTGTAAACGCGAAACAAATGTTAAAGCGGATTCACCAGGCAATTGATGAATTCGTTGTAGGTCTTGAATAAGAGCCGTTAAGTGTCGAGAATCTCCAAAATGAGTTTCTAAAAGTGCCTTTATTTCTGGCCATGTACCAGGGTTTCGTGAATTTATAAGTTCGGCAGCTCTGCCTTTTAATTTATTTTTGATATGCATGGTTAATAGAATTTTTTGGTCATGAATTACCATGCCTTGGGCACACTGACATGAATTTAAAAACGTTTGCAGATTAATGGCATTACCGTCGAATTCGGGTATTAAAGAGAATATTTCAGAGAGCTTGTAAGGCTCAATTTGCTCTGGTTGTTGTTGTTGTTGTTGTTGTTGTTGTAGTTGTTGTTGTTGTTGTTCGGCTGATGCCGGTACTATTGGTTGAGCTGTCTCTGGTTGAGCTGTGTCTGGCATTTTGCTTTTTGTTTAGAGATTATTTGAACTAAAAGAATTGTCTGCATATCAGCAGTATGATACGAGAATTAAATTAAAATTAGCTTGTTACGTTGCGTGCGTAAATGGATTGTATATTAGCTGTATAATACACAATATTTCGTATTAGCAGTATAATACGAAAATAAATAAACTTAAAATTTAATGAACTTGTTTCGTTGTGTTTGTAAAGGAATGGATTCACTTTGACAAGAGAACTGGCTTTGTGCGCCGAGTGTATTAGCAGTATAATACACTTTTAATAAAATAAGTTGCGAAAAATAATAAAATAGTAAAATGGTACGAGATGATTCTTAAAATGACTTACGTTAGTTTCGTTTTCATGGGTAGGTTCTTCGTCCGTCAAGGGATTGGGATCCGCCACCACCAGTGAGGAAGGTCTCCTTGTTCTCGCAGATGTACACGCACTAGTTAGGCACCTTCTGCAGATGTTGTCCTTGTTCTTTTGCGCTTCACTACCAGTTAGGCTTCTTGTTCTGATGATGTTTACGGATCCTACCGACTGCGCCAATGTTAGATCACGGTTCACATTAATGACTTTTTAAAAACTTTTATTTACTTAAATGGAGCCAACGTTGGCTCTTGGAGAAGGAATATAATAATAGTTAGAAGTGGTTCATTCTAAGTGAGTTTAATAACTGATTTTACAAAGTGTGTTTAGTCATATTTATAACATACAGAACCTGAGTAAGCAAAATATAGAACAAAGGAAATGCAATTCGACAATCAGCATAAAATGTGAGAAACAAAGGTGCAACATAATATCTCTAAGATAAGCGATTAATAAGAGAAGTCGTTATCATGTAATATGATATACCTGTGAAGGTTTGTTATGACTAAGTCTTGGTAATAAGCGTATAATTTAAATAACATATATATATATATATATATATATATATATATATATATATATATGTTGTTTCTTAGGTTTCGCGGTTGTTAAATGAAGGGTTGTTGTGCTTCCGGGTGTTTTCCCGCGTAGTTGACAGGCTCCTGCTGGGGCCACGGTTGTCTAAACGACGTTTCGGCAGAATCCCATCTGCCAAAACTGAAGATGGCAGATGGGATTCTGCCGAAACATCGTTTAGACAACCGTGGCTGCTCCTCGTTGCTCGAACTGAACTTCAGTTCGAGCAACGAGGAGCAGCAGTAGGCAGCTTTCAGCGAGAACCTGAAGATGGCAGATGGGATTCTGCCGAAACGTCGTTTAGACAACCGTGGCCCCAGCAGGAGCCTGTCAACTACGCGGGAAAACACCTGGAAGCACAACAACCCTTCATATATATATATATATATATATATATATATATATATATGTGTGTGTGTGTGACGGTGAGAGGTAAACTCTCATATGGTCAGATGCTACTATACGTCGGACATAATCACATATGTCTCTGTGACGTATAGCGACTTGCAAAGCAAGTACCAAGAGCGGCGACCTCTAGCCTTAGTGGGCTATACTCTGTTTATGAAATAAGATTTGAAGGAAACAACTACTCAGCGGGCAAATACCCCGACCTGCATTGAATTACACCTTCGAATCGTGATTAGTAACCAACTATCATTTGTCAATTCCTAACCAGACATAGACCGGTTTCGAACTTTTTATATTCTCATCAGTATGCCATAGGTTATGGAACAGGCAAATGATAGTGGTCAACTTGCTAGTCTTATACAAACTAACGCAAATGGAGTGACGGTGAGAGGTAAACTCTCATATGGTCAGATGCTACTATACGTCGGACATAATCACATATGTCTCTGTGACGTATAGCGACTTGCAAAGCAAGTACCAAGAGCGGCGACCTCTAGCCTTAGTGGGCTATACTCTGTTTATGAAATAAGATTTGAAGGAAACAACTACTCAGCGGGCAAATACCCCGACCTGCATTGAATTACACCTTCAAATCGTGATTAGTAACCAACTATCATTTGTCAATTCCTAACCAGACATAGACCGGTTTCGAACTTTTTATATTCTCATCAGTATGCCATAGGTTATGGAACAGACAAATGATAGTGGTCAACTTGCTAGTCTTATACAAACTAACGCAAATGGAGTGACGGTGAGAGGTAAACTCTCATGTGGTCAGATGCTACTATACGTCGGACATAATCACATATGTCTCTGTGACATATAGCGACTTGCAAAGCAATCACGATTTGAAGGTGTAATTCAATGCAGGTCGGGGTATTTGCCCGCTGAGCATATATATATATATATATATATATATATATATATATATAAATTTTTAAAAATTTTTATTGTTCAAATAGGCTTAAAATGTCATGAAACGTCGAGATTTTAAGTTTGAGCAAAAAAAAAATTCTGTCTGTCGGTCTGTCTGTAACTTTTTTGTGCGCACGTTTACTCTGGAACCATTTAAGATATTGACTTGAAATTTGGTACCCATATGTACTTTAACGAGTTCTGGAACTGGATTATATTTTCATCTTGTTCCGTCCAAGGGTGGGGGGTAAATTGGAATAAATTTGGGGTAAATGGGTAAATCAAGCAGGCAAGAGTTCATAAAATTGGTATGTAGTATATATAAGAGAAGCTAAGGTCTCAAAAAATTTTTGGCATTAGCCACCCCCATTATCACCCCCACCCCATTATTAAAGGGGCTGAAAAAAAATGTGATTTAGTGTATGTACAAGAATCAGAAACCTCAAAATATTTTTTTACTTCATCCACCCCCACTACCCATGTGGGGTATCGTTTTATGGGTTTTTGGGGTAGAGGATTTCAAATATTATATTATTAAAGTTTATGGAACTTATTTCCAAATACAAAGTTTTTTCGTTGTGAGTGACTTCGATAGAGAATCTGGATGTGGAAGTAGTGATTCCTTGGGCAGCGGTTTTTAAAAATGTCGAAGTTTCGATAAATTTATTATCTTCTTCAGAGCACAGTGTTTAAAATATTTAAAGTTTAAAATATAAATATAATATATCATAAGAAATAATAAAATTATGAATTAAAAACATCCAGTTTTAGTTAAAAAATATTATTTTGGGTATTCAGCAGATAACTTTCAAAGAAAACATTCGTTTCTTTCATATACCATTGGTGCAAGTCTGACCAAAAAAGGAAGATCGACAAGACTCCCCCCTACGGTGACTTGTCGGCTTCTTTCATACACCTACCATATCTAATATTCAGCATGAAAAACAATAAAACAACCACTCTTTCTATATATTGATGATTCAAGTCTGATCATGCTAATATATATAATATTAAGCATCTCTAGCCCTACCTAGAGGATACTATATCACAATCAAACGTTTATTACATTTTAAAGTCAAGAAAATACTAAAAAAGCACAAAGAAAATAGTTATAAAATTTCGCTCACCGCATGCATGTCCAATAATTGAAGTATATCATATTATCGATGGATTAATTCCTTTAAACATTGTACAGCGAAATTTTATAACTATTTTCTTTGTGCTTTTTTAGTATTTTCTTGACTTTAAAATGTAATAAACGTTTGATTGTGATATAGTATCCTCTAGGTAGGGCTAGAGATGCTTAATATTATATATATTAGCATGATCAGACTTGAATCATCAATATATAGAAAGAGTGGTTGTTTTATTGTTTTTCATGCTGAATATTAGATATGGTAGGTGTATGAAAGAAGCCGACAAGTCACCGTAGGGGGGAGTCTTGTCGATCTTCCTTTTTTGGTCAGACTTGCACCAATGGTATATGAAAGAAACGAATGTTTTCTTTGAAAGTTATCTGCTGAATACCCAAAATAATATTTTTTAACAATGATGTAAGCAGAAATAATAGGTATTTATTTATTAATCCAGTTTTAAATGCTTAATATTCGCTAAAAAAAATTAATAAGGGCCACAAGTATATGTGTAGTTTTTATTGAATTCACAAAAGGTGCTGCGTTTTTTCAATTTCAACTACAGGAACTGAGATCACGGAAAAGCTAAAAATGTTCTGTTTCCCTATGTTTACCTTTCCTTATTTTACGTTGCATCCAAGGCACGTTCTACTTGTAAAATTTCGTTCAGTTTTGTTAATTCATAAAATACAGAGTTTTTCATTTTCTGTCCAAGTAAATAAACGTATGATATTCAATATAAGCCAGTATACGTTTTGATACATTTTTTTACATATTTGACATTTTCGACACAGCTATTATTGTATCTAAAAAAATAAAATGTTCAACACCGAGACGGTAGCTCAACGGACTAAGGCATATATGTAGCAAAAAATCATGGCTGGTTCGCTTCGCTATCTAACCACTCCAGAGTTAGATTCTCGGCTGCAGCAATTGGCACTGCTGGAGGAATGGTTGTTTCTGTAGTATGTCCTAGTTGAGTGGTAAAATATCAGAAACGCCAAACTCCGCCAGGGCCTTAACATAAATAAATGCCAGTAAATAAATAAAAGCAGAGAATGCACATGCACCAAGGTTGCAAAAAAATATATTCAATATCTGACATAGGCAACAAGACCTACGTATAAGTGTGTGGTTGGTTGCAGTGATTTATATTTTATTATTTTTTGATTAGCCAAATCCATCTCCCCCTCTTCAATGAATGTCAGTTGGTACTATTTACGAAGCATATCCGAGGGCGGATCTGGACCTTGAGCTTGGGGGGGGGTAACACAGCCGCGTGCTGAAAATAACTAAAATATTTTTCCTCGAAAATTAAAATTGCTGAGCATAGCGGGGGGAGAAAATCACAAAAAAAAATTACAACTAAATAGAATATATATTCAAAAATATAAAATAAAATAAAAAAATTATGCAATTTTAAAACGAAAGTTGATGGTTTATAGAATATTGGGTGGAGGGGGGTAATTACCCCGTTAGCCCCCATAAATCCGCGCTTCAGCATATCTAGCGTGTTGTATCAAGTGTTATCGTTCGCAAAAATTGCTTTCAGCCGCAAAAGAATTTTTTTTTATTTAATATACATATACAGTTTTACATATACAGTTTTAGTTGATTTTTGCCTTCTTCTTTAGTCAGACGTTTTCGGAGGTTTGGGTTTCTAAAGTTCAGAACATTCATTGTTAAATGAGTCTCTTTAACTTGAAACAATTTTAAGCAGAATAATTACAGAAATTTTATTGTTTTTAAACTCGTTAGTGAAATTGATGAATCCTGTTCATTAGGCATAGAAGTATACTCGTTTTAATTTAGAACTACAAGGAAAATGGATTTAAAAATAAAACAACTAAACATTTAAATATGTATTTGTTTAGGTAATGTTATAGTATAAAAAATATTTTATTCATATACTCATTACTACACTACACTTTCATAAAACAACTTTGCTTTTTTTTCAGAAAATTCATTTATGGCATCATCATAATTTATTGAATTAGATTCTTCGCTCTCAATTGATAGTATAACGAGGTTCGTGAGCCTCTCTCTTGTGCCATATTTGATCTTAAATAACACAGCCCCACAAAAATAAAAAAAAGTTCAGACGAGCGAACCAGACCCATGTATCCCTATGTATTTTCGGTCCCTGAATCCGAATCCGAGGTCAAAAAAAATCGTATACCCCCAAAATCTTTAGCTAGAGCCAAAAAACACCCCTGGACTGGGGTAAAAAAAATATTAAGCTACGAGAATAGTTGTTACATCTTAATCGATCGAATTATGCAAATTAAGGTTAAACAGCAGCATATATACAATAGATATAAAACACAACCCCAGTGAGGGGCGAAAACTAGCCCCCATTTATAAAAATCGATCCAAAACCGTAACGACTGCTGAAAAAGCTCAAAATGTCTAAGTTTTGTTAAAGTGATATAAAACTGCATCAGGTCCGACGTAATCTTCATAAACTGCCCCTATAGGGTTGAGAACAACCACCCTTAAGTTTAAAGGACACAAAACACAAAATCACTTCCATTATGATTCAGACTGATATTAATATTTATTTATTATAATTATAAAATAGTTTATTTCATTAATCCCCATAAATCAATTACTTAATAAGCTTATGGAAATGTTTCATTTACCAAGTTTGTGTTTGCAACGTTTTAGTTTATTGATTCACGTTCTTTAAATATTGATTCATAAGAAATAAGTATTAGGGATGAGCATCGATAGTCGATATTTTTAAAAAAATCGATGTTAGGTTAAAATCTATCGATAACTAGATTGCGATATTCTAAGCAGATATCGATATTAGTTACGATTTTGATTAGAAATGGCATTAATTTATCTTTTAATTATAGACAGTGCCGCTTCTAGGTCATGAGACGCCTTCGTACGAGAAGCATTTTTTGACGCACTTTTTTTGGTGGGCTCCGCTCAGTCGAAACAAGGGCTGGACCTTGAGCTTGGGGGGGGCATTTTTCGTCCTAAAGCGGGGGGGAGAAATCCGAAAAAAAATTTTTTTCGTCCCAAAATTTTTTTGATCAGCGGGGGACAGAAATTCGAAAAAAATTTCGTCCCATGAGCGGGGAGGAAAACTACGAAAAAAATTTTTTTCGTCCCAAAATTTTTTAAAATTCGCTTTTTGGCGCCCCATGGCCTAGTGCGCCTTCGTGCGGGGTACGAAACTGTCCCCATTAGATGCGACCCTGGTTATAAATATTTGAGATGTTTTAATTACTGGACTGGTTACTATCATGCAGAAGCATTAATAAGAGGTTTGTGGCTTAACTTGAATTGCATGTCATTTACACAGAAAAGAAATCTATATCTGTTATGATCTCGTAGCCAGTTGTTTGACACTTTTATATTAGACCACCAGATATAATAAACCGTTGTTCGACAGATGGAGCCGATGTTACTGTACTACTGCACTCATATACAGACATTTTTCTGTGAATCATAGATTATTGTGATATTTCGTTATTGCCTATTGGTTATTATTAGTTTGAACCTTGAAAAGGTGTATAAATGGATACTGAAGGTGCAAAATTATCAAAAATGCTATTTTTACAGACATTAGACAGAACTAGTCGACAGTACATGATTAGTAACAGGCCGAATTTTCGTGAGTAGTTTCGTTTTGACGAGACGCCCAACTTTTCTCTCTGCGAAAATTCTCGGTAGTGGTAGCTAATAATTAGGCTTGGGTGTATTTATGTCGATTGGGTGACTGTTCAAATTTTATTAGTAACAGTTAGTTTTTTAGTTAAATCTTGAGATAGTTTGATAAAAAACACGAAAAAACGTTTGTCCTACAAAATCGATGGTTTGACCGAAGTGTCCCTCACCCACATGTCTAAATAACAAGGTCAGAAAAATGATTAGTAACCAGCTGATTTTTTTACTATTGCTTAATAAATGTTTTTAAAATGAAATGGCCACATTGTCCTAGAAATTGAATGGTATGTTTTTCCAGTCCTACGCTGAGTTGTCAGTTCCACGGTAACACTTTTCTCATTAGTAACAACCTAATTTTCGTTTTTTTCTCTTGGAAATAAAGTGTGGAACACGATTTTACTGAAGTCCTACACAAAAAGTGGTATATACTGATAAAAAATTTAAAACACTTATTTTGAAATTTCATTCCATAGGTAAAGTTTTATATTATTTTTCATTCGTTAAACGTTTGTTAAAGAGTTTGTTTTTCGGTTGCCTTGGCTACGTTTCCGCGAGTTAATTAAAATAAACCCGTGTTTGTCCACAACCACGGTCAATAAAACTATACGGTTACCTCGATCAGCAGCTTTTAGACGAGAGAGACGCGGGGAGCGGGGAATTGAATGAAAGAGACAGACATATCTGATTTCCGTGCAAAAGACAAAGACAAAGATTCCGATAGGGTCTACAGCCTGCTGCTGATCGAGGTAACCGTATAGTTTACTGACTGTGGTCCACAACAACATATTGCCAAAATAATTTGACAGGTTGTCGGATTGTCTAATTCGTGCGAAATAAAAAGCGACTATGGAGTATTTTTTAAGCAATTTACTGTGTAGAAAACCTAATTAAACAAACACTTAAACATTAAAGATAATACTACATTAGAATTATAAAGAAAATTTTTCGGTCTTGTAGTCGAACATTTAATAAAACATGAAAACATAACATATGTGAGGCGGAAAGCAAAAAGGGACCTCTTGTCGGCAATTTCCGGTTTTTAGTTATTGATATTAAATGAATTAAGCTCTAATTCTGAACAATTTGGTGCAAAAATCGTGTCTCTATGATTTTTTTTGTTTAAGTTACTAGTGCGTTTATGAAAAGGGACCTCTTGTCGATCCCATGTTATTTCTCCATATTTCTCCATAAGCGACGAGAGGTACCTTTCCAGGGCTGAACATTGACTACTTTATCGATTATTTTAAGTGTTTCATCCAATTAGATCGCTTTTGTATTCGATTACAACTTGTAAAGGACAAAATCCGAAAATCGATCATTTTGACCCAAACCACTAATTTCAACTGTACTGAAAAATTGACATCGCCGACAAGAGGTCCCTTTCTGCTTTCCGCCTCACATATGAAAAATTTAAATATTCGCAACGAATGTGAATTTGCAAATTACGGTTTAAAATCAAGAGAAATGTTGTTTTTTGATAATCTGAATCTATGTGCTAAATTTGGTAGATATCAGAATTCCGCTTAAATAATAAAAGTATATTAATTTACCAAAACCGCAATTATAAAATAATTCGTTACTTAAAATAATTTTGTCGGACTAGCGATACTTACCATTTTTTAAGACACTACTTTATTTGGGCAGAGAATACACTCATCTATCATGTGGTATCTTTGTCCTACAGTTACTAATGAGAAAAGTGTTACCGTGGAACTGACAATTTCCGAGCGTAGGACTGGAAAAACATACCATTCAATTTGTAGGACAATGTGGCCATTTCATTTTAAAAACATTTATTAAGCAATAGTAAAAAAATCAGCTGGTTATTAGTCATTTTTTTGACCTCGTTATTTGGATATGTTGGAGGTGGGGGACGCTTCGGTCAAACCATCGATTTTGTAGGACAAACGTTTGTTCGTGTTTTTTATTAAAGTATCTCAAGATTTAACTAAAAAACTAACTGTTACTAATAAAATTTGAACAATCACCCAATCGACATATATACACCCAAGCGCAGTTATTAGCTACCACTACCGAGAATTTTCGCAGAGAGAAAAGTTGGGCGTCTCGTCAAAACGAAGCTACCCACGAAAATTCAGCCTGTTACTAATCATTAAAAAAGAGCGCTGTACTGTGGACTAAACACATTGGAACTTAAAACCTTAAATTTTTTCGCAAACAACAACAACCTATTCTCACTCTCACATATTTTTGTCCTCAATAAAATATTAAAAATAAACATCGATATTTAATAAATATATAAATATTTAATAAACAATTATTTATGTTTAATTAAATACTGCTTTTAGAAGTTTTAGAAATGAAACACATCCCCCCTACCCCCCATATCTATTTATCCTCTTTTTTAGGAAAAGGTAAACAATACTTTTGTCCATTTACGTGATCGTCTAATATTTTTTCTATAAGTTAGAGGACCCAAATTACGGTGCGTTATACCCTAATTATTATTCCCAGATTCTTTTTATAAAGTTTGGTATTACTTAATGTTCTTTTGTTTTTTAGGTACAAAAGAATAACCGCCTCTGTAACTTTAGTATTCTTTTTATAGTAGGTACTCTTGATAAAGGCTTAACAAACGGAAACATATGTAGAACATCTCTGATACATTTTTTTAATATTGGAAAGTTCATTTTGTAGCTATGGATTCTAAAAGTTTGAGAAATAGTGGACAGTGTATAGGCGTGTCGTGGGAAAGCCTAAATTGTTGATTTACGTTTATGCTCTTTATTATAAATAATGTTTAATTGCAATTTTTTTCATTTTCGTTTTACAATGAAAACGGTACATTATACACGAAAAAATCTTGATTCAAAATGAAAATATTTTCAAACCTTCAATTGTTAGTGAAGCAAAAACTATGTAGGTAAATTTTTTACATATAGCTTCAAAATAGGTTTTTCTTCTCACGTCAAATATTTACTATATCACGGCACTTTTTGGGAGTAAATTTAAATTTAAATCAAATTTAGGAAAAATAGCTATATACAGTGTGTATATATGTAATTAGAATAATTAACACAAAAAATTCAAATTTTTTAATGGCACTTGGTTCGTGTAAAACTGAGATATGTAAAAAATGAGTTGACTCGTTGCTATACAGGGTGTTTTATAAGCAAATTTGTGTAAATCATTACTAATAAACTACCTTTATTTATCAAAATATGAAAAAATTACACTAAAAACAAAGTTGTTTGGAATGCAATTTTATGCTTCCTTGCCAAATTTCAGGAATATAAATTTACTTTGTTGGAACTTTTTTCAATAAATTAGTATTTTATTTTGATTAATGCGACGAAAATATATTTTAGAAAGTTAAGAATGCTCTGAAATCATATACACATAAAACAAAAGTTTTCGCCACACCAATCAAATTATAATCCTAATTTATTGAATAGTAAATAGTGAAATTTGCAAAGGCGGTATAAAATTCAATTCAAAACAACATTTCTTGGTTGAATTTTTTCATATTTGGAAAAATAAAGGTAGTGTATTATAGTGATGATCTTTACAAATTAGCTTATAAAACACCCTGTATAACACCAATGCAAATCGTTTTTGATATGTCTTTTGCATCAAGCAGAACTGAATCGTCAAGTGCCATTAAAAAATTCGAACATTTTTTGTCCATTACACCTCGTTACACCTATCCTGGGGCACACTGTATATAGTCATTGCAATTTCTCCAAGTAATATAAGAAATATTATGTTTAAATGATCTTCAAGTTGTTAGTTCATTTTATCTAGTACACCGAAGAGTTCATCTGAAATTGAACCAACACGTGTTTCTTTACTTTCCTTTAGATATATTTCCTAGAATAAGCAATAATAGTCTATACCGTTAGCTACCCTATTGTAAATAATTTGTGTTAGACTTGTCTATTTTGTGTTTTTATGACAACTTGAGTTAAGAAATGGTAGGGCATTCAGTCCCATATCACAGTGTTATTATGTTTTGTTGTTTAGCGCATGCTTTGTAGAAAAGGATCAAATTTATTTAATATCCGTTTTGTTCGATAAATAAGTGTTTTTTAACAGAATTAAAAACTTTAGCTCATATGTATGTGTCGCACGGAAAATTGACCAAAAGTACTTTTACACCTAAACGAACAATAAGAAATTTAAAAAAAAACAGATTAAAGGGAAAGACTAGTTTTCCTAACCATGCGTATTTTTAACTTTCGTTACATTTTAAAATATTTAATTAACAATTAATGGATACAAAAAAGTATAACATGTTCAAATGTATATTATCTCGTAAAATAATTATTTAAAAAAAATCCTTTAAGCATAATGTTTCTTATATATTACTTGGAGAAATTGCAATGACTATATACAGTGTGCCCCAGGATAGATGTAACGAGGTACAATGGACAAAAAATGTTCAAATTCAGTTCTGCTTGATGAAAAAGACATATCAAAAACAATTTGCACTGGTGCTATACAGGGTGTTTCATAAGCTAATTTGTAAAGATCATTATACTATAACACTACCTTTATTTTTCCAAATATGAAAAAATTCAACTAAGAAAAATTGTTTAGAAAGGAATTTTATACTGCCTTTGCAAATTTTAGGTATAAAAATTTACTTTGTTGGAACTGCCCGCTATTCAATAAATTAGTATTATAAATTTTAATTTGATTGATGTGACGAAAACTTTTGTTTTATGTGTACATGCTTTTTTTGTAAAATGTCAAGGGATGAAAAATGATTAGATCGACGTTTTCTATAAATAAAATTTGAATGGAATTCTCTGGCTACAACAATCTTATTGTTTTAATTTGTTGTAGGTATAGTAACAAGTGCTCTGGGCAATTTTTTGTTAAATCCCTTCATTGCTTCTTGTAGAATTTTAACAATTTATTTTTCAACACAGAAATTTTCTGCTATTTTTCCTATTATCTCAGGTCACAGTAATCGTATCTCGATAATAAAAATACCAAACTGTTCGCTATAAAATTATGAATAAGACTAGGCATATGAAGAAACTTCTTCATTATTTGTAAATTTGTAAAAAAATAAAAACCATAAATTGCCTTTCTTTAACAGCTTAAGAAATATGATGTAATAATCCACCAATTTTAACGAAAGTTGCTGGAACCATGCCCCTTATTGAACTAAACCTCCGTGCCAAATTTTAGCGCAAAATATTTATTCAAACGGCTAAAAATCAACAATAATTTCGAAATTTCCATCGCATTTTGTTTAAGTGGATCGACTCGTAGTAGGACAATTTTTCTTTTAAAGTGTAGGTTTTTACATGCACTTTACGTTGGTATTTAGAAAGAAAAAAAATTAAATTTGAACCAATTTTTTGGACTTTAATTGTAATTATGGATATTGCACGTATAAACAATTTCAAATAATTACGTGATTTTTTTGTGAAACTAAAAACGATAAGCGAATTATGAAAGTATATGAAATAATCAACGTTCAAAAAAAAGAATGATGTTCTACTTGCATTTGAATCCGTAATACGTTAGTTTTTGCGTTTCAGTCGATTACAAGTAAACATACTGATATTTTGTCTTGAAATTTACGCATACTGTTTCAAAATGATTATATTTCTCTCTCTGCTAAAATTATCCACAACTAAAATTTTTTAAATTACATCGCATAAAGCACCACTGAGGACATAACTCACGTACAAAAAAAATATATCTTGCCACTCTTTGAATATTGTAACTAGGCAACTAACTTTAGTTAATGGTATAATATCACTCCATTTTCATCGTATCGAGTTTTTTTTAACATTCTTAGTCTTTTTTCGTATATTCTGATTCTATTACTTAACAAAATATAATTTGCCAAGTTTTTATTCATTAAAAAGTCAACAATCTTTTTTTTTTATAATGTTTTCGGCTTTTGTCATATCTGATTTTCTGTTTCTTTTTAAAATGTTTATGTTTTGTGTTCATTTTAAATTTGTAATGCATTGTAACGTAAAATACTTTGTTTAGCCGTTATTTAATTAAAATGCATTGAAAATTTTAGTTTCTAAATATTTATATTGTGACATAAAGGTTATTTACTGATAAACAAATAATTTGTAATTCAGTCGAGAAAAGTCAGTTCGGCCTGGCCGTAGCATTTATTTCATATGTAAGAGAACGTTGATAGAGATGTAATGCAGTGGTACAGAAGAAGAATAGATATATTCTTTAATTATACATACAAATATTATTGTAGTTTCCTTATTTTACAAACGAAATCTGAATCATCTATCAATTTGAAAATCATCCTCACTTTTCGAAACATTGCTTACTTAGTTGTTTTCAATGTCTTCCGCTGTAACAAATGAATTTTTAAAGTCTGCTTCATCTGTTTCAATTTCAGAAATCGATAAAACATCGTCTTCATCATCGTCAAATTCGTCCTCAGTTTATTTCAATGTTATTTCAGAACAGATGTTGCAATTTAATCTATTACAAAAATGACACAAATTTGTGCATTTAATCCCTATCCTTTTACATGAAAAAAGTTTTGTTTTGCAACACGATTTACACATACAGCAAATAGTCTTCAATAAACTATCTGGCAAAGAATTTTTTGTTGTTGTCAGTGGCATTAATCCATTTACGCTATCTTTCCAACCATACTCTTCAGGATTTTTATCTGCAAATCCTAACCATTTCTGTATTTGAAAATACACCCTCAATGAATGCTCGTTTGGCAGCTTCTTCGGTTGGTGGGAGAATAGATAATTTGCATCATGTTTTTGAAGCGCATTTTTTAAAACATTCAAAACGCAGAACGTATAAACATGTGTTTTTCATTGGATCTGAACCATACAGTGGTACGATGCAACTTATGCCAGCAGCAAATATCCTTGCCTTTGTAGCTTGTCGATCATAAAAAACTTGCATATTTTTTTTAAGCATGGATATTTCAGAAGTATACTAAGCTCGGTACTTTATAAATATGTAAAAAAATAATTTAAACCAGCTAATGCTTTGTATTATTGACCAGAGAACACAAGAAGAACGTCACTTTCGTTCGAGCAACGAGAAGCAGTAGTACGTATTTATCAGCGAAAAATCTGAAAATGGTAAAAGATTCTTCAAAAAATCTCCTCTAGGGGACTACGAGTCACGCGGGACTACACTTAAAAATCCACAACATTTCATATCACACTAGCGAAAACAATATTTCTTCATATTACTCTGAAGCAACGAAGCAAAAGTGGCACAATTACAAAAACCGCTGCCCAAGGAATCATTACTTCCACATCCATTCTTTTCCAAGTCACTCACAACGAAAAAATTTTTATATGTGAAAATAATTGTTTATGGAACATTAATAATATAATATTTGAAATCCTCTGCCCCAAAAACCCATAAAACGTTACTCCACATCGGTAGCGGGGTGGGGGTGGTAGTGGGGGTGGATGAATTAAAAAAACATTTTGAGGTTTCTGGTTCTTGTACACACACTAAATCACAATTTTTTTTCATCCCCTTTAATAATGGGGTGGGGGTGGTAAGGGGGGTGGCTAATGCCAATTTTTTTTTGAGACCTTAGCTTCTCTTGTATATACTAAATACCAATTTTATGGACTCTTACCTGCTTGATTTACCTATTTTCCCCAAATTTACCCCAATTTACCCCCCAACCCTTCGACGGAACAAGATGAAAATATAATCTAGTTCTAGATCTCGTTAAAGTACATATGTGTACCAAATTTCAAGTCAATATCTCAAACGGTTTCAGAGTAAACGTGCCCACAAAAAAGTTACAGACAGACAGACCGACAGACAGACAGACCGACAGACAGAAATTTTTTTTTCGCTCAAACTTAAAATCTCGACGTTTCGTGACATTCTAAGCCTATTTGAACAATAAAAATTTTTAACATTTTTTTTGTCGTTACTATACTTCCACTGGATGTGGAAGTAAAACTATTTCGTACTTCAGATAACACATCGCAAATAATCAGTCTTGAATTATTTTATTAAACATAGAAATAATCCACCTAGATTAAAATTTCCAATGCATTTTAATTAAATAACGGCTAAACAAATTATTTTACGTTACAATACATTAAAAATTGAAAATACACACAAAACACAAACATTTAAAAAAAAACAGAAAATCAGATATGACAAGAGCCGAAAACATTATAAAATAATAAAGATTGTTGAATTTTTGATGAATAAAAATTTAACAAATTATGTTTTGTTAAATAATAGAATCAGAATATATGAAAAAAGACTAAAAATGTTTAAAAAAAGACTCGATATGATTAAAATGGAGTGATGTGTACCATTAAATAAGTTAGTTGCCTAGTTACAATATTTGAAGCGTGGGGAGATAATTTTTTTTCGAATGTGCGTTACGTCCTCAATGGTGCTTTATGCGATGTAATTAAAAAAATCTTAGTAGTGGATAATTTTCAACTAGCAGAGAGAAATATATTCATTTTGGAACAATATGCGCAAATTTCAAGAAAAAATATTAATATATTTACTTATAATCAACTGAAACGCAAAAACTAACACATCACGGATTCAAATGCAAGTAGAACATCATCCTTTTTTAAAACGTTGGTTATTTCATATACTTTCATAATTCGCTTATCGTTTTTGATTCCACAAAACTCACGTAATTATTATTTAAAATTGTTTATACTTGCAATATCCATAATTACAATTAAAGTCCAAAAAATTGGTTTAAATTAAATTTTTTTTTCTTTCTAAACGCCACCGTAAAGTACATGTAAAAACCTACACTTTAAAAGAAAAATTGTCCTACTACGAGTCGATGCACTTACAAAATGCGATGGAAATTTGAAATTATTGTTGATTTTTAGCCGTTTGAATAAACATTTTGCGCTAAAATTTGGCACGGAGGTTTAGTTCAATAAAGGGCATGGTTCCACCAACTTTCGTTAAAATTGGTGGATTATTACATCATATTTCTTAAACTGTTAAAAAAAGGCAATTTTTGGTGGTTTTTATTTTTTTACAAATTTACAAATTATCAAGATGTTTCTTCATATGCCTAGTCTTATTCATAATTTTATAGCGAACAGTTTGGTATTTTTATTATCGCGATACGATTACTGTGACCTGAGATAATAGGAAAAATAGCAGAAAATTTATGTGTTGAAAAATAAATTGTTAAAATTCTACAAGAAGCAATGGACGGATTTAACAAAAAATTGGTCAGAGCACTTGTTATTATACCTACAACAAATTAAAACAATAAAATTGCTGTAGCTAGAGAATTCCTTATTAACCTATTTTGATCCTTTATTCGACTTCACTATAAGAAAAGGGAAAGAGAATCATAAAATTTTCACATGCTTTCTCGCAACCTCAGAAAACCATTCATTCATTGCGGAAAAACGGTTGGGACGAATTTTTTCTTCGCTCAAACTTAAAATCTCGACGTTTTGTGACACTCTAAGCCATCAGATGGGGTGAAGTGTTTCTCTTGTATATACCAAATAACAATTTTACCCCAATTTACCCCCCAACCCTTCAATATCTCAAACGGTTCCAGAGTAAACGTGCGCAAAATAAAAGTTACTGACCGACAGACGAATTTTTTCTTCGCTCAAACTTAAAATCTCGACGTTTTGTGACATTCTAAGCCTATTTGAACAATAAAGATTTTTAATTTTTTTTGTTGTTACTATACTTCCACTGGATGTGGAAGTGAAATTAATATTTTCGCCTATAGAATCTGTAGGTAAAATATTACCCATTCCTTATGACTCACCATGTATATTGATTAGTTGCCTCAGAGATTTTTAGAATGCCATTATGGTTAAAAGTAATAAGCAAAAATTTTTAAAACAGACCAAGTAGGTACAGTGTATTGTGTTTATTAATTATTGCTCTTTTTTACTCATTAAGTCTGCACAGATCTGCACAGATCACATACAATTTTAAAACAAAAGATGAAATGGTGAAGGTGCGAAGTAGCATATTATAATAATAGTACGTAGAAGGAATATTTTAAAAACATTTTCTTAAGTATACTTAAAACGTTACATTAAACATGTTTTAATGTCAATATTAATGTTTTTATGACTTCAAAAATATTTCATGAATATTGAAACTATTATAAAATATTTGTAAAATGTTCAATGGTGTTGAACTTGCATTCTACTACTACCAATCTTATAATTTTTACTAAATCACAGGGTTCAGAAAAAAATAATACTCAATGACGAATAAGATATTCCTAATAAGTAAATTGACAAAGAACTATTTAGAACTAACTTTATTACCAGATGGAGATATCGGGCCATAACTGATATATCTGGATAGTCCTTAAAATATACAGTATATAGCTAAAGTATATACTAGTATATAGGGTACCCTAAAGTACGCGGTATATGCTTTATATTTATATATACTCTGGGGTCCCTGAACTACACGCACAACATATCTATATATATATATATATATATATATATATATATATATATATATATATATATATATATATATATATATATATATATATATAGACCGGTTTCGATATATATGTTTCCTTCAAATCTTATTTCATATATATATATATATATATATATATATATGAAATAAGATTTGAAGGAAACATATATATCGAAACCGATCTATATATATATATGCTCAGCGGGCAAATACCCCGACCTGCATTGAATTACACCTTCAAATCGTGATTGCTTTGCAAGTCGCTATATGTCACAGAGACATATGTGATTATGTCCGACGTATAGTAGCATCTGACCACATGAGAGTTTACCTCTCACCGTCACTCCATTTGCGTTAGTTTGTATAAGACTAGCAAGTTGACCACTATCATTTGTCTGTTCCATAACCTATGGCATACTGATGAGAATATAAAAAGTTCGAAACCGGTCTATGTCTGGTTAGGAATTGACAAATGATAGTTGGTTACTAATCACGATTTGAAGGTGTAATTCAATGCAGGTCGGGGTATTTGCCCGCTGAGTAGTTGTTTCCTTCAAATCTTATTTCATAAACAGAGTATAGCCCACTAAGGCTAGAGGTCGCCGCTCTTGGTACTTGCTTTGCAAGTCGCTATACGTCACAGAGACATATGTGATTATGTCCGACGTATAGTAGCATCTGACCATATGAGAGTTTACCTCTCACCGTCACTCCATTTGCGTTAGTTTGTATAAGACTAGCAAGTTGACCACTATCATTTGTCTGTTCCATAACCTATGGCATACTGATGAGAACATATCAAGTTCGAAACCGGTCTATGTCTGGTTAGGAATTGACAAGTGATAGTTGGTTACTAATCACGATTTGAAGGTGTAATTCAATGCAGGTCGGGGTATTTGCCCGCTGAGTAGTTGTTTCTTTCAAATCTTATTTTATAAACAGTGAGTATAGCCCACTAAGGCTAGAGGTCGCCGCTCTTGGTACTTGCTTTGCAAGTCGCTATACGTCACAGAGTCATATGTGATTATGTCCGACGTATAGTAGCATCTGACCATATGAGAGTTTACTTCTCACCGTCACACACACATATATATATATATATATATATATATATATATATGAAGGGTTGTTGTGCTTCCAGGTGTTTTCCCGCGTAGTTGACAGGCTCCTGCTGGGGCCACGGTTGTCTAAACGACGTTTCGGCAGAATCCCATCTGCCATCTTCAGGTTCTCGCTGAAAGCTGCCTACTGCTGCTCCTCGTTGCTCGAACTGAAGTTCAGTTCGAGCAACGAGGAGCAGCCACGGTTGTCTAAACGATGTTTCGGCAGAATCCCATCTGCCATCTTCAGTTTTGGCAGATGGGATTCTGCCGAAACGTCGTTTAGACAACCGTGGCCCCAGCAGGAGCCTGTCAACTACGCGGGGAAAACACCCGGAAGCACAACAACCCTTCATTTAACAACCGCGAAACCTAAGAAACAACATATATATATATATATATATATATATATATATATATATATATATATATATATATGTTATTTAAATTATACGCTTATTACCAAGACTTAGTCATAACAAACCTTCACAGGTATATCATATTACATGATAACGACTTCTCTTATTAATCGCTTATCTTAGAGATATTATGTTTCACCTTTGTTTCTCACATTTTATGCTGATTGTCGAATTGCATTTCCTTTGTTCTATATTTTGCTTACTCAGGTTCTGTATGTTATAAATATGACTAAACACACTTTGTAAAATCGGTTATTAAACTCACTTAGAATGAACCACTTCTAACTATTATTATATTCCTTCTCCAAGAGCCAACGTTGGCTCCATTTAAGTAAATAAAAGTTTTTAAAAAGTCATTAATGTGAACCGTGATCTAACATTGGCGCAGTCGGTAGGATCCGTAAACATCATCAGAACAAGAAGCCTAACTGGTAGTGAAGCGCAAAAGAACAAGGACAACATCTGCAGAAGGTGCCTAACTAGTGCGTGTACATCTGCGAGAACAAGGAGACCTTCCTCACTGGTGGTGGCGGATCCCAATCCCTTGACGGACGAAGAAGTCATTTTAAGAATCATCTCGTACCATTTTACTATTTTATTATTTTTCGCAACTTATTTTATTAAAAGTGTATTATACTGCTAATACACTCGGCGCACAAAGCCAGTTCTCTTGTCAAAGTGAATCCATTCCTTTACAAACACAACGAAACAAGTTCATTAAATTTTAAGTTTATTTATTTTCGTATTATACTGCTAATACGAAATATTGTGTATTATACAGCTAATATACAATCCATTTACGCACGCAACGTAACAAGCTAATTTTAATTTAATTCTCGTATCATACTGCTGATATGCAGACAATTCTTTTAGTTCAAATAATCTCTAAACAAAAAGCAAAATGCCAGACACAGCTCAACCAGAGACAGCTCAACCAATAGTACCGGCATCAGCCGAACAACAACAACAACAACTACAACAACAACAACAACAACAACAACCAGAGCAAATTGAGCCTTACAAGCTCTCTGAAATATTCTCTTTAATACCCGAATTCGACGGTAATGCCATTAATCTGCAAACGTTTTTAAATTCATGTCAGTGTGCCCAAGGCATGGTAATTCATGACCAAAAAATTCTATTAACCATGCATATCAAAAATAAATTAAAAGGCAGAGCTGCCGAACTTATAAATTCACGAAACCCTGGTACATGGCCAGAAATAAAGGCACTTTTAGAAACTCAATTTGGAGATTCTCGACACTTAACGGCTCTTATTCAAGACCTACAACGAATTCATCAATTGCCTGGTGAATCCGCTTTAACATTTGTTTCGCGTTTACAAACGTACAATGCGAAAATGCACGCTGCAGTGCAAAAGCAAAATTTAACCTCGACACAAAGAACCGCACAATCCGACCTCATCGAAACGATGACTTTAAATAATTTACTAACGGGCTTAGAACCAAACTTAGGCCGCATCATACCCTCCAACTATATTGAAAGCTGTAGGTAGAATTCGGAGAGAACTACAACTCTCTTATTTTGAACAACAAAATAGTCCGGTCAAAAATCCCACTTTACAGCAAAAACGACCAACTGCAAATTTCCAGCAGAAATTCTACTCATTCTGTAAAAGAAATGGACACGTCATAAGCGAATGCCGCACAAGGCAACAGCGTCAGAACTTTCAGAGACCAAGTTTCCAAGGAAATTCAAACTCCCAAAATTTTTCATATCAAAACTTCGCGCAACCAAGTAATCAATTTGGTCAGAGGACATTCCCTCAAAACCAACCTAATCAACCTCAAAATAGGCCCTCAGCTATAAGGCCAAATCCAAACTTTAACCAACAAAGACCGTCAGCTATTCAACCTAACCCGAATTTTAACCGCTTTAACCAGCAAAAAGCTCATCATTTAAATTACGAACCTTACGATAATTATGCCGATCAATTTAATCAATACAATGACTATTCACCCGATTATCAAAATGTAAGTGACAGTTATGAAAATTACGATTTAGAAAACGCTCAAAGCTTTTCAGAGAATTATACAGCTAATTCCCAATATGAACAGTACGAGAATTATACTGCTAGTTCTCAAACGCCACAGGAGGATTATACTGTTAATCCTCAGGATTTTCGCTTAGATCCGGAGTACCCCACGGATACTCCAACACAGCAAACAGACCAATTCGACCAAATAACAAATCAAATACGAACGATGAATCTCAACGACAGTTTCGACCCGTCGCTGAACTTCCCGGAACAAGGGTTCATGTAGAAACGCTATCACACTCATTGTTGACCGTAAATTCAAAAAATCTATACTACATTAAAGACATCACAAACAAATGCAAAATTCTAATCGATACTGGCGCAGGTATCTCTATCTTTAAACCAAAAACAGCGGAAAATTACAAACGGAGGTTTTCAGAAAACGTAATTATACAAGGTATAACCGATCAGAAAATTACTATTAGTGAATCTGTTCTTATACCCATCACGGATAACGACCCACATAAAGTTTACATCTACGACCTAGATATCAATTTTGATGGACTGATAGGAGCTGATTTCCTAGAGCACTATCATTGTATCGTCGACATAAGAAATAAACGATTAATAACCAATTTCAAAACGGTCCCACTTTTCAAAGTAACCG
This sequence comes from Rutpela maculata, assembly GCA_936432065.2. Taxonomy (NCBI): domain Eukaryota; kingdom Metazoa; phylum Arthropoda; class Insecta; order Coleoptera; family Cerambycidae; genus Rutpela; species Rutpela maculata. The sequence continues at coordinate 91,491,053 of OW386288.2, read as the reverse complement.
ACGATTCATCGAAACCCGAATGTGACAAAATCCAATCAAACCACAACCCTAATCAAAATAAGATCCAAATTGACGGCCGTACCGAAAAAATTTATAAACTAAAATGTAACCTTAGAAACACTGACGCTATTTTGCAAGCGCAAGAGAATCAAAAAGTCCGTTTACCTAATGCTCTTGTTAAAGTAAACGAAAACGGCGAATTTCTAACAACAATAATCAATGCTAATGTCATCCCGAAGACTGTCGATTTTTCCAATTTAAATTTAGAACCTTTACAAAAATTTAAATCAATTTTTAACTTAAACACGCAAAATTCTGACCAACAACTAACGACGGACAGATCCTTTGAAATCAGGAACGAATTGCGCTTGGATCATCTAAACGAAGAAGAGGCCGAAATAGTAACGCAGCTTTGTTTAGACTTTCAAGACATATTCTATTTAGAAGGAGACAATTTGACTTTTACCAACAAAATCAAACACCCTATTGACACCGACAATTCCCGACCGATATTTACGAAATCGTATCGCTATCCTCAGATCCATAAAGAAGAAGTTAAGTCCCAAGTATCGAAAATGTTAAGTCAAGGTATTATTCAACCCTCAATCTCTCCTTGGTCCTCTCCTGTCCGGGTAGTTCCCAAAAAACTGGACGCTTCTGGTAAACAGAAATGGCGTGTTGTAGTCGACTACCGCAAACTCAACGAGGTTACAATCGGTGACAAATATCCTCTGCCCAACATTTCCGATCTTTTAGACCAACTTGGCAAATGCCAATATTTCACAACCTTAGACTTGGCTTCCGGTTTTCACCAAATCGAAATTAATCCCGCAGATATTCAAAAGACTGCTTTCACAGTTGAGAACGGTCATTATGAATTCGTGCGAATGCCATTTGGACTCAAAAACGCTCCATCAACTTTTCAAAGAGTTATGGATAACATCCTGTTAGGTATTCAAAATGAATGATGTCTCGTCTACATGGACGATATTATTATTTACTCTCCTACAATTCACGAACACATTTCCCGTCTAACTGAAGTCTTTAAACGCCTTCAAAAAGCCAACCTCAAAATTCAACCACACAAATGCGAGTTTCTCCGCAAGGAAGTCGCTTATTTAGGACACCTAATTACAAAAGACGGCGTAAAACCAAACCCTTCGAAAGTTGACGCTATATTAAATTTTCCTCAGCCGAAAAATCCAAAAGAAATTAAATCATTTCTAGGCTTAGCCGGATATTATAGGCGCTTTATTCCTAATTTCTCCAAGATAACCAAGCCCCTAACAAAACTCCTACAGAAAGATATACCATTTCTCTTCGACAATGATTGTACAAATTCTTTTCAAAATTTGAAACAAACATTAACAACAACTCCGATATTAATTTATCCTAATTTTGATGAACATTTCATTTTAACCACTGATGCGAGCGCATTTGCCGTCGGCTCAGTGCTGAGCCAGGGGCCTATTGCCAAAGATTTACCCATTGCCTATGCTTCTAGAACCTTGTGCAGTGCAGAAACTAAGTATTCAACGATTGAACGCGAGCTTTTATCGATAGTATGGAGTGTAAAGCACTTTAGACCCTATCTGTACGGTAGAAAATTCAAACTTGTAACCGACCACAGACCACTCACCTGGCTATTCTCTATAAAAGACCCAGGAAGTAGACTTGCCCGTTGGCGACTCAAATTAGAAGAGTACGACTACGAAATAATTTATAAACCAGGCAAAATCAATAAGAACGCGGACGCACTTTCCAGAATCAAAATTAATCATTTTTCCGAATGTTCCAAATTCTATTCAAATTCAAAGGTTCTAGCCGCGAATGACGAAGAGTCAGACGACGACGAAAACACAGACGATAACAACGAAATCACTAACGAACAGATTTCCCGAGAATTTGAAACTTTCACCAACCTATACAAAACAACATCTTTAATTGACTATTCGAAAATCAAAGCCTCGAACAAACAACTTTTGTATCGAGAACATAAAGATATTATAACCTTTCTCCAACAAAACAACTTACAAGACCTACATCACAAAATTATCGAGGACATTCGAAGAAAACCCCGAATTTCATAACAATAAAATCAATATTGTATCGAGCGAAACAGTCAGACATAGGAGATATTTTATCATTCCTCTACCTTTTGATATCGAATCTGTAATTGAACATCTATTTTTGGTACTATTTAAAAACCAAGATGTTTTAGATCTCTCTAAGACATACTTTGTGGAAAATAACTTAGACCTCCCCATACTTGAAATCTTATCATTCATTTTTGCAGAAAAAGACTTAAAAGTAGTAATTTGTCAAGATATCGTCAGAACTGCCGACGAAGATGAAATTCCAATTATATTGGAGCAAAATCATTTTGGTAAAAATAATTTACACCGCGGAATAGATGAAACTATTCGAAGAATTAGAGAAAAATACATTTGGCAAGGTCTAACTAAAGACGTTGAAAATTTTATAAAAAATTGCGAAACTTGCCAAAAGACTAAAGTATGCCGGAAAAACCTTAATAACCCTCTAGTAGTCACAGAAACCCCAAGAACACCATTCGAAAGAATTAATATCGATTTATTTGAATTCCCAACTCGAAATTACGCGCTAACTATTCGCGATGAGTTAACTAAATTCACACAAGCCTATGCAGTCCCGGATAAATCCGCAAAATCAGTCGTAAATACCTTGTTGTTATACTTTCAACATTACGGTACCCCGTTAAGAATCCATTGCGATTACGGTGGCGAATTTGACAACCGTTTGCTCAAAGATCTCTGCACCCTCTACGACATAAAATTAACTTATTCAAGCGTAGGACATCCCCAATCGAACGGATCCATAGAAAGATTTCATGCTACTTTAGCCGAAATGATAAGAATCCACAAAACTGAAAACCCAAACGAACATCCTTTCACGATTTTACCATATGCAGTAATATGCTATAACAATTCGGTAAATAAAACACACGGTTTCACCCCATATGAACTTATCTTTGGTCATACGTCCAACAGACCACCTAAAACTTTATATAACCAAAAAGAGTTAATAACCAAATACGTTAGAGATTTAAACAACAGAATATCCCAGTACTATAAAATAGCCCGTAGTCGAACACAATCTCAAAAAGAGAAGGCAAAAGTTCGCTTCGGCAGAAATGTTCCCCAAAAACGACCTGAATACAAAATAGGTGACTTAGTTTATGTAAAAGAATCACAAATTAAGAACAAACTACAAAACAAATTTAACGGTCCCTTTAAAATAAAAGAAATTTCTCAAAATTCTGCTACCTTACTAAATCTCGAAACAAAACAAGAAACTAAAGTAAATTTTGATAGAATGAAACCTTATACTGAAAATTAAATTTATTTTCAGGTTTCTCCTGCTGTTCGGATCAGCACTCTGTCAATACAAAATTACCCCGATCAATAACACTGTTGGTGTATACTACCACCAAGACACGGACATCGTGGTGACAAATGACAAATGGACTCTACTAGTGCATAAAAACATTTCATCCCTCAAACTAGCTTTCGACAAAAATCAAAATATCTTAGACAAAATCTTGTACACTCTCAATAATGGTGATCATAAGTCAATTATTTTTACGAGTGAAATTAAAACAGACTTTAACCTTTTAACACAAATATCCAACTCTATAAAAATGAAATTTGACGAAATCTTTTCAGATACAAAAAGATATAAACGAGGAATACTTAACGGTATCGGTACAATATTCAAATCCATAACTGGTAACCTAGATGCTGAAGATGGCCAGTACTATACTAATTGTATAAATAAACTAAATAATGACGAACATCAATTGGAAAACTTAATCAAAAATCAAATTTCAGTTACAACTTCTGTTATTAAAAACTTTAACTCGACTATACAAAAATTACAAATTGACGAGGAAACCTTTAACAAAGATCTCGAAGAAATCGAACACACAATTCAAACAATGACTCAAGCTATTGAGGCTGCTCACATAAAACTAAAATTTTTATACATTTCCGAACAATTAATGGCAAGCTATTTGTATATCGAAGATAATTTAAACGACATTCTAAATTCAATAACATTTGCCAGACTAGGGATCATTCACACGTCACTTAGTGACAGCACTACAAGAAGTTTCACAGAGCTTACGAAGGAACAATTTGCCTCTCCCCATTAAATTATCGGCAGTTGCTAAGTATTTGGATATTATTGAATTACAAGCGTTTCAAATGGATTCTAACTTAGTATTTGTTTTAACAATACCACTTGTTGAACCCCAAAATTATAACATCTATCGCCTAAACCCTATCCCGATACTTGATAACAGAACTGGTCTGCATCACATTTTATCTATTTCACAAAAGTATATCGCGAGAGACGATGATTCTTTAATGTACATACCTATACAAAATTTGAAAGAATGCAAACCTCTTTATTTTGGAACCAAACTATGTTCGAACCTGTTTGCATATCCTATCGACCAAAATGCCATATGTGAAGCCAGAATACTAAAACCATTGTCAAAACTTCCAGAGAACTGTCAAACTTTCTTCATTATTAGTCAGGGATACAACGTCCAAGAACTTGAAGACAACACATGACTAGTAATTAATTCCGAACCACTTCACATTACCATCAACTGTCCAAAGAGAGAATCCACAACAGAGTTAATCAACAAAAATTCCATCATCAAACTACAACCAGGATGTTACGCCTATGCAGGTATTACTAGAATACAAGCTAGTGCCAAGGACTTTTCCGAAATTAAGGACAATTCACATCCTATCCAAATTCCTTTTGAATGCTGTAATCACATGCCCGACAAAATCAAAATTCCAAAATTAAAACCTCTCAAATTAAACAATCTCGACGTAGAAGACCTAGATATTGCTAAAAACAAATTGGACCAATATTCCAAAGACTTGGATGACCTCATAAACGAACCTTTTGTGACCAAACACATATCTTGGTTCACATATTTCATAATTACCCTCATCATTCTACTAGTTCTACTTTACATAACCTGTAAATGCAGAAGAAGAAGATGTGGAGCATTGTGAATCCAACCCTCAACGGACAACCCTCCTTCACCTCCATCAGAGCGAAGCAGAGTTTTTACCAAATTTCCTAGACTGATCCCTCCAAGAAAGCGACCCGGTATTAAACCTCAAGAAGAAGAGGACATCGAGTTAACATAGACTTTCATATGTGGAGTTTTACCCTTGTCTATTAATTTGGACCATTGTATTTTATTCTTTTCACATTTATGTAATGTACTACTCGCCTATTATTATTAAAATTGGTAAATATTTTAACTTTTATGTATTTTATTATTTTGCTTTGTATTCATTCAACATTGTTTCAATTTATTTTGCATTATATTCATTTCTTTCGGTCTATATATATATATATATATATATATATATATATATATATATATATATATATATATATATATATTTACTTAACGTAATTTCTCTCTGAAGCAACCCTCTATACATCCTTATTTCAAAAATAAGGAAATTGACCAGACTACAACAAATTTCAAGTCTGGCGCGTTAAGTGTAATAATCACATATTACTACGAAACGCTGTAATTCGATTTTAGCAAACACCGACCGAAAGACTTATTCCTAATTAAAGGAACTCTCGTGTCAGCCACTACACACCACTTGCAGACTGCAGTTTCGAGCTGTTTGGCTCTCTTCAGTGCAAGGTAGGCATGCAGTGACTGGCAACGAGATTTCCGATGTATAGGTACATGTTCGTAGTCTTAAGACTGGCAACATGCAAAATAAATCGAAGGCGCCATCTAGCGAAGACTACGAACATGTACCTATACATCGGAAATCTCGTTGCCAGTCACTGCATGCCTACCTTGCACTGAAGAGAGCCAAACAGCTCGAAACTGCAGTCTGCAAGTGGTGTGTAGTGGCTGACACGAGAGTTCCTTTAATTAGGAATAAGTCTTTCGGTCGGTGTTTGCTAAAATCGAATTACAGCGTTTCGTAGTAATATGTGATTATTACACTTAACGCGCCAGACTTGCAATTTGTTGTAGTCTGGTCAATTTCCTTATTTTTGAAATAAGGATGTATAGAGGGTTGCTTCAGAGAGAAATTACGTTAAGTAAATACTCTGCCCTCTAGAAGCATACTTTGAACATTTGCTGCCCATCTCAGGCTAACCAATTCGATTGTAGTGAACAGCGACCGCTAGATGGCGCCTTCGATTTATTTTGCATGTTGCCAGTCTTAAGACTACGAACATGTACCTATACATCGGAAATCTCGTTGCCAGTCACTGCATGCCTACCTTGCACTGAAGAGAGCCAAACAGCTCGAAACTGCAGTCTGCAAGTGGTGTGTAGTGGCTGACACGAGAGTTCCTTTAATTAGGAATAAGTCTTTCGGTCGGTGTTTGCTAAAATCGAATTACAGCGTTTCGTAGTAATATGTGATTATTACACTTAACGCGCCAGACTTGCAATTTTTTGTAGTCTGGTCAATTTCCTTATTTTTGAAATAAGGATGTATAGAGGGTTGCTTTAGAGAGAAATTACGTTAAGTAAATACTCTGCCCTCTAGAAGCATACTTTGAACATATATATATATATATGAAATAAGATTTGAAGGAAACAACTGCTCAGCGGGCAAATACCCCGACCTGCATTGAATTACACCTTCAAATCGTGATTGCTTTGCAAGTCGCTATACGTCACAGAGACATATGTGATTATGTCCGACGTATAGTAGCATCTGACCATATGAGAGTTTACCTCTCACCGTCACTCCATTTGCGTTAGTTTGTATAAGACTAGCAAGTTGACCACTATCATTTGTCTGTTTTATAACCTATGGCACACTGATGAGAATATAACAAGTTCGAAACCGGTCTATATATATATATATATATATATATATATATATATATATATATATATATATATATATATATATATATATATATATATATATATATATATATATATATATATATATATATATATATATATATATTTACTAAACGTAATTTCTCTCTGAAGCAACCCTCTATACATCCTTATTTCAAAAATAAGGAAATTGACCAGACTACAACAAATTGCAAGTCTGGCACGTTAAGTGTAATAATCACATATAACTACGAAACGCTGTAATTCGATTTTAGAGAACACCGACCGAAAGATTTATTCCTAATTAAAGGAACTCTCGTGTCAGCCACTACACACCACTTGCAGACTGCAGTTTCGAGCTGTTGGCTCTCATCAGTGCAAGGTAGGCATGCAGTGACTGGCAACGAGATTTCCGATGTATAGGTACATGTTCGTAGTCTTAAGACTGGCAACATGCAAAATAAATCGAAGGCGCCATCTAGCGGTCGCTGTTCACTACAATCGAATTGGTTAGCCTGAGATGGGCAGCAAATGTTCAAAGTATGCTTCTAGAGGGCAGAGTATTTACTAAACGTAATTTCTCTCTGAAGCAACCCTCTATACATCCTTATTTCAAAAATAAGGAAATTGACCAGACTACAACAAATTGCAAGTCTGGCACGTTAAGTGTAATAATCACATATTACTACGAAACGCTGTAATTCGATTTTAGAGAACACCGACCGAAAGATTTATTCCTAATTAAAGGAACTCTCGTGTCAGCCACTACACACCACTTGCAGACTGCAGTTTCGAGCTGTTGGCTCTCATCAGTGCAAGGTAGGCATGCAGTGACTGGCAACGAGATTTCCGATGTATAGGTACATGTTCGTAGTCTTAAGACTGGCAACATGCAAAATAAATCGAAGGCGCCATCTAGCGGTCGCTGTTCACTACAATCGAATTGGTTAGCCTGAGATGGGCAGCAAATGTTCAAAGTATGCTTCTAGAGGGCAGAGTATTTACTAAACGTAATTTCTCTCTGAAGCAACCCTCTATACATCCTTATTTCAAAAATAAGGAAATTGACCAGACTACAACAAATTGCAAGTCTGGCACGTTAAGTGTAATAATCACATATTACTACGAAACGCTGTAATTCGATTTTAGAGAACACCGACCGAAAGATTTATTCCTAATTAAAGGAACTCTCGTGTCAGCCACTACACACCACTTGCAGACTGCAGTTTCGAGCTGTTGGCTCTCATCAGTGCAAGGTAGGCATGCAGTGACTGGCAACGAGATTTCCGATGTATAGGTACATGTTCGTAGTCTTAAGACTGGCAACATGCAAAATAAATCGAAGGCGCCATCTAGCGGTCGCTGTTCACTACAATCGAATTGGTTAGCCTGAGATGGGCAGCAAATGTTCAAAGTATGCTTCTAGAGGGCAGAGTATTTACTAAACGTAATTTCTCTCTGAAGCAACCCTCTATACATCCTTATTTCAAAAATAAGGAAATTGACCAGACTACAACAAATTGCAAGTCTGGC